>OZ035882.1:76218995-76775604 GCA_964034835.1 Muscina levida
CCTTTTTTGCCAATATTGGTAATTTTTTAAAGCAGACACAAATATTGCAATGGCATGCAGTGCTGACAGATTCTATACATATTTGACATTTGAAATGTTAAAAAAATTTTGGACCTTGTGACAGAAAAAAAAATCTATGTGGTTTCATTTTTCGTGGCCTTGCCAATATAGATTATTTCTAAATGTTCGGTAATGCTACCTCTGACATACTATGAAAATACAAATTGTGCCCCCAGTCAGAAAAAAATCTCTTTTCCTGTAAAACTCCAATGAACATTGCTTAAATTTTATATTTATGGGATTTATTACTGATGCGCTCTCCTGAAAAGTAATTGAAAAACACATACCTGTAAAGTAAATAAAAAACACATCTCTGTATTAGTTGGTGCAGCATCGATAAGTCCTCATCTGCCTGGTGTACGGAGAATAGTTTGTTGCAGGTAAATAATCATATATTGATGTGCGTGGGCAGGGCCTCGGCACATTTTACCAATTTCTTTCCAAATAGCCTGTTCATATCTCTAAGATATTCATATTACTAGGTATTCATATTACTATGTCAGTTATAACAGTTTATTTTAAAAGCGTCGTGGCACAGCCCACATTTACATACCCGTTTCAAATTGTTTCAAATTGGCGGTGCCCCTTTATCCAATCACAACCAATTATAGTCAAGGACTATCAACAGGTCTTTATTACCATTTTGTAAAATTTTTGTAACAATCGGTCTATTAGAAAACCTATCAGACCGATCTTTGAAAAGGCTACGTGACACCGACCACTTCCGTCCTGGCTGTAATTAATACTGCACGAACAACATATACATCAAATATCATCTTCATACCTCTGATAGTTCATGAGATAAAGCCTTTTTAATTTTCAAGTTGTATAGGCGGTGTCACGCCCCCTTATCCAATCACAATCAAGTATGGCCACGGACTATCAATAGGTTATTGGTACCACTTTGTAAAATTTTCGTATCGATCGGTCTATTGGAAAATCAGAACGATTTTTGGATGAGGCGTGGCACCGCCCACTATTATAAATAAAAAACTATAAAAACCATCTACACGACCATATGAACAAACCAAAAAAATTTAATCGAATTCGGTTTGACTCTTCGTGAGTTATAAAGTCACAACACAATTGCAACAAATTATTATATAGATAGCAAAATCTTAAAGGATTCCTTCATTAATTAATTTAATTTCCTTAAGCAATACGAAAGTTTTTTAAAACAATGCTACTAGAAAAGTGTTTTTTCACATCTTGAAATGGCTGCGAAACAGTCGGTAGTCATATGAAAAACTGTAGTTGCCGTTATCTCCTGAACTCATCATCTAACAGCAAAATGGAGCTTAACTTGTGATCACCATAAAATAATTGTGAAATTACTAAAATATAGTTGGGATCTTACCTTGAAATGGGATGGAACCATATGAAAAACTTAAGGTGCTGTTACCTCCTAAATTGAATCTGTGTCCAATCTAAAATAAAAGAAAAATTTATGATCAGCATACAATAGTTGGGAAATCAACAAGATACAGTAGGGATTTCATCTTGAAATAGATTGGAAACTCAACATAAAATGAGTGGGAAGCAGTCGATATTCATAAGTTAAACTTTAAGTACCTTTATCTCCTAAACTAAGTCTCCAGTTGTAAAAATGAGGTAAATATCGAAATCTTCAAACATAGCTAAGTCTAACATGTGTTGAAAGCGTTCAAAGTTTGTAAGTAATATATATTCCACTTATATGCTATGTATATATTTCTATATAACTTCTGTTGTGCTTGACTAATCACCGTGAGATTTGAATGGAATAAAAATTAAAGCAAACTAAATTCAAAACTCTTCTTAATTCAAAACATGCTATGTCGGTATACCACTCTTTAGAATTAATCTCAATTCATATATTTTTAACTGTAATTTATATTTAATTTAATGTTTAGTTATATTTTGCAATTTCCGAAAACCCGAGTTTAATAACAATTTAAGTATTTGAAAATTGTGATGATGTGACAGCTTCCAGTACCCTTTTGTTGTGATTTCACTACTACTATTATCAAAAACCTTTAATGTTAAAAGCACCATAAAAGAATCGAAAAGCCTGATCTGATGACATAGGAAGCTGAAATTTGTCATACATAAAGTACATTCTCTTTGGAAGATCGTAATGGAGCCTGATTTTAGATTTTCGGTCTATGGGTCCGGCTTTTCAACAAGTATAACTAAAAAGATCTGATTAAATAGATGTTGTTATAATATGGGGAACTTTGGGCACCACTAGGCACGACTAGGCACCGTCGGATTGGGCTGAAATATTAGGACATGATTTCTTACAACAAACCTCATATTTTAAGCAGAGCAAACAATTAAATTTCAAAAAAAAAAATAATTGCGACCAGTCTAATGGTTACCCTAGTAAACATCTTCCAGAGAGTCATGATCACTATGTCAGCCACATCTGGACTGTAAGTCTGCTGATTCGTTACCAGGAATATCGCAATGTCCTCGAACCCAACAGAAACTGACATCCAGAAGCTTTAGTCCATTCAACATATCCTTACAGTTCCTCGTCAATTTGATTTACACACTGTAGAATTGTTCGCTTGTATTGGAGCCTGGCTATCGATACATATTGTTAACCGTCTGTTAGTATCAACTTCACATCCAACAATAGCCTCCGAGGCTTTCTTTCTTTTTAGATACCTATTCAATTAACCCTTTACACATAACTCGTCGAAATGTAGTTGATCATTTCCCGCTATTAGGGATTCTTAGAATTTTGGAGGGTATTTGAAGATGTCGTTTAAGAGCTATCGAGCTGAAATGTTGTATAGAAACTTCAATTCTCGAAGCGGAGGTTAAGTTCTTAGATGAGCAAACTTCCTTTTTTTGGGGATGTCCGTCATTCAGTCTCCGCGGTTATAGCTGTAGTTTAAGAGATGCAGAGTTCAAATTTGGGATGCAAGCTATTATTTTCTAAGCACTGGTTAAGTTCTTAGTTGAGCAAAATTGGACACAAACAACTGCCAAATCCCATACCAAAAGCCCCTTTTTTAGCGGAGTAAAAATTTATAAGAACATTCTCAGCCCATATAAACAATTCATGAGCAGATTTTGACATTTCAGTAGCTATTACTGACAAAAAATGGGTCGAGAGGCTAAGAGTAACGTCCACCTCTCATAAAATGGCGAGAGTAGTGCAAATAACTAGCTTTGTTACCATTTTTATAAATGGTGGAAGTTATCTGAGCTACGGCATAGCCACAGATAATTATCTTACTAGTTATACATACTTTTACCATTCTGAAGTTTTCAATTTTAAATTAGGTCAAACTTTTTTTTGCCTAATAAATTATGCCTAATTTAGTTAATTATATGGGATAAACAATTTTGCAAAGTCCAAGGGGAGCAATATTTACTTACAGACAAAAAATGAACCAATTATATTTAGAAAATATGTTAACTTATACATAAGTTTCCAGACCGAGTGGGCCAATTCGAGTCACACCACAGTACGGTTTAATGAAAAAAAACATTAACTTTACAACACATTAATACCCTAAGATACCTCACACGTAGATTTTTTTTATTTTGCAAGTTTCTTTGTCCATAGCCCCGACCATAAAAAATCAATTGCAACAGTCAAATAAAGAATATATGAATGCATTAAACAATGAATAATTAATATGCAACTTAAAGCACAAATGAAAGGTAAAACCGCCACCACCAACAACAATACAATACAAAGCAAAAGCAAGAATAACAACAACGTCAGCTTTGCCACACATCTTGAATTTATGGCGTTGATGGACTTTAACACTTGAACATCGATTTGTTGCCAGTGTTGCAAATAATGGTGTTGTCTGTAGTTGCTGTTGTTGTTGCTGTTGTTGTTACTGTTGCTCTTTGGCCATACATCGCGGACAATTCAGAAAGCAATTAGCGTTATTTGGTGTCTCGATGTGTGTTTGTCGTTGCTACAATGTTTACACTTGCCACAAAATGTTGTGTGCAACACACCACGAAACAACAACAACAACGGCTTGAAGCAACGCTATTGTTTGTTGTTAGTGTTTCATTTTCCCTACATCCTTGGAGAAGATTAACGTTTAGTTGCACAGTGGAAAAATATATACCAAGCTGTCGTCAAAATCGATATCTACCACGAATTCAAAGAAAATTCGGCCAAGAAACTATGTGTCTAAAATCGGAATCGAGCCCCCGGTTTTTCACGACACTTTTGGCATTCTTATATTAGTGGTGCGATAGTGTTGTATGGAGATTCGTAGTAACACAGTAAGGGTTGGATACATAGGGGGTAGGTATGTTCGAAAAAAATATAAGGAGGGAAATATTAGTGGGGTTGCATATACATTTTATCGCTCCAGCAGGCACCATGGGAGCAGTCGGAACTTATTTTATAAAAAACTAGCAGACCCGGGGAACTTCGTCTCGCCCCAATTTTATGCCTTAATAATCTCACATACTTTCAACGATTGGCCTCGCGATTTATTGATTGTCGTCGGGGAATTGAAATGGATGATCGTAAGATAAGGACTTCCTCTTCTTTGAATTTGTTATTTATGATCGTCTGAAATCAAATTTTTTATCAGATTCTTGACGGAGAACCGCGTACCGTTGCACAATTTCGGTTGATTCAGATTCCGCAATATGATTATGATCGATCCCACCTTTATCTGTAAATTATGCGGCATATTAAGCGAGTGGAAAATTCTGTCGGATTGTTGGTCGCTTCATCCTCTACGGTCACGCTGTAAACAGATTTGTACGAATGCAGTTCTCAAACGATTTAACTTTCTAATTTGAAATTCTAGCTATTGATGTCTTTAGTCTTCTCTGCTAGTAACATACTGCCCGTAAATTAATCCAATCGAGATTTTTATAATTGTGTGCAATGTCATGAGATGTGAACTGGCAAAAATTTGCAGGGAACGATATCAATTCAGTCAAAACATCAACCCGAATTTGGCCATTGCCAAGCGCTAGCAGTTGTTTCGGGAATTCAGCAGAAGATGGGAGGTTCTGGAATGAGCCCCTTATTTTTTTGTTCAATTACAACTTCTTGACATTGACAACGTTTTCAAGCATGGTTTTAGTAAATCAGCAGAATTAGACATTTTGAGCAAAATCATAGCCCCACCAAATCGTTTTAAATCCCCTCGTAAATCCTTTATCGTTCGGTCAACTACTTCCAAAGCTTGTTTAGTCGTTATCGCGCATTCATCCGAAATGTTGATTTGGCATTCCCGCATCTACTTCGGCATTGCGAAATTCTTGGTTATTGTGTACTTTGGCTTTTCAACCGTGATAATGTTCATCGAAAGTTTTAAAGCGGATTGTGCAGTTCGAATGTCTTCGAACAATATGGCAGCTATGCCAGAGGATGCAGCGGCTAACGTTATTTGAGATCTTGACCAAATTGTTGCCGGAATCAACAAAAAATGTCTTGGCTGTCCCGCTCGTAGCATCGAGAAAGTAAATGCCTCCAGTTTTATCGTGAACGTACACGTTATTTTACTCGGTATTTAACAGCGGCACATTTGTTCGAACTCTTCCGGCCAGCTCATCTAGATTATAGTCTTGCTCCCGTTAAAATTCGCGATCGAATGCATCTTGCACCGAACGATTTGACGCTGGCATTTCCAATGTCGACAGCAGATTGCCGCACATCCCGTCGGGTTCGACGGATATTTTATTTAAATATTATTTTTCTCGTTACCAACCCACATTTAACCGAAATTTTCCACCTAGACATCGCTCAAAATCATCAAATCATGCGAAAATTGCAAACATTTTTTTTTAACTTTTCCGGAATTTTCCAAGTTTTTCCCTAAGAATTTTCTATTTTCCATTCGAAAAGCCATTCCGTAACAAATGCACACAAAATTCTATACAAAAAATTCGATTTCCTCAATTTACCGAATTTTTCGAAGGATTTTCACAAAATTATCTTGCATAAAACCCTCATACCAATTACGAAGAATTGAATAAAAATTGAGCAAAATGGGTCAGCCGTTCTTTCTTGATGAATTACTACACACTGTTTACACCGTTTTTATACATATAGATTTCACAATAAACCAAATTTTTCCAAGCAGCACGACAAATTTTCCACCTTTACGTCGTCTAAAATCATCAAATCAAGCGATACAATGAAAAATTTCGTTGAAAAAATCCAAAATTTTCGAGTTTTTTCCAGAATTTTCCGAGTTTTCCACCAAGAATTTTTCTACTTTTCCATTCGGAAAGTCATTTCGGAATGATTATCCGAAATTTTCACATTTACATCATTTAAAATTATCAACACACAATAAAATGTAAAATTTCGTCGAAAAAAATTCAAATTTTTGGAATTTTTCCATAATTATTCAACTAACATTTTCTATTTTTTCAACCGAAAAGCCACTACGGAACAATTGCACACAAAAAGTTATACAAAAACTGAATTTTCAATGCAAAATGTTTCTGAAAAAATCCAAATTTTTCGAGTTTTTCCGGAATTTTGCGATTTTTCCACCGAGAATTTTTTTATGTTTCTATTCGGAAAGTCATTCGGAATAATAATCAAAAATTGTTCACTGTTACTCGTCCAAAATTATCAAATCATACGCTAATATGCAAAATTTTGTCGAACAACAAATTCAAACTTTTTGAATTTTTCCGGAATTTTCCGCATTTTTCAACAAAATTTTTCCATTTTTCTATTCGAAACGCCATTTTGTCACAATTACACACAAAATTCCATACAAAAAGGCAATTTTCGATTTTTCCAATTTTCCGACTTTTCCGGAAGATTTTCCCAAAATTTTCTTTCACATAAACCTGCTCCTGGCAATAACGAACAACTGAAAAAAAAGTTTGAGCAAAATCGGCCCAGCCGTTCTCAATTGATGAATTACTATACATTTTTGCCACCATTTTTATATATATAGATATCATCTTCATACCTCTGATAGTTCATGAAATATAGCCTTTTTAATTTTCAAGTTGTATGGACGGTGCCACGCCCCTTTATCCAATCACAACCAAATATAGCCTGAGACTATCAACAGGTCAACAGTACTACATGGTAAAATTTTTGAATCAATCGATCTATTAGAAAAGCCGTTAGAGCGATTTTTGAAAAGGGGGCGTGGCACCGCCCACTTCCATTCTGGCTGTAATTAATACTGCTCAAACAACATATATACCAAATCTGATCTTCATACCTCTGATAGTTCATGAAATATAGCCTTTTTCATTTTCAAGTTGTATGGGCGGTTTGGGACCGGCCGTGGCATAGTGGTTAGAACACGCGACTACCATGCGGGAGATCGCAGGTTCAAACCTGGCTCCAGTCATCTTAAAAGAAAAAAAAAAATAAATAAAATTTTCTTTCATTGTCGGCTCCCCTCGAATGTTGTTTGACAACAACTTCGCAGTCTTAAGCGTCGATTCAATCGTCGTGTCTAGTAAGAGCTTCTCAAAACAGTGACGTTCGCATTCGTCGATAAATAAGTAGGTGCCGTAAGTTATGAATCTAAAAATAGAAAGCGTGTTAATTCACAACAACGCGAGAAGCTATCCCATACCTCATTCATGGGGTACAAAGGGAAATTAAGTTTTAAGTTTATGGGCGGTGCCACGCCCCTTTATCCAATTAGCCTGTTCATATCTCTAGGCGATCTGCAACATACTATGCAGTTTTGAGGACGATCAAACTAATACTATGATAGTTATAACGGTTTATTTTAAAAGAGGCGTGGCACCCCCACTTCCTCCCTGGATGTAAATAAGACTGCTCCAACAACATATATACCAAATCTCATCTTCATACATCTGATAGTTCATAAGATATAGCCCTATCGATTTTCAAGTTGTATGGGCGGTGCCACGCCCCTTTATCCAATTACAACCAAATGTAGTCAGAAACTATCTACAGATCAACAGTACCTCATGGTAAACATTTTATATCAATCGATCTATTAGAAAAACAGTTAGAGCGATTTTTGGAAAAGGGGCGTGGCACCGCCCACTTCCATCCTGACTGTAATTAATACTTCCCAAACAACATATATACCAAATCTCATCTTCATATCTCCGATAGTTCATGAAATATAGCCTTTTTAATTTTCAAGTTGTATGGGCGGTGCCACGCCCCTTTATCCAATTACAACCAAATGTAGTCAGGAACTATCTACAGGTCAACAGTACCTCATGGTAAAATTTTTGTATCAATCGGTCTATTATAAAACCCGTCTGAGCGTTATTTGAAAAAAGGGGCGTGGCGCCGCCCACTTTTGGAAAAAATAAAACCTTTTAAACCATCCGGAAGCTATAGCGAACAAAACAAAAAAAAAATTTTGAAAATCGGTCCAGCCGTTTTTGAGTTTTAGCGAGACAACTGCACAGCAATTCATTTTTATATATAAGAGATACTAGTGGGCCCGGCAATGCTTCGCTATTGCATATTAACTTGTAATATATTTCACATTTAGGTCTACAAAGTACTTTGAAAACGGCACTAAAGCTCGACAAAAATATGTTGAGTTTATTTACTTATGTAACTTATTTAAAGTAACTCCTTAACATTAAAGTTTACTACTTAAGTTTTATTGTTGTTAATGCTAATAAAAATGTAGATTAAGTTTTTTCTTTCACAAATCGGAAACATACATATCTCTAAAGATCAAAATTATTTATCTTGATCCGTAGTAGCGTGAACCATCTGTATACTAACTATCTCTTTGGTCATAAAAAAACTTTTTTGTTATGCCTTCTCCTACTGACCGCAAATGAAAATTCCGTTTGAAGCTTCATGCCTTTAGCCATAAAAACTTCTTTTGTCATGTCTTCTTCTCACACGGATCAAGAATAATCCGTAATACTGTTTTTGTATTGAACTCTTATTACCATTTTTTGAGATAATTCGGTCACCAACGTTTGGCTTAGCAAAGTGATGGTCTCACGCGCTGTATGGCATGTTACAGCGTCGTGTTAGAACCATTTCTCCTTCAAATAATGTTCAATGACATGATAAATAAAAAAATCAATTGATCGTCCATTGGCTCTACTTCTTCTACCAGTTGGATTTTATATGAATGTAGGCCAAGGTCTTTCCTCAGCATTTGCAGAGACCGAGTTCCAGAGAATGAAGTCGGTTCGATAAATTCGAGTCCCCTGTCATACTAACGTCTACAGCGTCGATGGCTTATATTAGCTGCTCAGATGCATCATTACATGCACCCTCAACTTCATAAAGGGCTCCATAAGTTTGGCGAACAGAACGTGCATTTTGAAAATAAATTTGCATGATTTGTAAACTTTGTTCTTGTTTAGTTTTTACATGGTGATTTTGCAAAGTATACTAAAAGAAAGTCTATTACACTTCATTAGTATGACAGCTAGATTTACACTTATACCTATCAGAATTTCTATATGTCAAGAAAATACCCCATGCATAGGTTATTTTCAATTGTTTGCTAATGTTACATCTGATATACTAAAAAAATTTAACCATTGTAGTATAACTACAATGAATATTGCTTAATTTTTCTATCTATATGATTTATTACCGATTCGCTCTCCTGAGAAGTAATTGAAAAATACATACCTGTAAAGTAAATTAAAAAAAATCACAATTTTAGTCTGCGCATCCTCAACTGCCTGGTGTACGGACCATTATTTGATACAGGTAAAAAGTTAACTATTGAAGTGCGTGGGCAGCGCCTCGGCACTTTTAACTTATTTTATTCGAAATAGCCTGATCATTAGGGCGAATTAATTTGTTCGCGTCAAAAAAAAAAACAACCTGTTAACCGTATATCAGTATTGGAATGTACGAAGAATTCTTAGAAAATTTCACTAAGAAACTATATATCTAAAATCAATTCCTAGTTCGCGCTGAGAAGCATGAAGATTTCAGGTAGAGATTTTTTTTTTTAGCAATGAGCAAATATTCTGAAAAATGATTTTTAAAAACTTAATTTCTGTATGCCAACTCTCAGAGGCCATAACTTTTTAACCAATACATAGATTTGCTTCTGTAATACCTCATTTAGTTCGTTGGGAAGTCAGTTTTACGCAGAAGGTCTGTAAAAATATATATCTGAAGTTTTCGGTTTGTGCTCATTTAAAAACAAAAAAAATCTCTATCTGAAATCTTCATGCTTCCCAACGCGAGCTAGGAATTGATTTTAGACACAAAGTTTATTGGTGAAATTTTCTTAAAAATCATCGTAGATTCCGATTTTGGTTACGATTTGTGCGAATAAAAAAATTGGCCCACCTTACTGTTCATATCTCTAGTTGAACAGCAATATACTGTGGAATTTTGACAGTTGTAACCGTTTGTTTTAAAAAGGGTGTGGAACAGCCCATTTCCACCCTTACTGTAATTCATACTGCAAGCCCTTTTAATTTTCAAGTTGAATGGGCGGTGCCACGCCCCTTTATTCAAGCACAACCAAATATAGCCTGGGACTATCAACAGGTCAACAGTACCACTTGGTAAGATTTTCGTATCAATCGATCTATTAGAAAAGCCGTTAGAGCGATTTTTGAAAAGAGGGCATGGCACCGCCCACTTCCTCCCTGGATGTAATTTATACTGCTCTATCAATATATATAACAAATCTCATCTTCATACCTCTGATAGTTCATGAAATAAAGCCTTTTTAATTTTCAAGTTGTATGGGCGGTGCCACGCCCCTTTATCCAATTACAACCAAATGAAGTCAGGAACTATCTACAGGTCAACAGTACGTCATGGTAAAATTTTTGTATTAATCGACCTATTATAAAAGCCGTTAGAGCGATTTTTGAAAAGGGGGCGTGGCACCGCCCACTTCCATCCTGGCTGTAATTAATACTGCTCCAACAACATATATACCAAATCTCACCTTCATACCTCTGATAGTTCATGAAATATAGCCTTTTTAATTTTCAAGTTGTATGGGCGGTGCCACGCCCCTTTATCCAATTACAACCAAATGTAGTCAGGAACTATCTACAGGTCAACAGTACCTCATGGTATAATTTTTGTATCAATCGGTCTATTAGAAAAGCCGTCTGAGCGATATTTGAAAAAAGGGGCGTGGCGCCGCCCCTTTAAGATGTAAGCTATCCTATATTTCAAGTTGGATCAAACCGAACACGGTGTGCAAATTTGATTCAAATCGGTTAAGTAGTTTAGGAGTCCATCGCGGACAAACAACGTGACACGTAATTTATATATATTAAGATAAGACTAAAAAAAAACATGGGGACCACCTTGAACATAGGCAGTAAGTATGATCTGAGAAACTGTTGGGGGTCAGTCATATATTTGACTCCTCTAAGTGCAGCTTTGGGGCAGTTAGAGTGGTGGGAGTACATTTTTTAAAAAAATTATTTTTGTTTAAGAGCCTACTTAGGGGGTTAAGATGGGGTGTATATATGTTTGTCAAAAATGACTGGGAAAAATTACATGTTACCCCTCTAGTGGCGACTCTGGCGAAGTTACAGGCCTGGTTATGGTCCTTTGATCACGAAGCGCAGCCTTTTGCAACCCACCCCACCTGCCCCATTTTTTGGGCGCATGAAATATTCTTCGCAACCACACAAAATTATGGGGTGAGCCGTATTGAAATCGAAAACTCGTGCACTATACCAATCCTATTTCATATTAAAGTTTGAAATCTTTAAATCTATTCGTTAAAAACCGGCGGTCTCGATTTTGACCCATGGTTTCTTGGGCAAATTTTTCTAGAATTTATCATAGATTAAGATTTTCCATACAAATTGACCCAATCTAATGTATAGGGTGAAAGGCAGCTAAGCCTTTATTTTAGGCTACATAATGAATGCAGTGTTCTTTAAGCTGACGCGGGATGTGGAATCGATATTAGCAGGCGAATAACGCTCTGTTTGGAAAGCGAAGCTGCAATTAAATCCACCAATTTCATGTAATGTAAATCCTAGTTGGTGGGAAGGACCAATCAACCGAAATATTGGCTAGGGCTGTACTATACCTTATCATGACTTTGTTCCCTTTTTGGATTAGTGGAGGATTTTATGTGAAAACCATTAAGAAAGTTTCAGTCGGGAAAACCCTCAGTAAAACATAAAATTTTCCAATATATTGATGTTATATAAAGTCGGCGAAGTGTAGGGTTGCCAGACGGTCTTGATTTTTCTTGATTTACAAGAAATTTTAATGCTCGACAAGAATCAAGAAAAAATATATCTTGTCAAGATTTTTACAGACCGACCAAAAATAAAAAATCAAATGAACAGGTCATTGCAATATTACTCTAAAGAGTTTTCGTTTAGTGTATTTGTTCGAAAATATATTAACACTTATATTTTCTCCCTTTATTCAACACTAATAACACTATGATAGTTTTTGACAAAAACTTCCGAAGACAAAGCCGGACTCGACGGTTTTACCCTAACTCGGACATCAGAAATCGAACTGCATCATTAGTTATTTTAGTCACAACGACGGCTATATACATTTTTTTTACTTTTGTTTTTTACTTTGATTTGTGTCTTAAGGGGTAGATTTACGACAAGGTATAGTTGTGCTTTGGATAAGCTTGAATTATTTAAACAAGTTTGTCGAAGACGGGATATACGAAAAACCAAGTATAGTCTGCGAAAATCGATTTAAGCTAATTGCGTTCATAGGTCATAAGAAGCGGGGTGTTTTATCCAACCCATTAGAAATTATGAAGTCTTTAGACATCTTTGTGCGTAAATGACTCTTTCGTAACTTCATGGAAAATAAACATATATCCAGAGATATAGAATTAAAGTTACAAATTTTTTGGCCAATTTATGAAAACTTTACACTGTAACCCTTTCTACGGTGTAACTTCGTGTCAGTAAATGAGTGGCCATATGACCGAGAGTCCTATCTCCAACCGTTTACGCTCGACAAGCTGGAAAATTATAATACATAAGTAATTTGGCGCTATGAATATGGGCCCCAGGAAATTGGACCCCAAATTAAAAAATGAAAATCGTCCCCAAATTTGGGGCCCACGTTCATAATGAAAATCGGCCCCATTTTTTTAAATGAAAATGAGCCCCAAAAAATGAGCCAAGGCCCCAAAAAAATTATGAAACAGAGCCCCAATTTTTTTGGGGTTCAATTTCGTAAACAATATTTGGGGCTTATTTTCATAATTAGTCTGCAATACGATGACATAGATGAAAATGCGCCCCAGTATGAATATTTAATATCATAATTATAAATCTGCTGTTTGATTGTGGTGTAATGATCTGAATTGTACTGAACAATGAGTACAAATTTATGTGGACCCATATCAATCTAAGAAAATCGTATTTTTCAAATTTTATTTACATAAATAATATTTAAATTGTAATTGTTACTAAAAATATGACTCTTTGTTACATATAGCGGCTTACTTAACATAAGTAAAGAAAATCAGTTTAATGTCATAAAATTATTATTTTAAAAATATATGAAATATGTATTTAATTGAAATGGAATGAATCGTTTTGCAATGTAAGCTAATTGGTTGTTGATAAGTGTTGGCATTTGCATTATGTTAAAATATAGTTTAATAGTTGTTTAAAAAAAAATAAATCGCGCGATTTTTTATAAAAATAATTTTATTTTATGTTATGCTAAATTTTTGTTTATTGTAAAAAAAATTTTAAAGCTTGTATTAAAACCAAAATGAAACAAACTTAAAAAGGCATAATAATTTTAAAATAGATGTGTGAATGAAAACAAGCGCCGCATCCAAAAAATTATTTTTAAAAAAAATGGCGCGATTTTTTCTAAAAATAATTTTTTTTTATGTTTTGTAAATTTTTGTTTGTTGTCCAAATAGTTTTAAAGCATGTATTAAAACTTAAAAAGGAATAATATTTTTAAGAGTGATTTGTGAATGAAGTACAAGCGCCGCAGGCAAAAAATTATTTTTAAAAAAAATCGCGCGATTTTTTCTAAAAATAATTTTTTTTATGTTTTTGCTAAATTTTTGTTTTTGTCCAAATAATTTTAAAGCATGTATTAAAACCAAAATGAAACAAACCTAAAAAGGATAAATATTTTATATGAGTGATATGTAATTGAATTAAAAGCGTCGCAGGCAAAAAATTATTTAAAAAAAAATCGCGCGATTTTTTCTAAAAATAATTTTTTTTTATGTTTTGTTTAATTTTTGTTTATTGACCAAATAATTTCAAAGCTTGTTTTAAGACCAAAATGAAGGAAACTAAAAAAAAAACTTTATAAGAATGATATGTGACGAAAGAACACGCGCCACAAGGAAAAATTAGTTTTAAAAAATATCACGTGATTTTTATAAAAAATGTATTTTTTTGTTTCGCTTAATTTTAATTTGGTGACCAAAAAATGTTAAAGTTTGTTTTAAAACCAAATGAAGTAAACTTAAAGAACAAAAATATTTCATGTGTGAATAATGAAACTAAACCCCAAAATATGAAGTCAGGCCCCAAAAAAAATGAAAATCGGTCCCAAAATTTGTTTGGGGCCCTCTTTCGCTTCCTTATTTGGGGCACAATTTCATAATGAAAATGCACCCCACACAAAAAAATGAAGTAGGGCCCAAAAAAGCGAAATTAGGCCCCAAATTTTCGTGTTGTTGTTTTCTATACAATTTTTTGGGGCTCATTTTCACTTTTTTTTTGGGGCTCATTTTCCTGGGGCCCGTATTCACTACGCCAAGTAATTTATTTTAAAAATCGTTTTGTTTTTAATAACTCGGGACCTTAACAATATGATACATAAGATAAGGTATTTATCAGTCAGTTCATCTTATTGAAACATCTGTACTTGAGTTGTTTCATGTTTTGTATACTTTTTATGCGTAAATTGAGATATTTACAACTTCTAACGTATGAGTATTTTTATTTGTCAAGTTTTTTTTTCACAATCAAGATATTTGTTGGTGAATGTCAAGAATTTTACAATTTTTAATCTGGCAATCCTAGCGAAGTGGTACATTTGTATGAGAAGTACCAGAAGAGGGGTGGATAGACTACCAGTTTTTTCTCCAAATTTTATCCTGTTATAGCTTTACTAAATACAGAATTTGTGCACGATCGCGTTTGGTGTATTGATATAATTACTCTATAGTACATATGTATGGGAGGTATCAGAAGGGGTGTTCCTAGACTTCCAATTTATTTCTCCAAAACGTTAAAGCTTAACAAAATATAAAACTTGGGCACAATCGCGTTGGTTGTATTAATAACATTATTCGATTTCTAAAGTGGGCGGTACCAGATGGATATGAGAGGTACCAGAAGGTGCATGGCATTTCTCCAAAACTTTATCCTGTTATAACTTAACAATATACAGCATTTAGACAAGATCACGTTGGGTGTATTGATATTATTACAGGATTTCTAAAGTGGGCGGATTGGGAGGTACCATAGGGCCATGTAGCCCATTGGGAATACCGTTAGTATTTTTCGGGAAATGTTAACCTATGCAAAGTTTCAAAGCAATTGGTTGGATCTTTCGAAAATTATCGTGCGTACCAGCTGGACATACAGACGGACATTTCTCAAACGGTTAAAAAAGTCATGAATTGAATTTTGTTCAAATAAACCTAGGATCTAAAGTGACTCCTTCTATGTGTTACACTTTTGGGTCATATCAAATGATATATACCCTCCTACCCGTAGGGTGAGGGTATAAACAGCCAGCTGACGTTGGATCTCCAGGCTGACTGTTTAACTACTAGATCGCTGTGGCCCGAGTATAGCATATCCCGATCGGAATACATGGTTGGCATAAGTATGAGTAGAAGAGAGACTAGTCTGTGGAATTTTAACGGACCACAGCAACATCAGGCACCTAACAGGCAAATGACATAGGTCCATACCGAGTTACTGTCGTATGTGTGACGATGAGGACGAGGAGGAGTCTGAAACGATGGAACGTCTTCTCTGTAGCTGTCCTGCTCTAGCCCGTAGAAGGCTTAGATACATAGGGCAAGTTTATATAGCGGACCTAGAATATCTTCTCTCAGTCTAAGTAAGTAAATGAATAAGTTTAATGCGGTGTCTTCCATGGTTAACTGGGTCTAGATGATCTTCGCTTCCTTCATTACATTGTGCGACAGCCAAAATTGGTGGTGGAAATAACTACCGGAAAATGTTAAATCGGTCAAAAAAAGTTTTACGTGTCCCGCAGTTTCGCTGGATCATGTTTAGGAGTCGAGATTTAACGACTTGAAGTTAGTAAGTAGCAAAATATGATTCGGGAGCCCAAAAACATTCTCTTTGTCTTAGTCCCCAAACATCGGAATAGTAGGGCAAAGTTAGCACCCGAAAAGGAGGCCCTGGGGGTAAATGAGACCCCTTGGGCTCTATGATGACTCCATATGTGCGGGTATTAAAATCAAAGACATTTTTAGACGAATTCGACGGTGGTTTTTTTGGGACCAAGACGAAAAGAATGGTATTTTTTTTTTGTTTTTGGGCTTCCGTCCAATATTACGAACTTCAGCCCCGCTATATGTTATTTACTTACTTTAAGCGAAAAATCTCGATTCCTAGACATGATAACTTTTCCCGGGGAAATGGGAAATTTTCTAATTTGATACTTTCTTTCTGACTTTCTGACAAAAGCTCTCTTTGGAGGTTCCCAAGGAGCTCACAACGTCCGAGAGGTCATATTCCCTAGGCATTACCACTAAACATAAGTTCAGGGACATCACAAAGCTGCATATCACAAGGCTGCATAGCCAATGCCTACTCCAAACAACTCTCCCAATTACTTCAAACAAAACACCCTATTAATGATGTTCCCTACATGCAGTGGCAGCATATTGCGAATTTTATGACGTCTGCAGCAACGACCGTACTGGGCAATGAAAGACCACGCTCAGATAAGACCTGGTACGATGATGAATGTCCACGATGTCTGAGGAAATGGATACTGCATACAAGGCAAAACTGCAGCTAATGAAAAGAGAGAGCCGGGATATCGAAAATTAATTGGATAGAAAGTTCTACCAATAGGATAAAAGCAATGGTTTTAACAAAAGAAATCCAGTCTTGTCTAGTATGTTATGTGAAAGAATAAAACCCATTCTGGCCTGTTAAGTCCACGACCGACAAGATATTGACACTACGACAAATCCTGGAGAAGACTCAAGAAATGCAGATCGACCCCTACATTCGACTACAAAACTGTCATCGACAGTCATATACGGCAGAAATTGTTAGATGCTATGGGATGACACTGACTGACATGAAGCCTTCAGTGAAAATTGGAAAAAATCTGGCAGAGCCATTTTCTACCAAGCGAGGCTTCAGACAAGGCGATAGTCTGTCTTGCGATCTCTTTAACATCTTAATGAAGATGATCATGCGGAAGGCTGCAGTAAACAGGAATTACCTGCCTTGCTCTACAGCGCAGAATCCTGGGTAATGACACAAGTGGATCTATCTATTCTGGGAGCCTTCAAGAGAAAAATACTTCGTAACATATTTGGACCCATCATCGTTAATCTCGCTGTTAACGATACTCGTCTATCGTCTTCGGATGAACCACGAGCTATATGAGCGACATCGACGTAGTCAAGCGCGTTGAAATAGACCGCATGCGCTGGCTAGGACACGTTGTACGAATGGATAAAAATGTTCCAGCTCGAAAGGCCTTCGTCAATAAATTCGATGGACGGCGCAGGAGAGGGGCGACCAAAATTTAGTTGGAAGGACCTGGTGAAAGAGCTGTTATGTTGATGTGACTAACTATCTACGGAGCGCTTGGAATTCTTTTCTACGGGCGGCTAATTTTTATTGCTGCTGCCAATTCTTTATTGGACAATCACTAAGGGTCACGAGATCACAAAAGGGAATGTGAAATGGTTTTTAACAGATAACACGTGTTCCTAACCTAACATAACTTCCATACTATCAATAATGCTTTGGGTTTATTGCTGAAACCCGTTTTAAATGTTTCTTAATTCAAATTTGATTATCCTTTAACATAAGTGTATTCAGTTCACTTTGACATCACATTTCTGTTACGAGTGGAAATTACATTATTATTGATCCCTATTGCGGGATTGATATGAGAGAAATGCCTGGCAAATACTTGCAAACATTTTAAACAACAATTAGGTTTATCGACTGCATTGCTGTCAACAAAACATAACTACGCCATAAGTGTACCAACAAAAATGTCTTCCATATCATAACATAAAACAACCCACTGTGCCACTGATGACTGTCATATTGGTGTCCGTTTCGCGCAATCGTTGTTGCTGTACTGCCAAAGAGGATATACGGAGATGGATGGATAGATGTTTCTACATAGTATGTGAATGTATGTAGTAATATGTATGTCGCTATGAAAATATACCTACATATGTATGTATATGATGGTTGTGTGATGGGCATGCGCATTCGCTTTTAATCGCTTTGATCTTTTTGCGCAGCCGTAGAGTTAATTGCACGATTGCCGCTTTATCGTAGTGTTGTATTCTGTTGTTGTTGTTGCCGTTGCTGCTGGCTTTCCTGCTGCATTCTTCGCTGTTTCCCTCAAAGCCATGGATCAAGTATGACCGAACGGTTTGAGTGAGGTTTTTGTTGTTACTGCAATGGATGTAGGAACGTACAGCGGTGGTGAGTGTCTCAAATGACGCTGGAATGGACTTCTTGCTCACAAGGTGGCAGCATTAGTCGAGTCAAATATAGGTGGGGTAGAATAAAAGTGCGATTTTTTTTTACAAGAACTTTCAAACTTGATATTGATCGATATACGAGAAAATATCTTAAGTACCGGTCACTTAACAATTGTCACAGGTGAATCAATTAATTATAATTTATTGGAGCAACTCAGTTTTCCTTTGTTTAACCTTTCACCAGCCACCTCGCATAAATGTCCACAATTTCGTACATGTTGTGAGGAGGTTTCTACAGCTACTCTAGCTGCTTTCAGTTATATTTTGTTTGCTCCCCTCCATTTGTTTGTTTATTCTCTTCATGTGAAGTGTTTAGTTTGGCTTCAGTTTTGTTTTTGGATTTCTGTATTTTTTTTTTCGTGGATTTGTATTCACGAAAAGCTAATTGCTCGTCTCGGTGGCAAGTTCAATCAAATTAATTGCTTTTACAAAAAGGGGTCGCCTCATGCTCGCATCCAACAGAACAAACAAATGCCGCCGCCACCGTCGCCATTATTGCCAGCCGCGGCAATTGCACATAGCAAATTTAAAAAAAAAAAAATAATCAAAATGAGGAACATGCGATAAAGTTTTCACAAAGCGCAAAACAAACATACACACACTCACTCATTTGGCCATATGGCCGGGAAAGTATTCGTCACGGTTCGGGTATAATTCACGCCATAAAATTGCAGTAAATAAACAAAAAAGCTTTTCCTCGCACAATATTTGCTTATCAGTCGCTTAAGATCATGGCGAAAAGAATGATGAATATGTGAATGTGAGGCTAAGTTGTGATAACGCCGCCAACAATTGTATGTATTTATGTTAACGATTTTTATTCCACGACTGCTGCTATAGAATTTTTGTTTTATAAAAATGTGTCATTGGTATATGATCTTAGCCATAATAGCTTTACAGTTATATACAAATGAAGACAACTTTGATTTTCTACTCACGAAATATTTCGAAAAGTTCGTGTCTTAAGTCTTTTGATTTAGTACTACTACATTTGAGATATTTGTTTGAAATAAACAAATGAACAATAATAAATGTAAATACTAAATATTTAACTTTTATTGCATAGATATGAATGAATCGAGATTTTATACTAAATTTAGCATGATACTGGTAGTAAAACGGCCACCGGATTTATGGAGAACGTCTGCAGCAACAACAGAAGTTCAGCTATTAGTAGCCGGTGGCAGAAAAAATTCCAAGCGTTTCGGTCTTTTGCTGTTCGTAAATAGTTCGTCACACCAAGTTTAGATAACAGGTCTTTCAACTGGTCCATCCAATGAAGTTTCGGTCGCCCACTACTGCGCCACCCATCGTGTATTTTGCCTAAGACTTTTTGAGCTGGAGCATTTTTATCTATTCATACAACGTGTCCAAGCTACTGCATTCGGTCTATTTTAACGCCCTTGAATACGTCGATGTCGTTGTACAGCTCATGGTTTATTCGCTTGTGTGATTACCCAGGATTCTGCACTGTACCGCAAAACAGGTAGGATCAGTGTCTAGGACAGTTGGATCTTTGTTCTATGAGAAAGGGCTTTGTCATTAAATCGCTTGCTTAGCGCATAGTAGCAGCGGTTTGAGATCAACATTCGACTTTTAATTTCCAGGCCTATCATCTCCACTAAGATGTTAAAGACATGGCATGACAGACTATCTAAAGCCTCGCTTAGTAGAAAATGTCTCACTCAGATTTTAGCCTTATTTCACTAAAGACTCCGTATCAGTCAGTGTCATCCCGCAAAGTCGGATCAGCTTCGAAGAGATACCAACCTTAGCCATAGCATCTAATAATTTTTGTCGTATCGGACAGTCCGATGCAGCTTTGTAATTGTTAAACAGATGGTATGTGTTGATCTGCATTTCTTGAATCTTCTCAAGGATTTGTCGTAATGTAAATATCTGGTTGGTCATGGATTTGCCATGTCCACAGCCGCACTAATAAGGTCCAATCAAGTTCACATGACACAATAGACAGGAACTTGTATGCGATGGGTAAAAGGCTGTTCCGTGAACATTAGTAAGCACACATGCGTCACCTTTCTTAAGCACAGGGCATAGAACACTCAGATTCCATATATCGGGCATGCATTCCTTGAGTCAAATCGTGTTTATGAGCTGGTGCATGCATGTTGCCAGCTTTTCGCAGCCGGTTTTAAAAAGCTCTACTGGCAGTCCATCGGCTCCAGCAACTTTATTATTTTTAAGTCATGCAATTGTCGTGCTGTTCTGGTTTTGGCTCGGTGGTAGATAACTACTCCGTCGGTGAAGGTTGGCGTGATTTCGTCACTTATGCTGACTTCGGGAACGACCAGAGCACAGAAGTCTTTCCTTCATATATGCAGCACACTCTGCGTGCCTGTGACCAGATTTCCATCGCTGTCCTTACAGGTAGGGATTCCTGTTCCAGTACATTTGATTTTTCCTTTTGGCAGAACATTCAGGCATCACCCCTTACCCTGTAATTTTCGATGAACTGACACACCCTTTTTGTCTCTAGACAGTTTTTCCGCCTGAAGAGGGAAAAATTCGCTTTGCCATTGGCTGGAGTTATGCTCTGTATGCAGAATTCTTTTTCCCTAGACATTTCGCGACATTCTTCAGCGTACCAGGGCTTGTCTGAGTATGCTTTTTCATAACCCAGTAAGGCCGTTGCGGCAGTGGTCGTAAAAATGGCAATATGCTGCCACTGGGTGCCAGGAACATCAGAATCGGAGAGGTTTGTTTGAATTAATTGAGAGAGTTGGTTGGAGAAGGCATTGGATATCTCGGTGGTATACAGCTTTATGGTGTCTAAGTTCCCTTTGGGTTTGTTTGCAAGTATGTTTAGCACTACTTAATCGTGTGCGTACCTTGGCTGCAACTAGTTGGTGATCCGAGTCAATGTTTGCACGGAGCATCACACGCACGTCCACAACGCTTGAGACATGCCTTCCATCAATTTCCATGTAATCAATCTGATCACTTGTCTTTTGATCAGGGGATATCTAGGTTGCTGGTGAATATCATTATGTGTGATTCTAGTTCTTGTCGACGCGAAGCTAACCAGCCTGATTCCGTTATCGGAGGTGTCGTGTTGTAGTCTGAATTTTCTGACTATTTTAGATTTAAAATCTTCCAGATTTACATATAGTTATTTTTAAAGTTAAATAATCAGCGTGTTAATTCATTTAAAAAGAATTCTGGAATTATTGGTACTATATTCTATATACTATATGCGGATAGTTACCGGTAAGGATCCTAAAGTACGTTTGGCAAATTTCGATATTGAAATTTATTTTCATTTTGTTGCACAGTTTTAAATATAACCAACCATAATAATGTTGCATCAGAATAGACTGAGCTTTCATAGGGTAGGGTAACATGTTTTAAGTGTTGCATCCTGACAAGGCAGCTTTAAATAGTCATACATCCTTTGGGGAAAATGTAAAGTTGCCTTGTATAATAATATTTATTTATTTCACTTCTTTTTAATTCTAACAACAACAAAAATCATAATACTAACATAACAATTCGATCTCAATAAAAACCTCACAATGTGATTAAAAGTTGATGCCATTACTTTCGTTTCCCGCATAAATATCCATCTACTCATATCAATTGTGTATACCTTATGCTGCGCATTAAAATTGCATATTGTTCCAAACTCCTTGCACTATCTACTGTTCTCAACACATTAGCGAATTTAACGCGACAGAAGCCCTGTAGTCATTCTTCATTATCAGATGTTATTGTCTGGTGGCTGTTGATGGACACCTGGAGTGTTGGGAGCTCAACAACATCGGCGGTAACAACATCAGCAACAGCACAACAACAACAACGATAGCGATGACGACGCCATCATCAACAATTACAATAACATGAGGAATACAACAATAATAATTGCTACTTACAGCATGACATCAACAGAAAACTGTGAGGCAACATCCGCAGTGACATTGCATTTTGTAAGAATTTATAAAGCGGTTGATTCTTTTCTCTTTTTTAATTTTATTCCTTCATCTCTTGTTTCCCCTGTTTATCCCTCTAAAATGTATATGATTTTATTGTTTTTTGTTGTTGTTTTTTTGTTTAAGTATTATAACAGCGGCTTCTTTGTAATTACGATTAATTTCGTTGTTGCTGTTTGTTTGATTTTTGTATTGTGATGTCAACTTTGATAAATAAATGATGTGATCTTGCGGTAGAACCTGTTCCAATGTTATAAACGTTCGAAAGATTTATTGTGTGGAATGATTGATAAATGAAATTATGTATTAATTCATGTAATGATTATTGTAATTCGAAGGATTACATTACAGTCAACTATTTTTCATTGATCGGTGTTGAGAGTCAGTATTGTAGAGAGTCGAGTAGTAGAGTCAATCGGCATTTGTCTAGATTCTCAGAAGAGCTGAAGTTCGGATTTATAGTTAAAATTATAGGTTTCGTTGTGTGAGTCTAAAAATAAAAGAGTGTTTACTAACATTAGGCCGATCGGGGCATGATAGTTAGAATGCGCGATCTGTCTCAGTCATCTAACTTCGCAGTAGTGGCATGTCTAGTAAAAGCTTCTCAAACAGCTGAGTTCGATTTCGCCGATGAACTGTGTGGGTTCCGTTCTGTGAGTTTTAATATAGCTATCCACAATAGCGCGAGAAGCCCTCCCATATCATGGAAATCAAGTAGCCGCACATAGAAAAATACTCGAAGCGCTTCGGTAAACTTCTTCTTCTGCCGACTGCTTCTCAATGCTCGAAAAGGCTGCAGTAACAACCCGCAGTTCTCGGCCAATGATATCTATATCATCGGCATACGCAAGCAGCGTGTGGCTTTTGTTAAGATTGTGCCAGTAGTGTTTACTGCTGTCTTCCGCTTGATCATCTCCATTATGATGTTTAAGAGATCGCATGGGACACTATCGGCCTGTCTGAAGACGCGCTTGGTAGAAAATGGCTCTGTTAGATTTGTGCCTTTTTTCACTGAAGACCTCGCAAAGTATCAGATTCGAGAGGATACTAAACTCAGCCATAGCATCTAATAATATGTGTCTATGTATCGGACTGTCAAATGCAGCGTTGTAGTCGATAAACAGATGGTAGGTGTCGAACTGCATTTTTGGGTCTTCTCCAAGATTTGTAGTAGTGTGAATCAGAAAATGACAAAATGTATAATAAGAGTTGAAGTATTAATGTCCAAACATGCACATGTGTAAAGAGTAAACGATCAAACCATGCCCATACCCGCACTCACTTGTGCATTGGTGTACCCAAGTACACGAGAACCCAGCACATGTTGTTACAAGTGTTGGTTGTGTTGGGTGCTAGTTATACATGTCAAATTTCTATTTCTGTTCCGTAGAGTATGGGAATGTACAGGAGTACACATGAGTACTCATGTCACCCGTAGTGCTTAGAAGTGTTGACGAATTCAAGAACGATCAAACACGATAATCTATGATGATCATTATCGTAGATAAAAAACTTCATAATTAAGTTGAGTCTGCTTCGGCTTCTGACCTCGTGTGCGTCGAGTGTATTTTGTGTATACTTGTGTATGAGAAACAAAAGTAAGGGTAGGTAGAAGTAACGATCGTTATAAATGGTGTGCAAACATGTCTTTTACAACGCAAATAAGAGTTTGTAAGCATTCTCTGTGTGTTAGGTATAGTTCCACACAAGTATACAAATTATGGGTATGTACTTAAGTATACATTAATGCCGAGTACTTATTGTCATTCTCTGGTGTGAATATCTGGTCGGTCTTGGAGTTGCCAGGACTAAAGCCACACTGATAAGGTATAAACAGGTTCGCAAGGATAAGATTTAGTTGTTCACATAACACGCTAGACAGGACTTTCAATTGGGTGGATAAAAATAAGATCCCGCGATAGTTGATTTACACTTGGATCACATTTCTTAGCAGAGATTATAAAACATTCAGATTTCAATCATCGGGTATGAAAGCTCATCGCAGCTGGCCTTAGAAAACTAAGCGGTAATCTCAGCTTTATTGTTTAAAGCAGTTCAATTGCCGTTATGTTCTCGTTTTGGCTTAGTGGTGGACAATCAACTCCGTCGGTGATGATTGGCGTAATGTCATCACTAATGCTACCTTTGGTACCAGTTCCAAAACTTAAGAGTTTTACTTTGTGGTTAAACTTTCGATCATTACCTCTGTCGCAGAAATCGATATCTTGGATATCTTGGATCTCCCTTTTCATTCCAAGACGGCTTTTCTGCCCGAAGAGGCGTTTCATCTCTCTCCTTTTCAGTTTTACCTTTTATGCCGCATACACTTTCTCAAACATTACGTGACAATCATCATCGTACCTGGGCTTGTCTATACGTGGTTTTTCAAAACCCAATACGGTCGTTTCAGCAGTGGTCATAGAATTCGCAATATGCTGCCACTGGGTGTCGAGAGCACCAAATTAGGGGGGTTTCTTTGAAATAATTGAGAGAGTTGGTTAAAGAAGGCATTGGCTATCTCGGTGATATGAAGCTTTGTGATGTTTAACTATCTTGGCGGTTGGTTACGAGGGTTTTTGGTACTACTTAATTGCGTGCGTACTAGGCTGCAAGTAGGTGGTGATCCGAGTCAATATTGTACCGCGCATCACACGCTTCAGACATGCCTTCCATTGATTACCACGTGATCAATGTGGTTTCCTTTCTTTTGATTAGGGGATATCCAGGTTGCCTTGTTGATATCTCTAGACAGTAAACTGAATTGGAATCTGAACACTCAGCCAGGCCTAGCAAAGAGGCAACGGTCCTATACTGCTGCAAGAGGGCAATCGGTCTCAATTGGGCAGTTAGCTCCAAAAATGTGAAATGGTTATATGATTCTGTTATAAAGCCCATCTTATTCTACGGATCGGTAGTCTGGTGGCCGGCATTAGATAGAGTGTCCGAAAGACTAACGCAATATGAGACTAGTGTCAATCATGATTACAAGGGCACTAAAAACTACTCCAATTAAGGCACTGTTAACGATAGTAAACTGGCTACCCCGGACATTGAGGCGAGGAAAATAACAGCGAACACCGCAATGCGTTAAGACGCCAAAAAACATGGATGCACAGAAACTATGTGAGCTGTCACACGGATAACACCATACCAGAACCTGTCTTCGATCCGGGTTTTAAAAGGAACATCCAGGATAGACCCTACTATGATGATAATGGGGAGGATGTCATCCAAAATTTCACGGATGGTTTGAATTTTAAGGAAACAGCAGGTTTGTGGAATCTTTTCGGAGGGGTTGAATCTGCAACTATCATTTAGACTACTGGATTCATAGATGCCATAGGTCATTCAGGCCAAAATAGCGGCCATAAGATTAGCCGCAGAGAAAATTCAGTATCTAGAATATTGGGCGGCAAAATTCATATTCTTAATGATAGTAAAGCGGTTATCAGATACCTGGAGAACGTGTACACCACTTCGAGAATGCCGGTCGTATCTTGAGCAGAAAGCGAGATATTCGACGGTAACCCTCACATAGGTTCCAGGACATGGGGTCATAACCAATGAGCCGATACATTGGCACGGGCCACAACAACCGTGAACTCGGGCAAAGTTTACGGACTCATTGGTGTTCCTCTCACAAGGGGAAAACAGCTAATTTCGGTGAAACTGAACCTCATTGCTAAGGAGTGATGGGCGAGAGAACCCACTTGCACGGTGACAAAACAAATTTGGCCTACAATGGACACGATTTGTGCTGTACCTGTCCAGAGTCCACATAAGAAACATCTTAGCTATAATAACCGTTCCGTGGCCGGTTGGTAAACATGGTAAGAAGTTGAAACTTCCCTACAATGACTTTTGTAGAGACTGCAATGATGAAGAAGAAGAAGCCACTGCTCTGCTTTTGATGACCTAAGATTTGAAAAGTTTGGTCATAGGACACTTATGGACAATACCTTTCTATCAGTAGGCGATTTGAGGAACATCGAAGCCTTCATCAGAGCAACGAAATGGCTTGATAGCGACGTTGACAGAACACAATAGGAATATATGGTGCGCAAATTTAGAAATGGTATCACAACGGGACTCATACTCTAGGACCCATGTGAGCTGTGTTGCACTTGGCTGCTAAATTAACCTAACCTAACCTACTACCCTGTTTCGTGTCGACGCAATACTAACTAGTGTGAATCGGAGGTGTAGTTGTGTAGTTGTGTGGACTTAATTTTTCGGTTCCTGCTCCAAGAGTATCCTCACTTCCTGGCATGTACAGGGCAGGGGTCAAATATTTCCTCGAACAAAGAGTCCTCTCGATGGGGACGAACCGCCAACGTTGAAAATTATTGTTTTGAGGTAGTAAAAGAGTTTACCTACCTCGGATCTTCCGTCAACAAAAAAAATAATGTCAGCCAAGGAATTAAGCGGGGAATAGTGCTAGCCAATAGATATTTTTACGGCATTCGGCAGCATTTTAGTAATACCACCTTATTTCGAGATACGAACCATGTGTTAATTTTACCCGTTCTGTTGTATGATGCCGAATCGTGGTTGCTTATACGGCCGTACAAAACCTGGAAGTAATCAAGAGAAAAGTACCCCGACAAATATATGGACCTATCTGTGTCGACGGCGAGTTTCGCCATCGGATGAACCATGAGCTGTATGAGCTTTACCACGACATCGACGTAGCTAAAAGAGTCAGAATTCAACGACTACGATAGCTGGGACATGTTGCCAGGATGGATGTAAATGCACCAGCAAAAAAGGTGATTGAAGGCGAACTTGAAGGACGGCGCAGAGCAGGGAGACCCAAATTTTGTTGGAAGTACCAAGTGGTTTGCGAAGTGCCACCATCTGGTAGGACTAACTGGAGAACACACGCAGAAGCCCAAATCGTGTGGAATTCTTTAATACTTCAGGCCTCAAATTTATGAACCACGTTCGTTATTTGTAATGGGCCACTTATCTAAGTAAGCTCGTAATGTCCTCGTCTTTGTCTTGCGTTGGGAAGTGTATACAAGTGTATATAAAAATATTTCACTTTGTTGCGGTTAGTTGCTATTCTGTAACTTAAAGGGTTAAACTGCGAGATCAGTTGTCGAAATTTTTTTGCCGACTATGAATCCACACTAAAACTGGTGTCTTTCTGCATAACAGCTGTACAAGATGTCATCCGTCGTGTGTATCCCTGTCTCAGTGATGTTAGCCTTGTAATTGTCGAGGACATCCGCCAATTGGATAAAGGCACCATCACTGAAGAGAGTTCTGACATTCCATGTGCATACCCTTAAAATTTGTTCCGTATAACGTTTGCGTTCTAGTCAACCTTTAGGGGGGTTCTTATTTTTCTTTCCTTCGTGTTTTCATAATAGTTTATTCTTTAAGGAGAATGGCTGACAAAGCCACCAATACAGCCATTGTGTTGAGCTTCAGTAACTTCTGCGACCTACTCCCTAAACGTCCAACAATGGGTTAAAGGCACAATATATGTACAGAATTCGGATGTTCCAGATGCATATCCATAATTCATGGTCCTTATAACGTTTGCTGACGTCGACAACATTTGGGAGGTTCTTGTTTTTTTTTCTTTTCTTTGTGTTTTCATACTAGTTTTTTCTTTAAGGAAAGTGGCTTATAAGGCCCTCGCTCCTGATCGTACCATGCCAATTAGGCCATATCACAATTGCTACCACCAAAGGTATGCACGTGATGGCTCGGGGAACACGTGATCTATCGGAAGTGGTGAGCTACTTGAAGAAATCTTAAGTTAGATTCTTATTATTTCCAAGTGAATAACGAATTAATGTTATAAAGTCAACTTGGAAATGTTATAAAGGAAACTTGGAAATATAATTCCTTTAAATATAGACGATAATCCTATAAATATTCTCATAATTAACTAGCCGTCACATTTAGTTTCTTCACCTGGCTGTAACAATAATTACAAAGCCTGCAAACACAATTCTAACTCATCGCACTCACTGAACACACATACACACACTCACACGCCATAAGCAAATTTGCCTGAAAAGCCTTTAAGAGGCTTAATAAAACTTAAAAGCGAGCATATAAATGATTCGTCCATTATGCATCAAATACTTAATCCTGATATTTTATGCCATTTCCATAAGTTCTCTCATCATCAAATGTGCTAAGAGTATATGAAAGGATGTCGATGTACGGATGGGAGATGGACCACAATGAAACGTTAAATAATCGCAAATAGACTCTTTATCATTTGTGGAGCTGGAAATGCCAATGCAACAGATGCCGCCGCCAAACGATGCAACCTGAGATGGATGTTGACGGCAACATGTAGAAATGAAGCAACGAAACTGAAAGAAGATGAAACAACAACAAAACAAACCAATGATGCTGTCTGTCTGTCTGTCTGTATCTGCAGATAGAAACTGACTAAGCGTTTAATTTTAAAACATTCGTCGATGTTGAACGCTAATCTTACAAATGCAACCAGTTAAAACCCCCAACCAAACCTGAAGCAAACAAGAGCCGCCAAAGCTCTGATGGTAACCACTATGAGCACCAGCACCGCCGTTGCCACAAACCACACAGATCCACATGTGGAATGAAAAGTAAAAACTTATGTTCCGACCACAAAGTAGAGCAACACAAGAATGTAGGACTCTTGGCGGAACAAATGCTAGAGCACCGCACTAGTCTTGGACGTTCTGTATGTAGAAAACAGATGAGTGAGCTCAGCTTACTGTTGTAGCGAAATGGAATGACTGCATGACTTCAGCAGTTGCGTTGTTGACGTTCGTTCTGTTGTCGTTTTATTTTATTTCTTTTTAGTTTTTATTTATCCTTTAAGAAATGCCAAAGTGCATCAGGCACTAAAATGCAGAAAATTAAAACTGGCTTTTAATAATCTTCAGATGTCTCGACTTTACTCATATTGCACAGAGCCCCTTCCTTATGTTGTGTCCCTTCTTCAGGGGTTATGAGGGTATTTACGTGGTTGGTAGGATGATGGAACGTCCGTCGGTCGTTGCTTTTTTTTACTTCGTCGTTTTTATTAAGAGAGCCTTTAATAAAGTAAACAGAGAAATGTTTTAAAGATAACATTTGAAGGTTGATATCAACTTGAAAGGTAGTAGAGGTACTCTTATGAGATCGGAAAAGACGCTTGCATATAAAATATGCTGCATTGAGGTATTAACTATTAAGTGCGATAAGAAGAGCAGCGATAAGCTCTCTACTTTAGGGTATTGTAGCAGGGAATGCATTATTATCGTTTCATTAATGTTAAAGTTAAAAAGCATTGCGAAGGAGACATTCTTACGTATATAACTGGGGCTTAGTGGATATAGTTTGCAAAGAAAAATTAGGTTTCAAATGGAGTTTCGAAGAGAAAGGCGGCGAACGTTGCATAGGTTTAGATTTAAAAGGTTATATTGTAATGGCAACTAAATATCGTGTAAACTAAACGGCGATTTAGAAAGGTGTTATATTTAGTTAGAAATTCAGAACATTGATTTAATTGGGCGAATTAAAACAATAGAATGTCCCAAAATCTTATTGAACGTGTCACATTAAATCATACGATTTTATATGTTTTCAAGTTTTGGGGAGGTAGATAAGTCGACTATATGCGTTGAATTGCCCTTCCGTGACATTTTATCATGAATAGTGATATTTTTATCAAGATAGTGAGCGACAAACCCATTATGGATGGGCTAGCCACACGCTACCAGGTCCTATACTGGCTTCGAAAACACGGAAAGGAGAAATTAACAAACGGAAGCGACCGAATGTTGCCAACCACCGCAAACGTAATATAGATCACAAATTAAAAATATGCACCTGGGCCGTCAATGCTCTCTATATAGAAGTTGTCACTTACCCACTGGCGGATGTCCTTAACGAATACAAGATTGACATCAGCGCTATCCAGGAGATGAAAACGTAATATGGATCACGAAATAAAAATATGCACCTGGGCCGTCAAGGCTCTCTATAGAGAAGTTGTCACTTCCCCAAAGGCGGATGTCCTTAAGGATGTCACAGGAGACGAGATGGACAGGACAGGGATGCTCAATATGTAATTTGCCACATCTATTACATCTGCCATGCGGAAAAGCACGTGGATTGAATGTGGATTTGTAATTAGTGATCGAATAGTCATAATCTGAATCAAAGCAAAATATTTCTACTTCATGTTGATTTGTTAACATAGATTTAGGTTAGATTAATTCGGCAGCCACGTTCAACACAGCTCAAATGGGTCCTAGTATGAGTCCCGATGTGATACTATTTCTAAATTTTCGCACCTAATATTCCTATTCCGTTCGGTCAACGTCGTTATCAAGCCATTTCGTTGTTCTGATGATGGCATGGATGTTCCGTAAATCGCATACTGATAGACAGTTATTGTTAAAAGTGTCCGATGACCAAGCTTTTCACATCTCAGGTCACCAAAAGCAGGGCAGTGACATAGAAGATGCTCCGTGGTCTCCTCTTATTCCTCATCATGCAGCTTCTACAAAAGTGGTCGTAGGACATTTTCAACCTCTTAGCATGTTTACCAACCGGCCAGTGACCGGTTATTACATCTATGATGTTCCTCAGGTGGACTCTGGACAGGTTGAGCACAATTCGTGTCCTCCATAGTAGGCCAAATTTGTTTGGTCGCCGTGCAAGTGGGTTCTCTCATCCATCTCTCCTTAGGAATGATGTTTAGTTTCCCCGCAATTAGCTGTATCCCCATTGTGGGAGGGTCCCCAATGAGACCCTAAACTTCTTCCGAGGTCACGGTTGTGGCGGCCCTTGCCAATGTATCGGCTCTTTGTTTACCATATATGTCCCCATATTTCGGAACTCATGTAAGGGTAACCGTCGAATGTCTCTCTATCTCCTCAAGAGACTGCCGGCATTCTCGAGCATTTCTCGAAGTGATGTATACGTTCTCAAGGCATCTGATGGCCGCTTTATTATCAGTAAGAGTATTAATATTATAGAATATTAATATTATCCCACGATACTATTTCGGCATGTTCTGGTAGTCTGACTGTGAGCTTCACTGTCTGCACTTTTCTTTAATTTCGAACCATCCGAGAAAATTAGGATTACATCCTCCCCAAAGTTTATAATCATAGTAGGACCTATCCTGGATGTTCCTTATAAAACGCGGATCGAAGACAGTTTCTGGTATGACATAATCCGTGTGACACCTCACATTGATTAGGTTAAAAATTTTGGAATGGCCATAGTTTCTGTGCATCCATGCTTTTGTGGCGTCTAAACGCATTGAGGTGTTCGCTGCTATTTTCTTCGCCTCAATGTCCAGGAATAGCCAGCTTAGGATCGTAAACAGTGCCTTATTTGGAGTAGTTCTAAGTGCCCCAGTTATCATTATTGCCGCCAGACTCATAATGCGTTCGAAGTTCAGTCATTGGGACGCTCTATCTAGCCGATCCGTAGAATAAGTGGGGTTTAATAACTGATTCATATAACCTGTTCACATTTTTGGGGCTAATTGTCCAATTGAGGCCGATTGCCCTATTGCAACAGTATAGGACCGTTTCCGCTTTGCTAATCCTGTCCCGAGTGTTCAGATTCCAATTCAGTATACTGTCTAATATTAGCCCAATATTGTGCATATGCTCCGACGGAAGATAAAGAAAAGGTTCATTCTAAGAGTGCCTAGAGGAAATATACGGCCGCTGCACTGACTATGACATTAAAATTATTGTGTTAAAGCCTGCATCAAGTCACGTTCCACAACGGGTTTAGACTGGTTAGCAGCAAGGAACATGGTTGAGAGTGGAATCAGATTTCAGCATAAAGATATCCACAAGGCAACTTGGTATCCCTCGATCAAAACATCAAAAATCAAGTGGATCATGTGGTAATCGATGGGAGTCATGCATCTAGTGTCATGGACGGTGCTAACATGGGCTCGAATCATTACCGGGTTATAGCTTGGGTAAGCATAATGTTAAGAAGAGCGAAAAACGCATTAAACTGATCACAAAAAAGCTTAACCAGGCAAAGCTGGGAACTGCAGAGAACGCCACTGCCTATTCTAAACAGTCCTCCCAACTACTACGGAACAACGCCTCTTCCGCTGACGTTTCCTATACACACCAACTGACCAGATATATACACTTCGACATAAATCCTGAAAAAGACCCAAGGGAAACATGTCGACATATATCATCTTTTCGTCGACTATAAAGCTGCCTTCAACGGCCCAATACGGTAATGTAACTCGAACCATGGCTGAGTTTAGTATTCCAGCGAAGCTGATACCCTTTGGGGAATGACGCTGACTGACACGAAGTCTTCAGTGAAGATTGGCAAGACCCTTACGGAGCCATTCGATACCAGGCGTGGCCTTAAACAAGGCGATGGCCTATCGTGTGGCCTCTTCAACATATTGGTAGAGATGGTAGAGCTGCAGTAAACACGAATGGCACGATATTCTACAAAAGCCACATGCTGTTTGCGTGCGTTGATAATATATACATTATTTGTGCGGCATGTGACTGCAGCCTTATCAGGTATACAAAAGGAATAAGCAAAAATGGGTATAACGGCCAACGACATAACGAAGTTATTAGTTTCAACGAATAATGAATCTACTTGTTTGGGACGCTGCCAGAATGCAGACAACTATAATTTCGAAGTAGAAGATGCTATTATCTACCTAAGCTCCGCCATCAAAAAAACTAATAACGTCGGCTTCGAAATCTGAAGAGAAATGTATGGCGAAGAATCCTGGGTAATAGCACAAGCTAATGAATCAGCTCCGGAAGTATTCGAGAGGAAAATACTCCGTAAAATATATGGACGACGCAGAAGAGGGCGCACCTGCATCTGCAGCAACAATAACAAAGCAAATTTTTACAATTTGTGTTCACTCACACCTGAGACATTATATAAACTATGATCTGCATATAGTATATAACAATGCAGATAATCCGTTCATACAGCACTAAAAAAATTGAATTTAATTGTCGAAATATTTGTCAAATTTCCAGTACACATGAAGCGCATTATAACTTCGACCTAATCTCATGCAACACTTTAACTTCCTCTGTGAAATTGTTGCAATGCACTTACAATCAGTCTTTATACTGCAATGAACCACACAAAAAACAAAGAGAAGCACAAAAAAACCTAAAGAAAACGGAAAACACCAAAAGTCAATTAATTAGTTGAGATCCAGTAGAGATTACAACTGTATTAATACGACTGCATCCAGTACCGCCACACACCGGCTATATGCGACGAAACGATGCGGCGCATAGTGCCTCAGTACACCGGCGCACATCCAACAAGAGGCCGCCTGATAAGCACACTCACTAATTCACTCACTCACTAACTCACTCGCACTCCCATACCGAGCAGATGAATTTCGGTAAAGTGCCTCACTGAACCTTTAAGACATCCAATAGTGGTTCGAACGTTGCGACGACGCTTAATGTTGGCTTAAAGAATGAAATTTATATGAGATGCAGTGTTATTAAGATTATACACAACATTTGCTTTTACTTAAGATAACACGTGGCGGTAATGAAGAAACGATCACTAGTCAAAGACGAAGTCCAACGTTCGGACAGACAGATGGACGGTCCGCTTAAAACAGAGGATATGATGTGAGTGTAAGCGGCGAGGAGCGCATGTGCGCGGACGTCTTTTTGAGTTTATCGCAAAAGGGAAATTGGGAATGTGAATGTGAATCAACAGCCACAGGCATAGCCGTTGATCGTGATCGTGCACTGAAGCGAACGTAGCATCTTCAGGCAAAGGTAGCAAGCAAGCAACCAACCAACCTACCACCACTGTTATAGTTGTTGTATGTGAGAGATATATCTAAAAATCAATGACAAATTAATATGAATTGAAATTTGTTTTTGGCTTTAATATGGTTCATTAAACTTTGTGCCAGCTACCTGAAATTAATTTCACAATGGACGCACCCAGTTGTGCTGACTGAATGCAATGAAAGCCGCACACAGAGAGGACGCAACGTAAAACGTATTTAGAAATGTTTTATATCTTTATTGCATAAACCCAACGAAACTTTTACAAAGTCTTCAAGTGAATTCGTGTGAACGTCGATTAAACGGATAACACAGGAAAAAAAGGAACGCTAATAGCCATATGATAAGATTTAAAAATGCAATGCATGATAACTGCATATCTTGGAATTGAGATGGCGGTGCAATTAACAACAGCTGATTTAAATGAAGTGAAATTCTCTTTTTTTTTTTTGAAATTCTCAGGCAGCGGTCTATGCACTGTGTAGATTGGTTGGACACCATTAGCGATTACTATTTCAATATAAACTTTAACACTTCAATGCATATAAGTAAGAGTTTTATTACTTGGAATCGGAAGTCTGATGATGTCCAACGAGTGTCGTTTGCAGTTTCTAGTAATTTTAATAGAATAGAAGAATAAAATGGATAACATTTTCGTTTTCTATTAACGAATTTTTCGATACATTCGCCTCAAATTTTAGTTTTATAGCACAATCGCAGAAACTAATCGTCGTCGTTCGCTCAGGGATCATTTTTATAATGACTGTTTTGGTAATGGACTTTTCCAAATTAAAAATATGAACTATCGTGGATATCGATTTGCCATATTTACGGCAAAATCTTTGACTTCATTTAACAGAAAAATTTAAAAACAAGAAAAGCAAGTAAGAAAGTTTCAGACGGGTTAACCGACTTCCTTATACCCTCACCCTCAGTAAAAACACTAAATTTGCTTCACAAAATACAGAATTTGGGCACGATTGCGATTTCTGAAGTGGGCGGGACGGTACCAGAATGGGCGTGGCTAGACTTGTTTTTACTTAAGTTTGAACATTTTTTGGAGAACGATATATTAAAGTGATTAGGAAGGAGCTTTATCGTATGATGTTGCTTCTGTAGAAGATTATGGAGCTTCAGATGTTGCTTAAGCTACGGGTGATGGTGAAGATTTGTATGATGAGTAACCATCGGGCGAAGTTGGACGTTAAGATGAGAAAGAACCTTCGGAGTAAGTTGAAAATTCTGATGCTATTGAAAGTGATGCAGCTATCATTGCATCTTAATAAGACGTAGAAGACGAAATAACCTGCGAAGAAGGTTTTACTGGAAAATATGTCGAAAAGAGTTCCGTCGTAAAAAAAGAATCTATTGGACTATTGAGTGAGACGATGATTACGTGGTGGTTGTTGGAGCCTCTGAAAAAGATGATGAAGCTTCCGAAGAAAATTGTACTTAAGAAGATATCGAAAAGAGTTTCGTCATAGAAAGAGGATCTATTGGAGATGATTCAGATGACACAGGCGCCTTCGACGAAAAGGATTTCTAGGTAAATGGAGCATCTGTTGGATGCTCTGAAAAAGTTGTAGGAACTTCAGGCACTTCTCAAAAAGAAGTCACTACGTAAATAACGAAGGGATTCTGATGGATGAAGATGATGGAGGTTTCAAAGAAAAGTTTACTTGAAAAGATATCCATAATGGTTCTGTCGTTGACAGAATATTGTTTGGAAATGATTCAGGTGATGAAGACGCCTTCAACGATATAAAAGAAGATGTCACTTTGGTATATATCGAATATGATTTCGCGGGTAACGGAGCATCTGTTGGGGCTTCAGACACTTCTCAATAAGAATTCACTTAATAGAAAGAACATCTGCTGCAGAAGGTTATGGAATTCCAAATGAATTCAAGTGATGTAGGCACCTTCAAAGAAAAAGTCGCTTCAGGTAATAAACAATAGTATTATGTTGCAGACAGGTGATCTATTAAAGTCTTTGAAGGAGGTAATAGGGCTTCAGATGAATCAGGCGATAAAGGCGCAGAAAAAGGTGATGGAGCTTCAGATAATTCAGGTTCATCTGAAGCGGTAGTTACTTCAGGCGATATCGGAGGGAAACTGTCGTTGACAGGGCATCATGGAGATAATGGAGTTTCCGAAGAAGAAGTCACTTCAGGATATACATTGAAAATAATGTTATCTTAAGAGGTGACGAAGGGGTTCCGTCGAAGGGGTTATCTGACGACTGATAATCCTATTAATATTATAAATGTGAATGTCTGTCTGTTTGTTTGTTTGTTTGTTTGTTGCTCAATCACGCCTAAACGGCTGAACCGATTTCAATAAAATTTGGAAGACAGTTAGTGTACTATATGGAAATTACTATAGGCTATATATTTCTTAATTTTTGACCCTATGGGCGGAGTGGGCGTGGCAAAACTTTTTTTTGAGCTAGGGAGATAAAATTTGATACATGGATAGTATTCGGCAACACAAATATGAATATGCGTACGAAATTTTAATTTTGGACCAGTGGGCGGAGTGGGCGTGGCAAAACTTTTTTTCGAGCTAGGGAGATAAAATTTGATACACAGATAGTACTCGACAACACGAATATGAATATACAGACGAAATTTTAATTTTGGACCCAATGGGCGAAGTGGGCGTGGCAAATCTTTTTTTCGAGGTAGGGAGATAAAATTTGATACACAGATAGTACTCGACAACACGAATATGAATATCCAGACGAAATATTTAATTTTTGACCCAATGGGCGGAGTGGGCGTGGCAAAACTGTTTTTTAGAGCTACAGAGATAAAATTTGATACCCAAATAGTACTCGACAACACGAATATGAATATGCAGACGAAATTTTAATTTTTGACCCAATGGGCGGAGTGGGCGTGGCAAAACTGTTTTTAGAGCTAGAGAGATAAAATTTGATACCCAAATAGTACTCGACAAAACGAATATGAATATGCAGACGAAATTTTAGTTTTTGACCCAATGGGCGCAGTGGGCGTAGCAAAATTTTTTAGAGCTAGGGAGATAAAATTTGATACCCAAATAGTACTCGACAACGCGAATATGAATATGCAGACGAAATTTTAATTTTTGACCTAATGGGCGGAGTGGGCGTGGCAAAACTTTTTTGTAGAGCTAGAGAGATAAAATTTGATACCCAAATAGTACTCGACAACACGAATATGAATATGCAGACGAAATTTTAATTTTTGACCCAATGGGCGGAGTGGGCGTGGCAAAACTGTTTTTAGAGCTAGAGAGATAAAATTTGATACCCAAATAGTACTCGACAAAACGAATATGAATATGCAGACGAAATTTTAGTTTTTGACCCAATGGGCGCAGTGGGCGTAGCAAAATTTTTTAGAGCTAGAGAGATAAAATTTGATACCCAAATAGTACTCGACAACGCGAATATGAATATGCAGACGAAATTTTAATTTTTGACCTAATGGGCGGAGTGGGCGTGGCAAAACTTTTTTGTAGAGCTAGAGAGATAAAATTTGATACCCAAATAGTACTCGACAACACGAATATGAATATGCAGACGAAATTTTAATTTTTGACCCAATGGGCGGAGTGGGCGTGGCAAAACTGTTTTTAGAGCTAGAGAGATAAAATTTGATACCCAAATAGTACTCGACAAAACGAATATGAATATGCAGACGAAATTTTAGTTTTTGACCCAATGGGCGCAGTGGGCGTAGCAAAATTTTTTAGAGCTAGAGAGATAAAATTTGATACCCAAATAGTACTCGACAACGCGAATATGAATATGCAGACGAAATTTTAATTTTTGACCTAATGGGCGGAGTGGCCGTGGCAAAACTTTTAGAGCTAATGGAATAAATTTTGTTACCCAGATAGTACTCGACAACACAAATATGAATATGCAGACGAATTTTAGTTTTGGGCCCTTTAGGCACATTGGTTATGGCAAAACTTTATGATATATACAATATGATACATACATACAATATGATATGATATGACAACAAAAATATGAATATGCAAACAAAATTCTATTTTCGATCAATGGGCGGATTTAATGTAGCCATTTTGTATTATAACCCTAAAGGGAAATTTTCAGTATTTTTAATCAGTGGGTGGAAGGCGTGGCAAAACTGTATTTTAGCTCCAAAAAGATAATATTTGATACATATAGTATTTGGTACTACAATTACAAATTTGCGGCGGAAATTTTATTTGTATTTGAGCCCTCGAGAGAAGCAATACGTTAAATAGATAATACTATGCGCAACAATTACATCAGTGGGCGGATGGTCATAGTGAGATATTACATTCGACACGGTAAAACGTTGTTGATTGAACTGGTTTGGAAGTTACTTGGGGTAACGAATTGTTTCCCGAGGGCATAAGATCAACGCTTACAGTTATCCTATTAAGAAAGCAAGCCAAACATATTATTATCGAGTTAAGGAAACGTTGCCAAAGTATGTTTTAAAGTGGCATATGCACAGCTTTTATAACTGTGGGCCAATTTTAATTGATATTTGTGTATTATATTAAGTTAATTTTGTAATATTAGTCAATTATGCAATAGCGAAGCATTGCCGGGTCCACTAGTTAATATATATTATTGCCGTTCGCGTGGCAACGTACATTAACAAAATATAATTAATTTTTACAGAAAAGAAACATTTGTTTTATTGTCGTGCTATAACACAAGCGTCGACACAACCGCTTCGGACGAATGCTCAAGCGAGACTTTATTCATTTGTTTGTTTTCGTTCAATGTGTGTGAGAATACATGTGTGGCTCTCCCGCTCATGTCACCAATGGGCTACCTTAAGCCGTAGACTGCTTTAGATGATTCAAAGACTTTATTTATTTATTTATTTAATTTAAAAATGTAAACTTTCCTCTTAAATGTATAAAAAACATGTGTTTAAATTTCAATCAGACCCTCACGATATCTAACAACTGATTGACTCGAGCTATCCCTCATTCATGGGGTGCAAAGGGGAATTCAGTTTGTTTTTTTTTTAAGATTGTCTTGACTACTCAGGAGTTAGTGTCAACAACATCAAAAAGTGCTATGATAGGGTTCGAACCTAGGTCATTTATATATGTTGTAACTATCATACCATGGTCGAGTCCAGTGACATGAAACCATTTTAATGTCACTAAAACTTTAAATAATACTGACAGACTGTCATTGATGGTAAAGTAATTTGAACATAACCAATCTTTTTTATAAGCTTTTTCGAAGCCCTTGTCCTTTTAATATACCCATTTCGGCAAATTGTGCTGGGTATTATTTGAATTAGGCAATTTTTATTATAAAAAAAATTTTATGTTACTCTCACACATTATTACATATCTCTTTGCAATGATACCATTTATATTTTGCTTCCCCTAAAAATATAAAGAAAAATTCTTTTATTAGAACTCTTGTATTCACTCAGCCACACACTCCAGGTAGTCAGTCATCAGTTTCACGTTCACGTTTATGAACTATGGCAATAAAGAAAACAAAACCCATTGTGATCCATCTCATGGAGAATGTGATCGTCGCATGAAATGATGCTGTGCTGATATGAAAATGTTATGCTTAATTAATGTACAAATAATGAAATAGGATGCGATGGCTTGTATTTCGTTCCATGTTCTACCTTAGCACAATGTTCTACACGCGCTAGTGTGAGTGAGCTTACGACCAGCGAGAATTTTTTTTTTTACTAAAAAGGGAGTTTCTTTTGTTGTCGGTATGTGTCATTGTTCTGCCCTGAATTTCTAAGCAAATAAATGTGAGCGGAAGTAAGCTAAAATTTTTAAATTATAATAAAAAAAAAAAACACAGACAAAACAGAAAATAATATCCAGATAAACAAGAACGCAACTAATTTGCCATATCCATTTCAATTTAGGTACTAACTCATACCTTTGCCGCTTGAGACCACACAACAATGTAATGCTATCGTCTGTATGCAAATTATTTCAAGTGTAGACAATGAATGGGATCATCTACTGCGTTAGGGATATAGTTATGGATATGGTCATGGATACGTTATGTGAGATGTGGCGCATGAACTTTATCGTTAACGAACCATAAACTTTGGAAATATTTTATAACATTATATAAAGGAATTATTTAATGATGTTGTTTTGTATGCATTATTAGTATAATGATGTAGTTGTTAATAATTAAACAAATTGTTATGGGAATTTAAGTGTGATATAGGGAAACAAAGACATGGCGATTGACTCGACTACATAAAAGTTGATGTTGGCAACATCTAGGGGCCGACGATCATACGTACACGGCTATTACTGAGCTCGAACCACGGTCTCCCTCATGATAGGCTTTTCCCCAGCATACCACGTTTGTATCATATACAATATAACTCAATTAATATCCGTTTTCGAAAGTGTATTGCTCCAATTATAATCATAATAGAGCCCTAAACTTTCTTACTACAAATTAATTGAAAAAAAAACCAACAACAAATTGTTTAATTCATACAAAATATATTATCAAATTGTCCTCCCATTACATACAATGTAAGTAGCCCCACACAATGCTATCACCATCATCAGTAGTATCGTCTTTAATGCGATCATCGCCAGCACCACCTTGACTCTCACCCCCATTCATTGCCCTCATCTCGCCCATGGTCTTGATCGCCTTTCACGTAAATTAATAGCTTTAATTAAAATTGTATTGTGAAAACGCGGGACTTCATGTGCTGTCATCATAATTATCATAAAATTTTTCATTTCCATCTGAGTGCCATCATCCACGGTAGCAGCTCACTATGGCACAGCTCACTTTAGTTGTTTCCCCATTCTTTGCGAGTACTTTCAACAATTGCCGCATAATATGCCACTACTGTTTGCAAGCATTCTCGCTCGGGTGCCATTCCATACATACAAACAGCCGGTACTTGAGTGCACAAATCCATATGGGGGCCAGCTAAGGAGCTGTATAAGTTGCCGGGCAACTGCAATAGCAGCTAAGCAGCAACTGGAAGGTTTTTTTTCTGTGTAGTTGATTCCATAATAAAATGGATATTATCCATTCAACATCGACGATGATGGCTGTCATCTGCGGTAGTGAAGAGTTAAGTTTTATTGGCGCTGTTCATTAAGATTTGCGATTTGTATACCCTATGTTTTAAAAGGGGGCATTATTTAAAAAAAGGGAAGTTTGTTACACTACTAGTAATCTAAAGAAATGGTTCAATGTAATAACAAATTTATGATAATAAGGTTCATAATAAAAACCCAGAAACGGTGTTTACTTTTGATTTATGAGAAGGCTGTCCGTTACACGAAATCTAAATACGTCTGTAGAGCAAATGATATTGTCTTCAAACCAGTGTCAGGCAACACCAAACGCACGCACACAACGCCCAAGCAGAGGCTGACTGTTTTGAACATGGCTTTGCGTACGTAGTTTCTGATCATGTCTGTGTGAAAAAGACGATTACTACCGGCCACGCGAAGCTATGGGGTGCCCATCACTTATTTAAACCAAAATGTATCCGTTCAAGTGTATTCCACCACATTGTTTGTAAAAGCAATTCGAATATTCAATTCATCAGCATGAATCATGTAAAAGCCTCCTAATAAAAATACAGTAGAACTACAATTAAAATATCTCTTACATTGTTAATGGGATGAAAACGAAATTTGCATACAATCTTATACAAACATATTTTTCAAATAAGACATTTGTATATTACCCAGAAGCTAAATTACCACCGTACCAAAAACCGTACCTAAACAAATTCAGCATAAGCCACCGAAACTGTCCTAGCTAAATTCAAGAATGTCAGAGAGCTCAATTATGTGGCTTCAGAATACCATATTGGATACAAGACACCCGAAAGAAAACAGTGGATGTCCGACGATACGTGGAACCTTACAGAAATTTCAGTCAGTTAAACTGACTGATAAATACCATCATATGGGAGGTACGTGAAGGGGTGTGGTTAGGCTTCCAGATTTATTCTCCATTACTTTATCCTGTTATATCTTTACTAATTACAGAATTTGGGTACGGTTGCCTTGGGTGTACTGATATTATTAGCACATCCCTAAAGTGGGCGGAAAGATACATTTGTATGGGAGGTACCATAAGGGGCATCGCTAGACTTCCAATTTTTTCTCCAAAACTTTGTCCTGTGATAACATAACAAAATACAGAATTTGGGCACGATCGTGTCGACTATATTGATATTATTACCCTATTTCTAAAGTGGGCGGAGTGGTACATTTGTATGGGAGGTACCAGAAGGGGCGTGTCTGGACTTCCAGATTTTTTCTCCAAAACTTTATCCTGCTTAAACTTTACCAAATACAGAATTTGGTCACGATCGCGTTAGGTCTTTTAACAATATTAATCGATTTCCAAAGTGGGCGGTACCAGATGTGTATGGGAGGTACCAGATGGGGCGTGAATAGACTTCAAATTTGTTTCCCCAAAACTTTATCCTTTTATAGCTTTACTAAAAATAGAATTTGGGTACGATCATGTTTAATTTATTGATATTATTTCTCCATCTCTATAGTGGGCGGAAAGGTAGAATTGTATGGGAGGTACCAGAAGGGGCGTGGCTAGGCTTTCAAAATTTTTTCCAAGACTTTATCCTGTTATAGCTTTACTAAATACAGAATTTGGGGACGATCCCGTAGGATGTATTGATATTACTCGATTTCTAAAGTGGGCGGAATGATGTATTTGTATGGGAGGTACCAGAAGGGGTGGGGCCATGTAGCCCATTTGCAATACTGTAAGTAGTTTTGAGAAAATAATAACTCGTGCAAAATTTCAAAACATTTGGTTGCGTCTTTCGAAAGTTATCGTGCGAACCAGCCGGACAGCCACCAGACAGACAGACAGACGGACATGGCTCAAACGACTTAAAAAGTCATGAATCGAATTTGGTTCAAAGAAACCTAGGGTCGAAAGTCACTCCTTCTATGTGTTACACTTTTGGGTCGTATCAAATGACATATACTCTCATCCCTAAGGGTGATGGGATAAAAAGTATAAAGGCACAACTGAACAATGGCAGAACCCGTATTAAAAAATCAAGACTACGGTGTCGCCACAGTTCTCTTGACAAAGAAGTAAAGCTCGTAGAGACAAACGGAAATGGATAGAAGACCTGGCAACAAAAGCACAAACGGCAGCCGAATCAGGCAGATTTCGCAACTTACGTAGAATAACGAAAAAGCTTGCTAAAAAAGTTTTATTTGCTCAAAAGCGTTACGAAACCACAAAGGAGGTCTCATCACTTCAAAAAACTGTCAGCTCGATATCTGGGTACACCACTACTCCAACATGTTCTCAAAGGACGTACACATACTGCAAACATAATGCAACTGTACTGGACACATCGAAAGAGATGATATACATACCTACAAACACCCCTAAAGTAACGGAAATTAAAAATACTATTTGCGCTCTTAAACAGAACAGATCGGAAGGGCCTGACAACATCAATCCAGAGCTGTTAAAAGCAGACCCCCAAACAAGCGCCTTCCTGCTCCAGAATATTTTACATTACTCTCCGACGAACTGAAATAGGGCTTGATCATCAACATTCCTAAGATCACACTTTTGAGCATGATACGCAGGGTAATCGCTAATATTATCAATAGAATACTTTCTAATTCCCCTCGACAAAGAGTTTCGTTGCGAGCAGGCTAGATTTAGAGCTCAAAAATCCTGTGTAGACCACATAAACAGTCTACGCATATAAGCGAGCAATCAATAGAATAGAATTATATCCAGTTATTATCGAATACGATAAAGCTTTCGACACACTTGTCCATAGCGCCATCTTGAAAGCACTCATCTGTAAAGGCATACCGGGGAAAGTAATAGCGATTAGCCAAGAGTTATATAGAAACGCAAACTGTCGCATACCTCCATTTTTGCTACTTGGGCAGTATTTTAACATCGACTGGAGGCATCAATCTCCACCCACACTAAAGTAACGATATTTAACTCGTGCGTGAAGTCTTTTCTTATCTATGGTTGCGAAATCTGGAATATGGCCGCTAAAGACCTAAACAAGCTGCAAGTTTTCACCAACAAATGCCTTAGGAAAATATTAAGAATTTTCCGGCTCAACAGAATAACGAACACATGCCATGTCAAAGTTAAATACTGTTCGAAGTATTGTAAAGGCCACCGGAGATGTAACCCGCAATGCCATTTACTGGAACCCGCAAGGTAGCAGAAGAAGATAACGCCCTGCACACACTTGGCGATGACAGTTAGGCATTACAAGCAGGCAAAAGCTGGAATGAAATCTTAAATCTAGAATCAAACAGAAACAATTGGAAAACTTTTGCTGAAGCCATATGTTCTCTCTAGGAACCTAAGGTATTAATAATACTAATATCGCTTTAAACTTTAAACTGACCGTTGCCCATTTGAAAGTCCTTAAATATATCACCCATAATGCAGATTGTCAAAGCGAATAAAATGTTTAGATTAACTTAACATACAACATAAACTTATTATCCCTTTACATCCCATGAATGAGATGTGAAAGGGCTTTTCACATCTGAGTGATTTACGCCCTTTTATTTTTAGACTCACACTTACGGACTTATAGTTCAATGATTATTCCAAAACTCAGCAGTATGAAAAGCCTTTTCGGTAGTCGGCTACAATGAAGTTTCTGTCCACAACATCGAGCGGGCCGCCGATCTTTAAAATGTAGATGACTGAGATAGGGATCAAACCCTGGTATCCCGAATGATAGCCGCGTTTTTTAATCAACATCAAGCAGCTACGGCCCAAAAAAATATGTTTAACTTTAAAAGCTTGAATCATCTCCGAACTTCGACTAAACTACTTTAAATGTGTCGGTAGCAAGAATAATTTGTAAAGAATTCCTTGATATTCCGAGGACTCCGACCTTTCATTAACTTCTGAAAGACATCGCGAGCAACGCGCTTCAATAAAAAATATATCTATAAGTTATCATATTCTATCTCTATCCAATTGGCGGATGTTTTCGACAAATGCATAGCTGACAACACTGTCATACAGGAAATGCGATGGACGGGACAAGGAAGTACACGGCTAAAGAACTGTGACATTCTTTACAGTTGCCATGCAGAAGGACACGAATTTGGATATGGATTCATAGTCGGGAAGAGACTTCGACTTCTGGTCTTGCGGTTTAACCCTGAAAGTTACAGAATATACACTATTCTCGTCAAGGCGTAATATTTTTACATTACGCTGATTTGTATACACGCCCCGACGAAAGACAAAGATGAAGACATCAAAGATGCAGTCTATAAGCGCCTGGAGAAAATACATTAACGCTGCTCAGCCCATAATATCAAAATTGTTTGCATTTTATTGATTTGAATGCTACAATAGAAAGGAAAGATGCTCCTGGTTCAGCAGTCGTAAAATTTTGACTACACAATAACACATCCGATAACGTAATCAGACTGGTAAGCTTCGCGTCGGCAAGAAACATGGTAGTATATGGAATCAGATTAGTACATAAAGATATCCCCAAGAACACCTGGATAATCCCTGATCCAAATGCAAGAAACCAGATTGATCATGTGGTAATCGTTTGAAGGCATGTCTCAAGCGTGCGGTACAAATGTTGACTCCATTCACAACCTTGTTTCAGCCAAGCATCTCAGTGTAATGTCGATTTAATGGGCATGTCTAGTAAAAGCTTTGCAAACAGTGAAGATCGAATTTGATGATAAACAAGTAGGTGCCGTTAGTTGTGAATCTAAAAATAGAAAGCGTGTTACTTCACAACAACGCGAGAAGCTATCCCGTACCTCATTCATGTTAATAAAAGTCCCACGGTGCTCGCGTATTCAGATGACGTAGATATCATTGGCAGTGGGCTGCGGGATGTTACTGCGGCCATTTCGAGCATTGAGAAGCAGGACAAAATTAGGACTAAACCAAGTTATATGTTTCAAAGAACAGTGTCTACTCGATTTTGACACTGCGTAAACTTTGACAACTATAACTTTCCAATAGTTGATAATTTTGTCTTCCTCGGTTCCGCCGTGATAAAAAAATATACTGTCAGTCTGGAAATCAAGAGACAAGTACTGATCGCAAACCACAGCTTCTAAACGAAAAGCAAGAGATTTAATGACAAAGCGCTCACTCTCTCTACGAACAAAAATTCAACTCTACCAGAAAATGGTCCTACCTGTCTCGCCCTACAATGATACAAGCGGATCAATCTATTCTGGGAATCTTTGACAGACAATCATCTTTAACGGCGAATACTGTCGTCAACTGAATCATGAGCTATATTACAAATGTTTACCCACTATTTTAAGCAATTCATTCATAAGTACCTACCAAAACTAGAATTACCTGTTTCAGTTTTGATGCTGTAGGGCATAACTAGGTCGGTCTCACTTCTCAATTATATAACTGTTTTCAACATTGTATCCAAGTTACCGCCACACCACACCAAATTTCACTTTGCCAAATAAATTGTGGATGAACTCCTCAGCTAAACTCATCCAGCATTCTTTTATGATCCTCAAAACTTTTATCAGTTCTCCTCTTAGTACAACGCATCATCATAGTATTACGGCAATGTTGAAATTAATTACACCGGTTTCGGAACCATGAACCAATGGACATGAAAGAGACATTCTACATACACCCGATACTGTTTTCCATACACGTCTCGTAGTGAATTTTCGCATATGAGTATCGTTTATGGGTCTTTTAGAGATAACAGCAACAACAACAAATGAAAAACAATGGCAACAATAACAGCAACAAGATAGCGTGACAGTAGCTAATGATGGTTGAATGGGATAACGTATGAAAGAAATTGAAACGACAAAGCTATGACTTGAAGAGACATTGAGTCGGTTAATTTTTTTTTTGTTTTGTCTTTCATTAAGGAAATTTTTAAGTCAGGAAAATTAGAGGCTTTATGATTTTAAGTCATTCATCGGTATGGGAATATACGCGCAAATGTCCATCATTTGATGTGTGTGGCGTGGCGTGGTTGTGGCATGAAGTCTCGAAAGGGGTCGCCAGCAATTAGAAGACATCAATATAATGATTATAATTGAGAATTTAATTGAAATGAATTACAGTTTGTCATGAAGTTTATGAAGAAAAAAAAAACAACAAAAAAAACGATTGGATAACTGTTTGCGGGATCAGTAGCAAAGTAGTAAAATTACAGAAAAAGATCATATAGTTTATACGGTGATAAAGTAACAAAAGTTGTTATGGTGTTTGTGACAATGTAGTTGATATAAAAAAAAATTATAAATATATGTTCAACTGCCACAAAAAAATAAAATTTTTATATCATTTTGGAGTCATAATTTCTGTGTTTAAAGGTGGAGATCCCTGTCACAAAACCTTTACTTTTTATCTTTTGAATCCACTTTTTACCTCATTTTTTGCCGATGCGAAGCTAACTAGTCCGAATTAGTTACCGATGGGTTTGCTGTGTATACTGAATTTTCCGACTTCTGCACCAATGGCACCTTCCCTTTCTATTTTAGCATTAAAATCTGCTAGAACACTTTTAAGTCATAAATATCCTCGAGGCTCTCATAGGTATAAATTTTACTTTTTAAAGTTATCATGTGGTTCATGCATTGACAAGAGAGAAGTTCGTTAACAACTTTTTTCTAAATTTAAATATAGCGGTTACAATTTGAACTGCATAGATGTCGGAATCTTTACTATGATCCGCAATCAGAATCAGCAGGAATAGTGCCAACGACAATTTTCATGCCGATTTGTAAATGTTTGCCATGGTGGCTAAATACACGTCGCAACCATTTCAAAACATTTTCAACATGACCTGGGTAGCTGACAGACCTTTGTACATGACCCTTCAATGGATACACATCTCGTACATTAGGAGAAGTCCACTGCCTAAGCTGTTCATTGGGCTCTGAACTATTTTGAAGGATCCAAGTATTGTCAGTGGTTACGAAGGCTAGGTTAGCAGCAGTCTCTAAATCAGATTACGGAAAATTGGGAAGATCTCCAGTTGCGCCGATTGAACTCTCTTGAACGCCTTAAAATGTTCCTGTGTTGGCCAATATCAATAGCGGCAAGATCACCTAGTTCCCTAAAGAACTAACAACCTAATATTGAACCCCACCTGTTCACCAGGTCAAGGCAAGTGCAGAGAAGGTATTCAGTATCCTCTTCATCTCTACAGGTTGAATCTATAAGGTAGTCCAGTCGGCTTGTCTGCTCGCATTCCCAGATATATCACCGGCCGTGGCATAGTGGTTATAATACGCGGGAGATCACAGGTTCAACCCCTGGCTCCAGTCATCTTAAAAAAAGGAAAAAAGAAATAATTTTTTCTTTCATTGTCGGCTCGCCTCGAATGTTATCGACAGCAACTTCACAGTATTAGTGTCGAGTCAATCGGCGTGTCTAGTAAAAGCTTCTCAAACAGTGACGATTGCATTCGTCGATAAACAAGTAGATGCCGTTAGTTGTGAATCTAAAAATAGAAAGCGTGTTAATTCACAACAACGCGAGAAGCTATCCCATACCTTCTTTATGGGGTATAAAGGGAAATTAAGTTTTTTTTTAAGTTAAGTCACTAACACAAGGAGGGTCTGAAATGCTCAACCATCAACCAAATCAACGGCAATCCCGGGCCAATGCTGAGTTCAAGAAGACAGAATTTAGACATCTGGTGGCAACTTGACTGTCGAAGCATATGTCAATCCCACGGTGGTAAGACATCTTAGCCATTCTTCATTGCGATGTGGGCGGGCCAAAATGTGCAAAAGACCAACATCCTTGACAGAGTGAAAGTGGCCATTATATCACTATATGCGTGTGTGAGGGCAATAGAGATATAATTATGTATAGATTTATCGTCTGATGTAAAGCTTTTTACATACTGTAGTATACTTGGGGATCGGCCGTGGCATCCTTGGTTCGATTCCCGGCTTCAGTCATCTACATTTTTCTTTCACTGTCAGTCCCCTCGAAGTTGACGACAGCAACTTTGCAATTTAAGTGTTGAGATAAACGACATGTCTAGTAAAAGCTTCTCATACAGTTACGTTCGCATTCTCCGATAAAGAAGTAGGTACCGTTTGTGGTGAATCTAAATAGAAAGCGTGATAATTCGCAACAACGCGAGAAGCTATCCCATACCTCATTCATGAGGTGTAAAGGAAAATTAAGTATTTTTTTTTAATTTTGTTCATAGTTATGAAAAAATTATATAACAACTTCCTTCACTACAAGTAAGTAAGTTAAGTAAGTTTTAAGTATACTAGGAATTGCTCAACAAATAGCTAGTCTGGGCATCACTGTTAAGCTTTACACCTCCCCTTCCGATGCACTAAATGCATGAGTTGAATTCGCTTTCCTAGACAAATACAGACTGACACAGCTACGGTAGTATAACTTAAACAGCTGTCGCAATGGTCGAAAAAAGTTATGGTCACAGCGTAATCCTTCTTCTTTTTCTTCTTCTTAATTGACAGCAGCAACAGAAATTCATCTATCACTAGCTCAATAGATAGTTAGTCACACCAAGTTTAGATAACAGCTCTTTCAATTGGTCCATCAGACGAAGATTTGGTCGCACCCTCCTGCACCCCTCATCGAGTATATTGTCGAAGATCTTTCGAACTGGAACATTATCATCCATTCGCACAACTTGTCAAAGCCAGCGCATTCGGTCTATTTCAACGCGTTTGAGTCCATATACAGCTCATACATCTCATACAGCTTGTGGTTCATTCGACGACGATACTCGCCGTTAACCATGATGGGTCCAAATATATTGCGAAGATGAATAGATTGATCCGCTTGGGCCATTACCCAGGATTCTGCGCTGTAGAGCAAGACAGGTAGGATCAGAGTCTGGTAGAGTTGGATCTTTGTTCTCCGAGAGAGGGCAATATCATTAAATCGCTTGCTTAGCAGCGGATTGCTATCAATACTAGACTCTTGATTTCAGGCAGACAGAGTTATGCGGAGCAAAGGTAGACAAAATCATCTACCACTTTAAAATTATAGTTCTCAACGTACACGCAGCGTTCCAGGCTAGTAGACTCTTTGTTCGTTGAAACAAATATTTTTGTTTTGTCCTCATTTATCACCAGACCCACTTCCGCCAACTGCTTCCAAAACTCGAAAAGGCCGCAGTAACAAACCTCAGTCCTCAGCCAATGATAACTATATCATCGGCATACGCGAGCAGTATATGACTTTTGTTAAATATAGAACATTTCTATTTACTGCAGCTATCCGCATGATCATCTCCATCGCGATGTTTAAGAAATCTCAAGACAGACTATCTCCTTGTCTAAAGCCTCGCTTGACAGAAATGGCTCAGCCAGATTTTTGCCTATTTTCACTGAAAATCTCGTGTCAGTCAGAGTCACCCCGCAAAGTCGTATTATCTTCGCTGGGATACCAAACTCAACCATAGCATCTTATAATTTTTTTCGTATCGGAGTGTCGAATGCAGCTTTGTAATCGATGAACAGATGGTAGGTGCCGATTTAGTAGTGGATTTACCAGGTCTAAAGCCACACTGATAAGGTCCAATCAGGTTCGCCAGAATGGGCTTTAGTATTTCACATAACACACTAGACAGGACAATGTATATGATGGGTAAAAGCCTGATCCCACGACAGTTGGTACACACATTGTATCACCTTTCTTAAGCACATGACATAGAATACTCAGATTTCAATCATCGGGCATGCATTCCTTGAGCCAAATCATGTTAATAATCTGGTGCATCCATTTTGCTAGCTCATCGCCGACGGCTTTAAAAACCTCCGCCTGCAGCCCATCGGCTCCAGCAGCTTTATTATGTTTAAGCCGTGCAATATCCGTGCTGAGCTCGTTTTGGATCGGTGATGGAAAATCTACTCTGTCGTCGATGATTAGTGTGATTTCGTCACTTATGCTGCCTTCGGAAACTAGCCGAGGACGAAAGTATTCACTTCATGTTTGCAGCACACTCTGCATGTCCGTAATCAGATTTTCTTCTCAGTCCTTACAGGTAGGGATCCCGGTTGTTTGTAGAACTTTCGGGCTTCACCTAAATCCCTGTAATTTTTGATATCCTGGCTCTCCCGTTTCTTCCACAGACGCATTTTCTGCGCGAACAGCTGTGTCTCCCTCCTCTTCATATTATAACGCTCCGTCATAGCGCTCGTTGCCATTGGCTGCAGTTTTGCTCTGAATGCAGCAGCCTTTTCCACAGACATTTCGCGACATTCTTCGTAGTACCAGGGCTTGTCTGAGCGTGGTTTTTCATAATCGAGTACGGCAGTCGTTGCAGCAATGGTCATAGAATTCGCAATATGATGCCACTGGGTGTCGGGAACATCGGAATTAGGGGGGTTTGTTAGAAGTAATTGAGAGAGTTAGTTAGAGTAGGCAATAGCCATCTCGATGGTATTCCTTAGATAAGGTTAATTCGTCAGCCGCATTCAGCACTGCTAACTTGGGTTAATATATAGCTCCCGTTGTGATACCATTGTTCATCGAAAGTCCTGCTATCTAGAAACGGCCGCTATTCTCGAATATTTCGCACTTTCTATTAATTTCGAAATTAATAGAAAGTTAGGATGACATGAGCATAGCCTCCATGCTCTCATGGCGTTTAAACGAATTGCGGTGTTCGTTGCTAACTTCTTCATATCGTGAACAGTGTTGGAGTTGTTCTAATTGTTCCAATATCATTTCATATATTTGATCCATGATTTTTGACTATCTCTTCTGGGCTACCTAAACGATTGGCGTCAATTGTGCTCGTACGACCTCAACAAAATTCAGGAAATCACATAAAAATAATTAAAGAGTTTCCATTATATAACAAGAAAGACCTCGTTACAATACCAACAGCTCATCACTGCATACATTCCGGTAAAAATAGTTTTCCGTGCTTATATTTATTTGCCCATAGACATAATAATCAAAACATTTATGTACCATTACCAGCCCCTGCCACTCTCTCTCTCTCTCCCTCTCTTCTCCATTGCAGTATCACCAACTATTTATTTATATACTAAATTTATTTTTTATTAATTTAAATTACATGCTTACATCGGTCGCTATTGTTGCAGTATATTTTATTAAAGCTAACCAACATTTATGCAGCTTTAAACACATGTGACCATCATCAACCAACCACAGCATTGTTAACCGCCAACTTATGCTACAAAACCTTGCATGATGATTATTTAGCATTAAATGCAACCAACAGAGTAATTGACAACAATAATAATGTACCACATGCTGGGAGTGGTTTCACAGGCACACAGGATCAGGACACAATACCACAACAAGAGATCCAAACGGTGGTGCAGTAAACGATCAAAACGATGTGGAGTAACCACTCGTCATTGAAATGCTTGTCGACAATATCGACAACATAAATAAAGAAGATATTACACAAATCAACCATATGATCACAGAAGCTACTGATCCAACCAACCAACAACAGTGACCATATCGGATAAACAGAAGAACCAACCCACAACGCAGTCAGTCAGACCATCGTGCCAACAAAATAGTAAAGGCACATCATAATTTTGCATTTGGAACACGCGAAAAACTCATTGGCAATATTGTTGAAGTTGTAATTGTTGGTTGTATATTTGCATAGCAACAAAAGCCCATTTGGACAAGCGGTGGTTGTTGTGGCTGCTGTTGTTATTTAAGTAACAAAACTTCACAGTGACTCAGTTGCATCCCGAAGCATCGATCGTCCTCCTGTGCCTGACTGTCATTTGGCGACCAGTGAGCGAAATGTTCGCCACATGTGTTCGCAGTTTTATTACAATAATTCTGTTAAGCAACAAACAAAAAAACTGAAAACAGTACTAGCACGCGGTTCAGTCCAGACATTGCAGTATTTGCTGCATCGTTTTGTTGAGGCACACAACGGCTGCGCTCAGAGCCTCATTAAGAGCTTTAAGCTCAACGGGTGGTATGTAATACTTGATGGCGGCGGCAATCATGAGCGAGATGGGAATGCCGATGACGACAACGTTGATCAACATTAACGAATTGGCGGCATACGTTGATAATCGTATTAGTGAAATACATACTATGTATTAGGCTCAAAGAAAAATGTTGAAGTCTTTCTTACTTTTTTTTTCTCTTCATCGCAAAAATGAGATATAGGGGAGCTTCAGCCATTTCAGTGGGATCTACAGTTTAACGACGAATCCGACTCAAATCGAACGTCAGCTGTTTGTAGACATTGTATTTCAAAGTTGCTGGTGGCAACATAGAGCGGGCTGTCGATCAAAGAAATGTAGATATCAAAGGTAGGGTTCGAACCCTGGTCTCCAGCATAATAGTGGCTTGCTCTTAAAGAGCCAACACTTTAACAACGCTTATAGAGAGATGGGGAAATTTATCGTTATACACCTCGGAGTTTCCCAAGCAGCTAAAAACATTCGATAGATCACTTATTCCGCAGGCATTGCAAATATAACGAGACACTATGATTAGTAACTTAACCAAAAGATACATTAGAGAGTAAGTAACATATGTTACTTAAGCTCAGCACAAATACTCTTTTAAGTGGCGTTGGAAGCCATTAATACCTAGGATCGGGCCGCTAACCTACTTAGTTGATCTTCTTAAACCTCGTCCAGGCAGCCCATAGCCTCGCAAGGCAGATAATCGTAATTTTCAAACAGACATTACAGACATTGTCGCTTATACAACGCAAATGTGAGACAGTATTTTAAATAGACGATCCCAGCAAACTTTATTAGTACATACCATGATTATAAGATATGCACCTAAAATGTATGAACTTTCGACAGAGATGGTGCCTCTATTCAATTTTTAGGTGACGATAAATATAGCGCTGTCATTAATGGCATACGGGAAATGTGATGAACGATGCAGTAATGCACTCTACGAAAGACCTGTGACATCTATTATAACTGACATGCCGCAAGAAACGAATTTGGATGTGAAATTATAGTTGATATGATATTTAGATATATATTCCAACGGGTTTATACAGTGTGGGAGCGCTAAGCCTATAACTATCAAGAAGACAAATTTTTACATAACGTTGATTTGAGCACCCGTCCCGACAAAAGGAAAATGGGGAGGACTAAGTGCACTCTAGGACTAGGAAATATATAACCACTGCTAAAGCCATGGCTCTAAAATTGATCTGGTTGATTTGAATGCTAAAATAGAAAAGGAATTCAGCCAGATAACGGATTCAGACTGGTTAGATTAGTGTCGGCAAGAAGCAAGGCAGGAAATGTAACCAGATTTCCACTTAGTAAGTTGAACGAGATATCAACATATGAAACCAAATTGATTGATTGAAATATGGACTTGCATCATCTGCAGCTATGCGAAAAACGTTCGTAACAAGAAGCAAATGCTGTATACACTAGAGATAGCCAATGCAAACAAATGCCTCTAATTCCATTGATCCTGATATACAGTGACCGAATATTCTGCATTATCTGACCACTGCCGAACGACCGTAGCAGGCTCAGATATGTCATATTAAGATGAAGAAGTTGGACATCGATGATATTAATGTCGGGCTCAACTTCAGAGCGGTAAATTACAGCATTTTAAGGCACCATGAAGAACGCCGTGTGCACCTCTCGCAGATGAGGGCGAAGGACAAAGGGAAAGGTCAACTTGCTTCATCCCCCAACCCCAAATTATCCCACAAACAAAGACGAGTTCTCTACATTGGTGAGCAAACTTTTGAACGGTTCTCTGAAGAGAAATTTGTCGTCATTGTAATTCCTCTGTCTGACGACAAGGTTCTTCTGGAATCCTTTGGGAAGGGACTCGATGAGGCTGACAACTTCTTCTACCTCGTTTTTATCCAATGAGAATACCGACCAGGAATTGCTACAGATGCGGACGATGTGGTCATTGTAGTTACGGTGAGAACGGCACAGGGATAAGAGGCGACAGGCAACTCGTCTTATAGGCAGAAAAACTAGGAGCTGAAGAAGAGGCAAGTCGAGTGAACAGAGTTGCTCCGAAGTAGAGGGGAAGCCCGAAAATTTTACAAGAGAGTTAGGGCGAGAATGCGTGGAACCGGGTTGCCCTCCTGCAAGGACAGCGATGGTCAGCTAGTGACGGACCCGGATAACGTTCTGAAGATATGGAAAAATCATTTCAGAAATTAACTGGATACGGACACCGCTCCCATCAAAAACGGTGGTATTAACTGTCCACCTCCAGACTAAGATACGTGTTGCAATATCCCACCTTAAAAATAACAAAGCAGATGGAGCCTATGGTCTCCCGGCTGAATTGTTTAAAGCATGTGGAGAGAAGCTGATTAGGACCATGCATCAGCTCAGGGAGAACACCTGGCTGGAGGAGAGCATGCCCGGGGATTAGAGTCTCCGTCTTTTATGTGCCATATGCAAGAAAGGAGATCGTAGTGAGTGTAAGAAATACCGTGGAATAAGCCTATTACCAATTGCGTACAAGGTCCTTTCGAGCATATTGTGTGAACGTATAATGCCAATTGTAGAAAAACTAAGTGGACCTTATCAGTGCGGCTTTAGAGCTGGTAAATCTACGACTATTCAGATATTCACCTTACGACAAATCCTGGAAAAAAAACTCATGAAAAGCTGTTCGACTCTTTCCACCTCTTTGTCGACTACAAAGCTGCCTTCGACTCTCCGTTAAGGAGTAAGTTGTATGAAGCCAAAACTAATTCGACTTTGCAGATGTACCCTGAAATAGATCAAATCATCTATTAAGATTGGTAAGGATCACTCTGAACCATTCAACACGGAAAAAGGTCTCATCCCCCATCTGCGGGATGTTACTGCAGTTTTCTCATCACTAGAAAAGGAGTCAGCAAAAGTGGGATTAGCGGTTAACGAGGACAAAACACAAATAATGTTTTCGACGAAGAAAGTGTCCTTTCGATGGGAACGCACCGTCAAAGTTTAAATTATTGTTTTGAGGTAGCAGATGAGCTTACCTACCTTGGATCTATCGTTAACAAGAAAGATAATGTCAGGCAAGAAATTAAGCGGAGAATAGTGCTAGCCAACAGATGTTTTTATGGACTTTGGCAGCACTTTAGTAACATCACCTTATCTCGGCATACTAAAAAACACCTATACCAGGTGTTAATTTTACCCGTTCTGTTGTATACTGCCGAATCGTGTGTGCTTATGAGAAAGGACATACAAATCCTGGGAGAATTCGAGAGAATAGTACTCCGAAAAATAAATGGACCTATCTGCGTCGACGTCGAATTTCGCCATCGAATGAACCATGTGCTGTACGAGCTTAAGCACGACATCGACGTAGCTAAAAGAGCCAAAATTCAACGAAAACGATGACTGGGATATGTTGTCAGGATGGAACTTAAATGCTCCAGCGTGAAATGTGTTTGAAAGCGAACCTGAGGGACGGAGCAGGACTGGGAGACCCAAACTTCGTTGAAAGTATGACATTTTTGAACCACATTCTCATGTTGTAATGGGCCACTTAAATAAGTACTTAAGTAAGATTGTATGCTTATTATCCTTCTCCGAATCAAACATTTTTTTTATGAGTGTATATCACTCCCCATATCCCTTATGTCCTTTACCCTCTCTCTAGCTCTTTCTCCACAAAATAATAAAATTGTTTACTGCCCCCTTTTGCTTTCCTACCCCAAGCAACATGCAACGCCATAAATCTGTCCACTCTATTACAAATGTTGCCGTTGAAGTGAAAACTGTTGCCAGCGATTCACATTTGTTTTAGCCCCTAAATAGTTTTCCGGCCCCTGCAAACTGTGTGATCATGTGTGATCATCACAGCCACAAATAATCTAAACTAAACTACGAAATAGCATCTAAACATTACACTTAAATACCACAATTACATAAATGGTCAAAACTACTTGATTTCAGACCATATGTGGCAATGAAAAACTGCGAATAGCAAAAAAAAGCGTTTGCTTCTTGACCGAAATGCGAAAATTTCAATAGAAAAATGTTGGGGTGAAGAGCGGAAAGCAAGCGGGGAACGTAGCATTTATCTCTGGGGAGATTTTAAAATTCTTGAGGGAGAGCAAAGTAGACAGTCTTGAATTGAATAGTTGAAACTCCAGTTAAGATGCTGAGTAATGGTTGCGATGTTATTGAAATTCTACAGCAATAGAAACAAAAAGTAAGAGTAAGCAGAAATATAATTAGTCTGATGAAGGTTAGGCGATCTTCATAGGGGACAACATTGTTAAAGGGGTGTTGAAGAGATCTCAAGGTAGACAGCCGCACTCTCTGTTTGAGACCTTGTGAGTGTAAAATGGCTTAAAAAGATATTTGGATTATTTCTAAAAACAAAAACAACTTAATTTCCCTTTGCACCCCATGAATAAGGTATGGGATAGCTTCTTGCGTTGTTGTGAATTAACACGCTTTCAATTTTTAGATTCACAACTAACGGCACCTACGACGAATGCTTTGGATTAATTCAAGAAGTGAAATAAAGCTCATGACTGAGATATGGGACAGCTTCTCAAATGTAAGTAAATACTACTTATAGACAATTAAAAGTTCCTATTTGTAGTCTAATAACTCTCCTCCTATAGTTTCTTGCAGATGCTTCAATTAATCTCTCGCAAGCCTCCCTCTGATACTTGGCATTTGTAAAATTAGAGTTTCTTAATTTTTTTGTTAAAGTCCTTATCTAATGATACAATTAATTCGTTGATATCCAATACCCAACCACCACAATTGAATTCCAATCCACCGCTATGCGCATATGAGTCAGGGTAATTTTTACAAACGAAAACTAAATTTAAAAAAGCTATACCTCATTCTCAGGCATTTCAAATTTAATTTGTTTCACTTGACTACAGGTATTATTCAAATGGAATGGAATGAGAAATTCTTCATGTGTGTTCACATCCTATGGAAAACTAAATCTATCTTTAGTCACACATTTTTTGTGTCGAAATTACACTGAACTGAATGAATGGTTCAAGCAATGAAAGAATAACAACAACACCAACGATCTAATGGTTTTGAAAACCGATCAGATGAATACACAACAACAACAACCACAATAACAAAAAAAAAAAACACAAAATTAAGGTGTAGTTCATTCTTATTCTTCACACACTTATGGAAGAGAAGGAGAAACACCGACATTTGGAGCATCAACTAATTTAATACGCTTGAATAACTATAGCCCACAGCGATAACTGAAGACAATATTGTGTGTAAAGAGGATGGTGTATTAAATGTGGAAAATTAAAAATAACCATCATTGTAGTAGATGAATGAGACTTTGCTTGTCCGAAATGACTTTTTCAAGGAAGATGAGATGTATTCAATTTCAAATTTAAGATCAAAGTCAAAATCGTCTTCTTTTATTCAAAAAAGTTTCTATAAAAAACCATTTTTTTTATGGAAAGTTGGCAAATTGTTTATAGTATACATAAAGCCAATTACATGAACTATATTATCTTAATCAAATGTTGATCTGATCATCATTGGTGATGTTACCATCTGAATACTCGAATAAGTCGTTGGATCCTCTATTCCCCCCCCAAATTAAAACTCCAGCTTATCATACCCTCTTCGCCGCCATTCAGTCAAACATTTTCACCGGTAAGCAACACAGCAAAACAGCGCCTGCGCAACCAACCAACATACGAACATTCGAGTATTGTTAAAACATTTGCCGCTTTATATAAATCGCACACACACGTAAGTTGATGCTGATGTTACCGATGAACTCCTCAGCGCAGACGCATGCGCAATTGAAGAAAACCTATAATTTGTGCAGATGTATGTATGTGCGAGCAATATTGACTACACAACAAACATACATATGCTCTCAGCGTACATTTCTATTAGGCCATTCTAAGATTGCGTTAAGAAAAAGTTCTTAATTATGATTAATGATTTGGCAGAATTTGATGCTATTGTTTTTGTTTTTATTCTTATGTTTGTGTTCTAATGAAAGAGTGGAATAATTTCGTAAAATAATAATAGCCACAAATTTCTTAAGGTGTCTTTTTATTTATGTGAAAGGTGTCGGCGGCGGCCAATGGCGCAAATGGATGCGTTAAATTCATTAGACCAAGACAGATGATGGATTGTTATTAACATAGGGATTTTTCATTCAATTTAAAATGATATAATTTAAAATGGGTGTTTTTTTTAATAGTATAAAGTACTCACCCGAGGTCATCTGTTGCTTTTTGGGCGAATTTCTGAAAAATAAAAACCAAAATTAATGCAAGTTACTAAGAATATATTGTGACTATAGGTTAAAAAAAGGTTATTATTAGCCGAGGATTTTGAATTAGGTCAGCCTCGAAGTAAACATATTTAAACAGTATTAAAAATATATTTTGAAAATAAACATGGACATTTAAAAGTGTCAACGCCCTATGGCCATTAAATTATTAATGCAGCCAACTTGACAAAACGAATGACGCTGATGTTCTTATTTTTGGGGCTACTTTAACGTGCAACTCTCAAAAATTGAGTCCCAAATCAATGAGCTGAAAAATGTTGTACTGCGTAAGTTTTTACTTCTATATATCACTGTGTTACCAGCGATAAAACCTGAAATCGTAGAAATCAGGACAACGATTAAAAAAATTAATATAAGTAAAACTCGTACTTTATATGTTATCAAGAACCCAGCAGCAAAAAATAAGTCTTTGCATATCTTCTTGCAGGCCTTCAAAGGCAATCAGAAGCCCTACCCTACCCAAATGCAACCTTCATTTAAAATTAACATAGGTCGATATAGACAGGCCAGACCTGCACATCCCCCCTCTCATGGAAAGCATTCTAGTAGGACTGTAACAAAGCAGCATCGGAAAATATGACTAAATTAGGGGTACATACAAAAAAGATATGTATAAAAAACTATGAATTTCAAATCTGTCATTTGTATGGGAGGTACCAGAAGGGGCGTGTCAACGTTTTCGGCTTTTTGGGGGTAACTCAACTATTAAAAGGTAACTTAACTGACCAAATTCAAATATCCCCCAGTTGTCCGTTTGAAAGTTATGGAAGAAATATAAATTTTTTAGAAATAGGTCATTTGTATGGTAGGTACCAAAAGGGGTGGGGCTATTCTGCTCAATTAAAATCCCATTACATCATTTTGGAAAATAGTAGTACCGATAAAGTTTCGTATGGATCAGGTAAGGTATACTCGAGCTATCATGCCCACTGGCCATCCAGCCAGACAGGCGGACATTGCTCAATCGTCTTAAAAAGTCCTGAAACGAATTTGGTCCAACTCGTCTCCTTTAATGCGTTACACTTTTTCTCGTATCAAATGATATATACCCTCATCCCTAATGATAAAAAAAAGCTGTTATCTACACTTGGTGTGACAAACTATCTACGAAGCGCAAAAGACCGAAGCGCTAGGAATTCTTTCTACGAGCGGCTACTGATACATGAATTTCTGTTGCTGCTGCCAATTAAGAAGAAGATATCCAGGCTGGTCTTATTATTTTTGTTTACGTCGGAACCAAGGTAAACAAAGTCATATACTACTTCTAAGTCTTCGTTCATTGAAACAAATAACTTGGACCCAGGTCCACTTCCGTCGACTGCTTTTCAGTGGTCGAAAAGGCCGCAGTAACATCCTGCAATCCACGGCCAATGATATTTACATCATCGGCATACGCGAGTAACATTTGACTTTTGTTGAAGATGGTATCATCCCTGTTCACTGCAGCCTTCCAAAGTCGTATCGGCTTCGCGGGACACCAAACTTAGACGTATCATTCAATAACTTTAGTCGTATCGGACAGTCTTGTAATCAATAAACAGAAGGTAAATGTTGATCTGCATTTCTTGGGTCTTCTCCATTATTTGTCGTAGCATGAATATCTGGTCGATCGTGGATTTACCAAGTCTAAAGCCACACTGATAAGATCCACTCAGGTTCGTTAAGATTGACAGGATCTTGTTAGCGATGGGTAAAATATTGACCCCGATTTGATACACACACTTGGATTGTATTTCTTAAGCACAGGACATAAAACACCCAGATTTCAATCATCCGGCATGCCTTCCTGTATCCAAATCGTGTTGTCGTCGAGCTAATGTTGCTGGTCTTAAAATGGCCTCAAACGGGGTGGGTGTTGGACTGACTAATCCATCATCGATGATTGGTGTGATTTCATGATTTTGAATTGACTTCGTTTTGGCTCGGTGATAAACAATCTACCTGTCATCGATGATTTGCATAATTTCATCATTTGTGATGTTTTCGGATTCGAGCAGAATACATAAATGATCCCTCCACACTTGCAGCACAACCTTCGTCGCCGGCCATATAGGTAAAGTCCCTGTTCCAAAACCTTTGGTCATTACCCTTATACGCGATATTCTTCATCGCACCAGGTCTTGCCTGAGCATTGTTCTTCATACCCAAGTAAGGTAGTTGCGTCACGGAACATTGGAATTCCGTGTTTTTTCTTTGCCGTAATTGAGATTTGGCTTTGCATACCTCGGTGGAAAAAAGTTTTGAGATGTTTAGCTTTCTTTTTCGTTTGGTTACCAGTATTTTTGGCACTTCTTAATCTCATGAGTAACTTGACTGCAAGTAGCTAATAATAATTGCATAACGCATTACACCCACATGTACGTAACGCTTAAGACTTGCATTTCATCGATTACCAGTTGATCAGTAAGGTTTCTTATCTTTTGATCAGAGAATATTCGGCTGGCCTTGGGGATATCTTTGTGTGGAAATTTGGTTCAACTTTGGTTTCTTGCCAACGCGGAGCTAACCAGTCTAAATACACTATCCAAATTGTTGCTATGTAGACTGAATTTTTCGAATGCTGAACCAATTCACAGAAAAAAATTACGACAAACTAGTTGTCATATTAAATACCATTTCGTCAATACAATAAAATATTTAATTAAAAAGGCGCCAACAACCAAAATTGTAAATACAATAAACAGTTTTGTTATAGTTACAATTTGTGTATTTTAGTTAAATTTGAAAAGTGTTTGAAAATTTGTCAATATGACAATTTACAAACATGTTCAAATGGAAAAATTTTTATAAATCGAAATTGAATGCCAACAATAATATTTAATTACTTAACAACAGTTGTGTTTTTTTTCTGTGTTGCATATTTCGTTCTTATTGTAGAATTAAAATCCTCCTCAACAATTGTAATATCATGGTAAGAGCAGCAGTCATATATATAAATCGGTCATAGAATGCATCTTAGTGTCCTCGTCGTCGTCTTCCTTTTGGGACGTGTACACAAATCACTATGATGTAAAAATATTTTGCATTGATGCGGATAGTGGTTATTCGGTAACTTAAGTGGTTCAGCCTCGAGAATATTTGTGTATTTCTGCATGGCAGCTGAAAAAGATGTTACACTTCTTTCGTTGTGTGCATCCCTGTCCCGTCCATCGCATTTCCTGTATGGCGTCAATGTCAGCCTTATATTTGTCGAGAACATTCGGTAATTTAGATAGAGGCACCACCTCTGTAGAAATATCGTGCATCCCCAATGTAAATGGACCTTAAATGACGGACCTTATGATATTTGGTGACTGTCAACATATGGCTGGTTCTTGGCGTTTCTTTGTGTCTTCATAATAGTTTTTATTTAAAGAGAGTGGCTTATAACCGTACCACGCGCGATCCTAGTCTATTGAGGCTTTCAAGGCCATTAAGTAAGCAATTGTTTTGAGCTTCAGCAACTACTTTTACCTACTCTCGAAGACTTATCGGTGTTAGCAATCCATTCGTCCATACTCACAATTGGTACCACTGAACGCATGTGAAGTGGCATTGACAGGGCAAGGCCTTATCTATCGGAAGTTGTGAGCACGACCCTCGCATAGAATTTCTAGTTATTCCCAAGTGAATCAAAATCTGAAATTTAAATTAAAACCGTTTGTCTTCTATAAGTTTCTCAAAAATCACAGGTTCTCAGATTTGTATCAGTGCGGTATCAGTACAGCATTCTGCATCGGCTCTTTTCGCAATTGTTAAAAAACATCAAACTACTGAATTATGTTAAAAGGTATACAAATAGTACATAGCTCCCTTTCCTTCCACTATTTATAGTTATAAAGATAAGCATAGGTGGTACCAACTTTCATCTGACACCATGGGTTCAAAAATTGAGTTTCAGCCATTGAAACGTGACCCACTTATACGCAACCGTCACATAGTATCAACACCCCGAACTCCACTCTCTTCATTGTAAATTTCCCACGGAATACATATGTATATTGCAAATGTTAATCTTATGTATATGTCTCAGTTCAATTGGAAAAATTATGCCTCCTATGTCTTAGCTTTATCTCTTCATGTCGTCAGACTTTGAGACGTCGTTGCTGTAGTTGCTATTGCAATTGCTGCAACTTAGCAAATGTTAAAACATTTGCAATATTGTCGCTAACGATCCCATTTCAGTTGTTGTAGCGGCATAACGAAATTTTCATCTTTGTTGTATAGAGCTGCTGCCTGCTTGATTGTGGAAAAATCAAAAGACGGACGGACAGACAAAAGAAAATAGTTGCGGCAATTTTCCGCTTGTCAAAATGACAAGTGCACACGGCGTAAAATGCTTCAATGATCACAAAAATGGCTTAAAGCCGTCCGGATAAATCTTCGTTGTGTCGTTGATCTTGCTGTTGTCGTTGCTATAGGCCGACGGTCGGACGGACGGCTGGTCGTTTGGTTTATCGGTCGGTCTGTCGGCCAATATTGAGGTTGCTGTTTTTTTTTTTTAGTTGATGATGTTGAATGTTGCAGCGACTGTTGCCGTTCATATCGTCAATGTTTCGGTTTCTTTTGAGATAAACTTTCAAAGAGACAACAACGCTTCACTTTGATAGTTCACGTTTTTATCCCTCAGTATTTTTTTTCGTTTTCAGCATTTTGTGTTTATTGCCTCATGATAATGTTGTTGCTGTAGCCGTCGTTGCATCGCTGTTGCTGTTGCCATCATCGTCGTCATCATGGTTGCTTGTGTTGTTGCCGCTGTTGTCGTTAGGTTTACAATTATTTGATTTTGATTTGTTTTCCACTTCAATTCATTCGATTCGCTTGAAAGCCCCAGCAATAGATAAAGTTACATTAATTTTATTATTTATTTTATGGTCATTATCATGACGACAATTCCTGTTGATGTTGTTGCCGTTGTTGTTGTTGTTGTATCTGTTGTTGCTGTCGTCGAGTTGTTGAGTTGTGTACTCACCTCTGCACGCCGCGTTTAATACCATTCAGTCAGTCAGTTTGTCTGTTGGTCGCTGGTACGGTCATTCGACCGCCTGTCCGTCCATTGGCGTTTTGTGTACTTTTTCCACTTTGATTATATTGACATTTGCACTTTTGCGGTTTTCTGACTTTTGTGTCCGTCTGTCTATCCATCCGCCGTCATCGCGCATTCGCTTTATGAAATTGTTTTCAACTTGGCGGCATTTCTTCAAACGCAACCATAAAATTGTTAATTTTTTTATAGGAAGTAATAATTTTCAATAATGTTTTTTTTGTTGTCTATTATTTCAATTTCATGAATTCTAGTGCTTTGTTGTTTTTTCTCCCATTCAGTTGTTTAGTTCACTGCAAAGATAACAACTCATTAGTTTGATGGTGCCTTAATGGAAGTTATTATGGCTAAAATTTGGTCGGCGACCGGAAAAACTTAATGGATTTTATAAAGAAAATTATATTATAGTTCTCAAGAAAAATAATAATAACGACTTTTAAAGAGGCCACAATAAAGATTGGTCTGTCCTGAGACTGAGCAAGAGATTGTTTTAAACAAAAGTTGGCGAATTATGTGTGAAGTTTATTTCTTATCGCTTTGGTGACTGTCAGAAAACTTAGTGGTTTAAGATATCATGTGTCTGTCTAAGTTTTTGGTATCAGACTCAGTTACTTATTGGCATGAGAGTTTATATCATTTATCAGCGAAATTGTATAACGTTTTTTAAACGGACTAACTTGACCCCAAGTTAAGACCAAATTCGTTTCGGCTCGATTGAGCCTTGTCCGTCTGTCTAGTTGGCTGACCGACTGTTTGGCTGCAGGGCAGGATAGGTATTTATACTTTCCATAACGTAGTTACGGCTTTTAAGTAGGTATTATAGCACCACCCCTACGAGCACCTGCCAAACAAAATTAACTATTTTTGAAAATTAATATTTCTCATTAAACTTTCTAATCGAAAAATTAAAAAAAAGTTGATTAATTAATTAGTAAAGGGTTTTCCAATAAGAGGTGTTATTTTGGTATTCAAAGAAAAAAATTTAAGATAAATGATCGGAAGTTTATTTCATAATAAAGAGGAAAGTATGCTGTTAAAAATGAAAAACAACATTAGCCAAATGGCCTCCACACAGGATTATATCCTTTTCATGAAATTTTCCATAACCAAATCGCAAATTGGCTGCCCGTGCAATTCACAATAACACCTCGTATTAGAAAACCCTTTAAAACTGTGGAACATTTTCGAGGTCATAGTCTGCGGGTGAGAAATTCAAAGTCAAGGCCAGTTTAATAAAATTCACAAAGTTTTGGGTTTGGCGTTCTCGGTCCTTTATATTTTAGCCTTTTTCTATGACCTTTTACATTTTTTCTTATCATTTTCTTATCCTAGCTTGTCCTCTTTTTAAGATAAAAGGTTTTTTCGTTTTTTTACTCCGTTTTGCGCTTTTGTTTAGAATTGACGTTCTTTGCCCCTTGGTTCCGCCAGCAAATCATAGAGATAATATATGGTGTTATATCTCATTGGAAGCGTACGAACTTCTTCTGTCCAAATTGATATTTTCAAAACAATTTTAAGTTTTAACAAAAAAACTAAACTTTTGAATTTAAAAAAAAATATATTTTTTGCCGGTTTTCGTGCCTGACACACATTATTTTTCTATAGCAGCCTAGAATACGAAAATCGGCAAAAAAATATTTTTTTTAAAAAAATATTTTTTTTAAAAAAATTCAAAAGTTTAGTTTTTTTATTAAAGCTTATAATTGTATTGAAAACATCAATTTGGAAAGAAGAATCTCATCGTTCAAATGAGATATAACACGATATATAATATTATATCTACAATTTGATGGCGGAATCATGGGCCAAAGAACGTCACTTCTGAAAAAGCAAAAAACGGAGATACAAATCAGAAAATCCTTTTATCTTACAAATTAAATTTTTTGGAAAACTAAAAATAAAAGGCTCAGTTTATTTGACCGCAAAGCTTAATTTAGTGCAGAAACTTAAATTTGGACAGAAGTGTCTTAAACCTGAAGTCCGTACGCTTCCAATGAGATATAACACTATATACTATCTCCATGATTTGATGACGGAATCATGGGGTAAAGAACGTCACTTCTTAAAAAAAACGCAAAACGGAGTAAAAAAAAACGAAAAATCCTTTGATCTTAAAAAAAGGATCAGCTAGGATTTTGATTCAAGTGGATTTTTAATGTACAATTGACCCCAAACAAAACCCCATTTACCGTTTTTACTGCCATTTTAGGTCAACCCATTCGTCATTCAGGCGAGGTGTGTGTATGATTAATATAAAATACGCATAAAATTAAAATTAGTCATTCATTGTACATACATATAAAGCGAATAACTTATACAAACTCGCTACATATGTACAGTACAGTACAGTTCTTGGGTAAGGGTCGTCATTCAATAACATCAGCAACGACCAGTTTTCTACATATCATAGATGAGACGGCCTTTATATAGCCAGAAATTGTGAGTTATTGAGTTGAGGTGGACCCTATCCATATCCATTTTTTCAATATTTTTTTATTATAACTCAAATGTCAAATACTAAGCTTGAATTGTTAACATGAGCTGAGAATGTTGTTATGCCTTTTTTTAACCCCAAAAAGGGGGAGATTTGTATGAAAGATGGAAGTAGTTTTTGGACAAACAGATGGAAATCACCAAAAAGAGGGAGTTTTGTATGGAACGTGGGATTATTTTTTGTCCAATCTTGCTCGTCTAGGAACTTTACCTCCGCTTGGAGGATATAAGATTGCATATCAAATTTCAGGTCGATATGTCGTAAACTACGGTAGTAATCGCGGGGACAAACAGACTGACACCCCCCAAAAAAAGAAATTTGTATAGGAGGTGGTATTAGTTTGTGTCCAATATCGCTCATCTCAGGACTTTATCTCCGCTTTGAGGATAGAAGCTTTGTAACGAGACAAATTATCTAAATAGAATTTACTCATATATATTAACAACTCTTAAAAACAACTGTTGTCACTCTTGGTATGATCGATCTATCGAGCACCCAGTGTGAGGAAATCATAATGTGCTCATTATAATTCTCATTCACTTAAGACCCTACATTGTTTAAGTATACTGACTTGACTAGCAGTAGTCGTCAATCGCTAGCCGAACTTCGACCAATGCAGACTATAAGCCAAAAGTTATTTTCAGAACTTGCGACTTCTACCCTTAGGGATGAGGGTATATATCATTTGATACGAAAAAAAGTGTAACGCATTAAAGAAGACGAGTTAGACCCCAAGTATCTTAAGACCAAATTCGTTTCAGGACTTTTTAAGACGATTGAGCTATGTCCGTCTGTCTGTCTGGCTGGATGGCTGCTAAGCAGGATAACTCAAGTAAACGTTAACGGATCGGTATGAAAATTTACCAGTATTAATATTTTTCAAAACGAACTTATGGGATTGCATATGGGTTGAATAGCCGCACTCCTTCTGATACCTCCCATACTAAATTTTCTATTTTTGGAATATTAATATTTCTTCCATAACTTCCAAACGGTCAACTGGAGGATGTTTGAATTTGGTCAGTTTATTTATCTTGCAAAAGTAGACAAACCCTAAGAAAACCGAAACCCTTGCCACACCCCTTCTGGTACCTCCCATACTAAATTACCTATTTTTGGATAATTACTATCGGATAACAGACTATCGGAGGATATTTAAATTTGGTCAGATCTTCTCTATCTATCTATCTTGCAATAGTAGACAAACCCTATGAAAACTGAAACCTTTTCCACAACCCTTCTGGTACGTCCCATACAATGACCGAATTGAGCCTCATAGTTTTACATACATATCTTTTTGTAAGTAAACTGAATTCACTCAAATTTTGCGTATGATGTTCGATTATGAAAACTGGAATCAGGTATGAATATGGACTATATCGGTTCACGCCTTCTGGCACCTCCCATACAAAATTACCTATTTTTGGGAAATTAATATTTCTCCATAACTTCCAAACGGACACTTGGGGGGTAATGAAAATTGGTCGATTAATTTAACCATCAGAAAACGTAACTATTTGACACACCCCTTCTGGTACCTCCCATACAAATGACCGAACCCACCCCATAGTCTCACACACATATCTTTTTTGTAAGTACACTGAATTCAGTAAAACTTTGCGTAAGCTGTACGGTTATGAAGATTTAAATCAGGAATGAATATGGACTTTACCGGATCACCCCTTCTGGTACATCCCATACAAAGTGACCTTGTTTGGAAAATTAATATTTCTCCCATAACTTCTAAACCGGCACCTGCGGTATAATCAAATTTGGTCAGTTAATTTATTTTGTAATATGAGGCAAAGCCTCAGCAGCCCTAACTATTTGACACACCCCTTCTGGTACCTTCCATATAAAAAACCGATATTTCCACATTTACGTACATATCATTTTTGTATGTACACTGCTATCAGACAAATTTTGCCAAGTTAAGTTGATTTTCGAAAAAAAAAAATCAAACACGTTGTGCTGCCCCTAATTGTACCTTCTGTACAACGAGGTCAAATTTTTTTACGTTTTTGCTCTGCATGCAGAAAATAAATAATACATAAATAATTTTATTTTAGTTAAAAATCTATTAATTTCAATAAACAACTTAAACAATATCTTATATTGGGTGATGGTATTTATCAGCTAGTTTACCTGACTGAAATTTCTGTACTGGTTTTTACATCGCCTGTTCTGATCGGGTGATAATACATACTCACAGCGAATTCGGTTGACTGTTTGCCCACAGGGAGACTTCAGCTGTCTATCCCTCCCCCCCCCCCCCCCCCCTTCACAATGACCTCGGTTGTCTGTTCCCCCACAGTGACTTCGGTTGTCTGTTCCTCCACAACGATTTCGGTTGTCTATTCCCCTACCGCGGCTTCGACTGTCTGTACCCCCACAGCGACAACGGTTGTCTGTTCCCCCATAGTGACTTCGGTTGTCTGTTCCCCCACAGCTACTTCGGTTGTCTGTTCACCCACCACGGCTTCGACTGTCTGTCTCCACCATGCTATAGTGATCCGGTAGCCTTATCGATAGTTGCATATTCAACTGCTTCGAAAAGATTTCCATCCATGAAAATTAGGATGACATCTTCCCCAAAGTGTAGGGCATTATCATTATTATCGTAATTGGTGCTGTGAAACAGGTTTTGATACAGTGTCATCCGTACCAAAAGATTAAGTCCAGAATTTTGGCATCACAATAGTCCTTGTGCATACACGCATTGGTGACGTCTAAACCCATTGCTGTGTTCGCTGCAATTTCCCTACCCTCAATCTTCGGAGGTAACCAGTTAAGGATCGTAAACAGTACCTAAGTTGGAGTAGTTCTAAGTGCCCCTATTTCATGTTTGCCACCAGTCTCATAATGCGATTGAATTTCAGTCTTTGGACCGCTCTATCATATAATTCACATTTTTGGGGTTAATTCCCCAATTTAGACAGATTGCACTTTTACAACAGTATGGGGCCATTTCCACTTTGCTAGTCCTAGCCTGATATTAGCCCGAGGTATTTGGCACTATCAGAAAATGTTAGTGTGGCTCCATTTAATCATTCTTTGGCAAGTTGCTAGATTTTGTATCACCAGTTCCGTTTTACTCGGGCTTACAGCAGAAGTTATCTTGGCTGTTAACCGTGTCAGCCTCATGATAGTTGTGTGTTCTAACCACCAGGCCACAGTCAGTTCAAATAGTATGGTATAGAATGGCTCTTACAATAAAAACCTTAGTTTTATGTAGAAATAGAAAATCCTACAAACATGTTTTCTTCTTGGTGTGAAATTAAAATTTTTCCATGAAAACTTTAGTAAAAACCAAACCCACAACAAACTTACGCCCCATTCGACTTGCCATAGCCCATATATCTCCTTAATACCCTATGAAGATTCTTAAGATAATTCCCAGTAGTTAACTGATCTCCACCTCCATCATCACACGAAATACAAATTAACAATTGCCTCTATTCATTCCACAACACAATCGTGACTATTTTCTCATAATTCACGCCTTTGATGTTCGACAAAGTGTTAATTAAATTATAAAATTAGAATAATTTAGATGCGAATCTAATTCAAAACAATGCACAAAATGAATTAATATAAATTAAATTGAAACGATAATACCAACCGCCGACCACCAACAACAGCAACAACAGCAGCAACAACGCTTGATTCAAGTGCCTTTGCTGCTATGTGATGCCGACAATGATTTCGTTTGGATGGCCCCTCAGGTCGTTTTCGGTCTTAGTTATTTGAATTTCTCAAGCGTGGTGAAGACAATAATCTCCTCGTATCGTAAAAGTAAAAAACAAAAAAAAAACAATCAAACACTTACAAATCATAATTATATAAATTAAACAAATTAGAGGTAATGGCAACAACAATAGCAGCAACACCAACAAAAACAACAACAACCAGAGAAACAACAACAATCAAATAAAAGTGATTGCGATGGCGGCAATTGCACTTTGATGGGGCACTTTGTTTGCAGTAATTTGATTTTTATTTAACACTTTGCTACGGACGGACCCAACCGGCGTATGTTGGTTTGAGTTGTTCGATTGAAACATTGGACAATGTGTTTTTTTCGGTCGCACAGAGAGATCATAAAATTTGTGATGATTGCTTAGACTCACTCAATTGGTCATAGGATGACATACACTAGACGACTCTTAAAAAATTCACAATTGTGAAGGAGTAACCTTCAAATAGATCGGTTATCTATGTGTCAAAATTTTCTGACTTTCCGACAATAAGTTTATAACCAGCTATGGGCACCACTACTATGAAAGCCTTGCATGTGTTTGTGAACGGCAGCCCAATACAACCACAATATGAGTTTGTGTTGGTGAGTTACTCTCTTCCCTCTCTCACTGTAGAAAAGGGAATTGTTATATAGTTTTTCCATAACTATAAGCAAAATTATGATATAAAAATCCAGGAAATAATTAATAAATATTACTGCCGTGCGAGTGGCAACGCACATTAACATATTACAATTCATTTTACTGAAAAAAATGCATTCATTTTATTGCCGTGCTAACAACAAGCGTCGACACAACCACGTCGGGCGAATGCTATAGCGAGACTGAATGCATTTGTTTGTTTTCGTTTAATCTTCACCTCTTAGGTGGTGAAGATGGGGATAGGTATATTTGGGAAAATGATGAGATGGAAAAATGACTAGGGGTCGGTAACACCCTCTAGGGACGATTCCGGGGCAGTAGCGGGGCTCTTTAAAAACCGGGGCTCAATTTTGATGTTAGACCCATGGTTTGATTTCGAGAAGGAGCGGACATCCTCAGTATTGTAGTTAATGTCAGCGGGCTAACTTGACACTAGTAAACAAAAATTCTCCCTTAACAGTCAACTACTGCAGCCCCAGTAGATACGATTTATGTATATTGCATTTCCCCCCATTCGTTTATCCGTAAAGCCAAACAAATATGCGGCTAGACATAGTTTTGTTTAGTTCGTTGCCTTGTTCGGTTATATGTTTGAAGCAGTGGTTGGTTGCAATGCTTGACGCTTTGTCGGCGGTTTGATGGTCGGCCGTTCGGAAGATTCTGTTTGAGCTTATTGGGCTTATGGCGATGTGAACACTAAGACCAAACAAACTCAAAAAACAATTGCCGACACTATCGACAAAATGCACACACATGGATGGCCATAGCGCTGCAGCCGAAAGTGTGGACGTAATGCCACAAACAATAACAACAACAATTGCAGCAGCAATAAAAAAATTACAACAAAAATTAAAAGGCCACATAGTCACAAATACACACACAGAGATAGAGAGAAAAAAAAACTATTTTTATGGTTGCAAAAGACATACACACATACACACGCTCACTATAAACAGTTGTTTAGTTAAATGCAAAAGTCCCGCACAATCGCGTAAATAAATGAATGAACGTACAAGCGAGTAAGTGAGTGAGTGAGTGTATCAATGATAATGTTACAAATGCACTCGTTGCTTGCACAAATGTCTTGAATCATTTGACCTCATACGGCATAAGCAAACAATTCCCGGCTATTTGATATCACCAGCCAAGCAACCAAGCAAATAACCAATTCCATTGATGGAACAATGCAAAACTCATTTGCGACTATTGAGGCCAAATTAGCGTCGTACATTCTCGTACATTTTCGATTACACCATTTCGTGGTGGTGACAAAAAAGTGGCAATAATTCACGGTAAAAGGTGCAGGTCGAATGTGTTGGTTGTTGCATGGCATGCAATTGATAATGACACCTGAGGCGAATTCGAACATTTTACCACCATTGTAATACATTGATCAAATTGGGTCAGAATTATTCAATGTACACTCGTAATAGATTACTACTCTTTTTGCAAACAGTTTTAGGCGAATGTTGTATTCAATATCTACACCTTCAGACACAAAAAAGATATTTCATACGCTATTCCGGTATATAAACGTGCAAAAATATAGAAAAGTGCTCAAAATCCACCTTAAGCTAAAAAATTCAAATGACCATAAGGTCATTATTAATGCAGCCGACTTAATAAAACGAATGATGCAAAAGTTTCTTATTTTTGGGGCTACTTTCCCTTGCAATTCTCAGAATTGAGTCCCAAAATCATGTATTGTATTGGCAACACTGTCCATTAGGGTGGCAGCGAATATTTATCTTTAGATTTTCGGTAATGCCCCAGTGGAATATTGTGTCATTTATCATAAAACGGCTATGGTCAAAATTGGGTAACAATCGGACAACTTTAAGTCGTACCCCAAAAGGCCAAAAGTCAAAAATATCTATATCTGAAAATGAGTTTGTGTTTGTTTGCACTTTTTAGTACCGTATATACTACAAAACGGTTTGACCGATCTTTATGAAATTTTCATAGAATGTAGCTGTGTGGTCGGTGGCGACAATAGGGTACTTTCATCTTTGATATATCAATAGGGGGTGTGGTCCAGCCCATTGCAACTTGTATTTGAAGCCGCAATATTTAAAGGACAGTTTCTTCAGTCACCGTGAAATTTTATGTGGATGCATTTGACAGCAAAGTTCATGATCCAATAAAAAATATGCGAAAACGGATCTGTGGTGGGCGTGGTATAAAAATTGAAACTTTAAACGGCTGTATCTCATAAACTATAAGAGGTATAAAGATGATATCTGGAACGTGTTGTTGGTACAGTAAGAATTACAGCCAGGGTGGAAGTGGGCTGAGCCACGCCCCATTTTAAAAAAAACCGTTATAACATAACTCCTGGCTCCAGTCATCTAAAAAATAAAAAAAATATTTCTCTTTCATTGCTTGCCCCCTCGATGTTGTCGACAGCAACTTCGCCGTATAAGTGTCGAGTCAATCGGCATGTCTAGTAAAAGCTTTTTAAACAGTGACGTTCGTATTCGTCGATAAACAAGTAGGTTCCGTTAGTTGTGAATCTAAAAATAGAAAGCAAGTTAATTTACAACAACGCGAGAAGCTCTTCTATACCTCATTCATGGGGTGAAAAGAGAAATTAAGTTTTTTTTTAATTTATAACATAAATACTAATAGTTTGATCGTCCTGAAAATTTCACATTATAGTAGAGATATAAATAGGTTATTTGGAACCAAGCAGGCAAAAAAGGGCCGAGGCGCCGTCCATACACGTCAATATTTACTATTATATATTTGCGAGAAAAAAAAATACAATTCCTAAATCGAACATTGGTAAACATAGAATTTACTAAAGTTTTATGTAGATCCTAAGATCCTTTGTCTTCTTTGAGGCACGATCTTACTTAAATTTCCGTCATGTATTTTGTACATCAAGCGGCACAATATTCCGGTCGGTCATATTTAAATTTTCTCAAAAAAAATCGTTCATACATTTCGCCGCCGCCCTACTGTCGATAAATATATGGAGACAAAACAAAAGATCTGGCAACTTTTGGCATAACATACAACAATCTTACAACCGTGTGAACTGGCAACTTCTGTTGGCAGATCAATTTTTTGTCAACTGTCAGATAACAACAATCTGACAATGAAATTGTAAGGTTTTCTTACAATTGTCTGAAATGACAATTTACCTTTTGCAAACAATTGTTCTATGTCAGGACATTGGCAGTGCATTAGCAGATCCGCCGACATTACAAGATCTCACAATCGTCTGTACAATCGTCATGATTAAGCAGCACGTCGACATGATAAATCTTCATTATCAAAATGAATGTCTCTTTGTACAAACAATGCGGGCGTTGCGTCCATTTGACGGCAGACGAGTTGGCATGGCCTCCTGGAGTCGACTCGTCATCGTTTGGTGGTCAAATTCGAGACGACCGCTTCGGCAGACGATCGTCCCACATCAGTACGCCAAAGGAATGCCATATCGGCCAAGTGTGCAAAATAATCCCGAGAGAGTAAATTTTTTGTCGTGCCCAATAAGTCAGACTTTTTCAATCTTACATTTCCATAGTAAAGCCTGCATCCGTACAGGATTCAACTGACCCAGAAGTTCAAAGTTAATGGCCATAGAAAGCGCCGTATAGGTGCTATGCAAATTACGGACCATTAAGAGGTCCTAAATTTTGTCCGAAAAATTATATAGTCAGCTTTATTGAAGTATATGGCACGACACCATCTCACACCAGATTCGCCAGAGAGCACTGCATCTACCAAAAGTTAGGATTTGGTGCTGGCGGTGTGTTTAACTTAAAGTCTTACCAGATAGTGGGCGCTACCCCACTTGTACTTATTATATTGCCTCTGTCAAGGTCCAAATTAGTGTCCCGTTCAAACACAACAACATTCTGTTTATTAGTATATAAAACAAAGCACCGACTGACGGGAATCAGAATATGTAGAGCATATTTCTGTTCAGGACAATAGCTCTAAACCCAATTATCGCAAGAGTGCTAATTCTTATTTCGCCATCATCCAGCGAATAACAAAAAATTGTCCATCGAACTGGCATCAACCGTGTTAAACATATTTTGAGATCAACGTTACAATAACATCTTTGTTCGGATGATAGAACATTATATTTATCAGCGTTATCTGGCGAGTTTACTCCATTAAATGCGCCTTAGGACACAGCTCCTCCGAACATTTCAAAGGCCAAAGCCATGAAACATAACAATCCTTAGCTCCATCAAACTTCTTGGTTCACTTAACAATGTCTCGTCTTAGCCACAATTAAACCCTACCACTATGGGGGCCGGCCGTGGCATAGTGCTTAGAACACGCGACTATCATGCAAGTGATCCGTGGTTCGATTTCCGGCTCCAGTCATCTACATTTTTCTTTCTTTGCCGGCCGCCACGATGTTGTCGACAGCAACTTCGCATTATAAGTGTCGAGCATTCGTCGTTAAACAAGTAGGTGCCGTTTTTTGAGACTCTTAAATAGAAAGCGCGTTAATTTAAAACAACTCGTGAAGCATCCCATACCTCATTCATGGAGTGTAAAGGAAAATTAAGTTAAGTACTTTCAAGCTATGAAAATAGTGTGGCAATGGACATCTTTAGAATTCAGTTTGTTAGATCTGCCACCTAGTCTAGATCTGTCTTGACCAATCGTTTCGCAGCCATAATCATCGAACTATGAATATGTATTATGCCTTTATCCCAGGATTTTCTGAGGCAACCGTTCCAATGTACCTACTTTTCTGGTGTCGTAGCAACGTCACAATTACTTAAGCAAGCCAAGTGCAGTACTAGTAGGGGCACAATTCCATTTCTCGGCCAAGTACCTTTAATTTACTTACATAACTTTTGATTCACAACAGCAGGGCATACACCTTACTTCCCGTGCTACTATCTTTTACTATTCCTTGGCAAGAAATTTTGTATGGCCTAGTGCTAACGGCTTTCGCCACTTTAGAAACGGTAAAGCGTTCCACTGGCGGTTCACTCAAGTCCGTAGGGACACAAAGTCCCCGGAGGCCATCCTTAGGGGACTTACGGAGTGCGAACAACAGGACAGCACTACACGCCACACAGCGGACGACACAATGGACAATCTGCCTAAACTCTATGAAGGTATCGATACCTCCCGCAGAGGAGACGAATTTGTGCACAGAGGTTGGGTTCTGTTGGTATCCTATATAATGTACCGGTTTAGGATACCACGAAAACGGAGTGAAGGGTACATTAATTTGGTTCTTACATTTATTATTCTCATAAGAAAGCGTGGCAAGAATGACAATGTATATATGTAAATCGAATTCTGAGTTGATTTAAAAATGTCCGTCTGTCTGTATACAGCATGAAAGCTTACACTGTGGTGCAAAAATAAGCCAATGAGCCATTAAGCACGAAGGCGGTTCTGTTATGATATGAAGATTTGTAACCCCAGATGGTGTGGGACTACTTATACGAATCGAAGGAATAATGCGAAAGTAAGACTATCTTCGCATTTTGGAAGATAATTTGCCCCATAGCCCTGGCCAAATTCCAGACTAATTATTAAATTTAGATAAGCAAAACATTGGAGCAAAAGTGAGCCAATGGTCTGATTTAGAAAATGTTTTGGTTTTATATACTTACAGTAATGTAAGTTATATTTTTGTTATTGCTTTACGTATTTTACAGAAGCATATTTTAAAAGGTTTGAAAATAATATAATAAGATTATAAAAAATATTTAATAACATACTTTGTTTAAAACATTGGCTCACTTTTGCACCAAAGTGTATATCCTTAAAACGGAGGTTTAGTTCTCAGCTGGGCAAGATCGGTTAAAAACTACTCCCACCTCCACTACAAAATAACTTTTAACCGTAATATAAGGGGTATTGAGTTGAAATCTTGTATGCTAGCTTCTATCCTCTAAACGGAAGTTATTTTCTAAGATGAGCAAGATTGGTCAAAAACTACTCCCACCTCCAATATAAACACCCCCTTTTTTGAGGCGTCCGTCTGTCTGTTCCTGCAATTACAGCAGTACTTTAAGAGCTATCGAAAAAAAGAGCTATATGAAAATTGGTATACAAGAATCTATTCTCTATCCGGAGGTCTTTTTCTGAATTCAGCAATTTCGAAAAAAAACTACTCCCACCTATCATAAAAACCCCCATTTTTGGGGTATCTGTCCGTCCATCTCTGCGATTACAACCTAAATGTAAGTGCTATATAGCTGAAATTTGGCATACCAGCTTCTATCCTCTAAATAGACGTGATGTTCTAAATTGAGTAATTTCGGAAAAAACTACTCCCACCCCATGCAAACACCCCCTGTTTAGGGTGCCCGTCCGTCTATCCCTAATGTAAATGTACAAATGTAAATGTAAGTGCTATCGAGCTCAAATTTGGTATACAAGCTTCTACCTTGTAAACGGAAGTTAAGTTATAAGATGAACAAATTTGGGCAAAAACTACTCCCACCTCTCATACAAAACTCCCTCTTTTCGGGGGTTAAACAATTCATAACAATATTTGCAGCCCATATAAACGATTCAAGATCAGTATTTAACATTTCAGCAAGAATCCACCTTTCATACAAACTCCTCTTTTTGCGGTACAAATTTTAATAGAATATAGCTGTAGCGCATATAACCAGCTTTTCCCTTATTTGTACAAATGCTGGAGAATATCTGAACTTCGACATAGCCGAATATAATTGCCTTCTCAGTTTAAACAACTATCATGGTTTCAGCTAGTAGGACAACATGTCACACCTCCAACGAATCGTTGGGTGCAGTTCGTGAAAAAAATTATATATTATAAAACAAAACCTAATTTCTCGTTACAACCCATCGATGAGGTACGGGATAGCTTCTCGCATTGTTGTGAATTAACACGCTTTCTATTTTAGATTCACAACAAACGGCTCCTACTTATTTATCGACCGTCACTCTTTGAGAAGCATTTACTAGACGATTAACTCGACACTTCACTGTGAAGTTGCTGTCCATAACATCGAGGGGGGTGGCAATGAATGGCAAATGTATATGACTGGAGCCGGTAATCGAACCACGGATCTCCCGCATGGTTGTCGCATGTTCTAACCACTATGCCACGGTCGGGCCGTCAATAGCAGAATACCCAGACCTTTTAAGGTCACCCACCATGATAGTCACATATTCTACCCATCATACCACGATCGGATTATCACCTTATTCCATAGTCTTTATTTCATGTTTCTCGTAACGGACTTCTTGAAACTGACGTCGCAAAGCACAGAAAAAAGCAATAAGAGAAATTTCTTTTTTTGGGCTAAATGTATGAAAATGGCCTACCAAAAAATTACAAAAGATTTGCGACTTTTGACATTGAGTTCTATGTTCATGTTGCAAAAATATCCAAATATCCAATCCAACGCTTTTTGAAGATGCAGCAAAACTAAACTTTCGAACATAGTTATACCGCATATTACACTATCTATCATTTACTAATAATATGGAATATGAAGACGCGTCAGCCATAAACTATTTAAATTACTGCAAGAAGACAACTGATTAGCCTTCACTAAGTTAAATCTGTAGTCATTTCATAGTCATTTCAGTTTATTTCTATAATCATTAAAAAATTATAAAATTTCTATAGTTAAACAATCTCATAGGATGACGTTTAAAACAAGCAAACACTGGACACAGGCCATTGAATTTGAACGTCTAGTCGCTTGATTGTGGTACAAAGGAAACCCGTTTGGTTCGTAGAAGTGGCTATTTAATAGATTGTCATTTAAAATTGTTGGTCGTTTGAACAGAACGTGTGAAAATGAGTGTTTTAAACACTTAACGATACTCTTGTAACTTTAGCGCACCTCTGCAGATAGCTTCGCGCTAGTGGTGGACTAGCCTGTCCGTCCGTATTCTGAGTAAAGAGCCCCTTCGCTGAATGCAGGAGTATCGGTGGAGTAAGCAGCTGTTGTGGCCCAACACAGAGGCTAACATATTTTCACATAATATTATAAAAATTATGGTATTTAACTATTATTAAAAAGTATTATTAAATTAAAATTGTGTTAACATTACGATAATTAATACAAGACAAGAACAAGCACATTGTGCGTTAACTACCACAAAATGTAGTAATGAATGATAATGGTGGACTGTCACTAGTACTACTTAGATGTAGGCCATATATATACTATATATTTCAGATATAGTCTACATATAGTAGAGCCTTAATCGTCTAAAGTAAGAAGTCTTCTTTTAAACTAAATAGTGCCCAGCATTGTTTCATTGTCACCACATCACGCAGTGGCAGTGGATGCAACATAACCAGCATCTATAACCAAAAAAGAAGGACATCTGTCTGCCACATGTCAAAGCGCAAAGAATGTGTCGCAACCAAAACCGCTCAAAGTGGCCACAAATTCACATTATCTCAAAAAATTCTCGATAACCATAAACAATCGCCAGTCAGGGTAACATTCGTCCATCGATTGTAACAGAATGTTGATGAACCCTTTAACCCTTTTCAATTGTACGAATTGTTGTTGGCTTGAATTGTTTCAAGTGATTACTCTCGGGCCACACCACAAAAACAACATAACAAGCTCAGCCACAGATTGGTCTAAAGGTGCAGCAACAGCAGCCAAAAACGAGAGGATGACAACGCGCAAGAGTTGGCCTGTGGAAGAAGAATGTCAATTGCATCTAAATTGATGTGCAGCATGCAATGCACGGTTCTACATAATATGCATTATCGGCTGTACAGTGGGTCGAAAAATGAAATTGAAAGGTAATGGAAAGAAATTTGGAAACATTAGTAACAAAGAGAACAGCAGAAAGAAACAACATAAATAATAAATCGACAATGAATAATAATTGGTGGGCGAGTGGGTTATTAGGCCACTTTGCCCGATCCTAGACTCTTTTAAGTCACCGGGACCCGATGGAATTAGTCCCGCGGATCTACAAAAGAATACCGAAGTATCTATAAAGCATGTCTGAAACTGTCGTATATTCCAACGTCGTGGGCAACCTACAAAATTTATCCCTATAGGGGGTAAGGCATCTCACATCAAAGCCAAGAATTTTAGACCGATCAGCCTATTTTCCTTCTTACTTAAGACTATGGAGAGAATAATTGATGCATATATCAGATCATCTCTTAAACGGGAGGCACTGTCCTGGGCTCAGCATGCCTATACGAAGGGCAAATCCACGGAAACTGCTTTACATTCGATAACTAGCCTCATTAAAAGATCCCTGAACTACAAGGAATACGCTCTCGCTGCCTTCCTGGACATTGAGGGAGCTTTTAATAATGTCAAACCTGAATCTGTAATTGACTCAAAGGAACAACTGGAGATTAACCCAGTGGTCATCGCCTTAGTTGATAAACTACTAAAATTTAGGCGCATTGGATCCAGTCTGGGCGTGTCAAATATTTCCAAGGTGGCGGTTCGTGGTACTCCACAAGGAGGAGTACTCTCTCCACTACCATGCAACCTCAACATTAACACTTTCCTGAGGAAGATGTAACAAACGGGCTGCACAACCGTCGCATATGCGGACGACGTGGCACTAATAGTCACCGGCAAAGATCCGAAACTACTCTCCGAGCTACTGGAATTTGCCATGAAACTTATTTTAAAATGCTGTCATGACTGTGGACTAGGTGTAAACCCGAGTAAAACAGAACTGGTGCTATTTACACGGAGATACAAAATCGCTCAATTTGCCAAACCAAGATTAAATGGAGTCGCACTTACACTCATTGATAGTGCCAAATACGTCGGGCTAACATTGGACCGTAAACTGAATTGGAATCTGAACACTCAGACCAGGATTAGCAAAGCGGCAACGGTTCTATACTGCTGCAAAAGGGCAATCGGCCTAAATTGGGGAATTAGCCCCAAGAACCTAAACTGGGTATACAAATCAGTTATTAAACCAATCTTATTCTACGGATCGGCAGTCTGGTGGCCGGCGCCAGATAAAGCGTCCAAATGGCTGAAATACGAACGCATTATGAGACTGATGGCAATCATGATAACAGGGGCACTTAGAACTACTCCAACTAAGGCACTGTTCACGATCCTAAACTGGTTACCCCCGGACATTGAGGCGAGGAAAATAGCGGCGAATACCGCAATGCGTTTAGACGCCACAAAAGCATTGATGCAAAGAAACCATGGGCATGCCAAAATTCTGAACCTAATCAATGTGATCTACCACACGGATTACACCATACCTGAACCTCTATTCGATCCGGGTTTTATAAGGAACATCCCGGATAGGTCCTACTATAATGATAATGCCCTGAACTTTGGGGAAGATGTCATCCTAATTTTCATGGACGGTTCAAAATCAAAGGAAATAGCGGGCTGTGGAATCTTTTCGGAAGAGTTGAATCTGAGTTTATCAATCAGGCTACCAGACCATTGTAGCATAGTTCTGACCGAAATAGCGGCCATTAGAATAGCCGTAGAGAAAATTCAGTATCTTGGGATATTGGACGGCAATATTCATATTCTTACTGATAGTAACGCGGCTATCAGATCCCTAGAGAACGTGTACACCACTTCGAGAAATGTTCGTGAATGGCGGTCGTTTCTTGAGGAGATAGCGATATATTCGACGGTTACCATAAAATGGGTTCCAGGACATGGGGACATATATGGAAACCAAATGGCCGATACGTTGGCATGGGCCGCCATAACCGTGAACTCGGGTGAAGTTTACGGTCTCATTGGGATCCCTCTCACAAGGGGGAAACAGCTCATTGCGGGAAAACTGAACCTCATTGCTGAAGAGAGATGGGCAAGAGAACCCACCTGCACGACGACCAAGCAAATTTGGCCTACAATGGACTAGACAACACTTCTAGACAATACCTGTCTATCCGTAGGCGATTTGCGGAATATCCATGCCTTCATCAGAGCAACGAAATGGCTTGACAGCGACGTTGGCCGAATAGAATAGGAACATTTGGTGTGAACATCTTAAAATGGTATCACAACGGGACTCATACTAGGACCCAAGTGAGCTGTGTTCAACGTGGCTGCCGAATTAACCTAACCTAACCTACTAAAAGAACGATTGTGTTGAGTTCAATTGGTCCCCAACTCTCTCTGGACTGAAAATAGACATGGGTTTGATGAATAGGCTCGAGCGAATTCTAACATGTTGGATGTTCTGAATGGGGATATGTCACTTGTTTTCTAGCAAATTTAGCAAAAACACTATTAAAAGTTATTGTTCAAATGTGAAATATGTTAAGTTTTTGCGATTTGTGCACCCAGCAAAATAGAAAATGCCCCACTGTCGCAGCACTTATTCCAACTTCGGCGGTAAGTGCACCACTGTCTGTCTACAGTTGCTCTTCTCACTACCTACCTACCTTTTTGGTATCACGTGTCATTTAAGCTAAACAGTACATTTGTATACGTTCAATTGCATTTGAATGCAGATTTTGTACTTTGTTTTTTGTCCCTGCTTTTTCGTTTGCTTCATCTTCTCCCGTAGCATTTCAGCTTGTAATGTGAAGTTGGTTTGTTGGAACAAGTAGATTTTTCTTGCGATTATCTTTTCACAATAAAGCGGTAAATATATGGCCAGAATAGCATCGTATGAATGCCTTAGGCTACAGTGCAGCAATTTCAAAACTTTGGCTATTGGCATTGAATGACAGATGAAAAAAAAGTCAAAAAAAGTTTTAAGGTAAAGTCTTAAAGAAAAAAAATAGCCATCTCCTGGTATGAAATCAACAAAAAGGACAATATCTCCCCACCAGTGCAGCAGCGGCAGCAACGTCAGAGCAGGAAGAAGAAGCAATATGCAACGACCAGAGATTGTCATTGACACATTGACATTAAATGTCAATTAAAATCTTTGCCAGCCAGAGAACAAGAAGAAGACAGAAATCAAACAAAGAGAAAGAGACGCACTCCATATCAGCGAGTACTCACTATGAGTTAGTACTCGCTTGTCGAGTGTACTAAGTGTAAACGACCAACGGGCAGGGTAAAATCATATTTTTTTTACTGTTCAAGATAATAACATTGGTGTTTTTTTTTATTATTATTTGTTATTATTATCTTAATTATCTTTAGATAAAATAACAAAAATCATGACATGCTCTGTCGGCAAGTTGTTACAGAAAACCATAAAATAGTAACATTCAATAAAGTGACAGTTCCCATTTCATGCCTTTCAATGTGACGACGACGTTAACATGTTAAATCACAAAAAATTTCTAGAATTCAAACTGTTCATATGAGTATGGAAAAAATATAATAATTATAATACAAAAAAATTGATTGCAATTATAATTAAAGTGTCAGATGTCGATAAGAGGGTTGGTTTACAGCAGAGACGGGGATGTACCGTCACCATGTATAAGGTAACAGTAGTTGAATGTTACTAAAATAACTTACATTTAATACATTAAAAGTTACCGCTTTTAAGCGGTAAATCGAATATGAGGATACTAATTTTTCGCAGGAAATACATAGCATACACATTAGGTTGATTCTTATTTGGCAAAAAAAAAATGTTTTTGGAATTTTTCATGGGCCAAATTAAAATTTTATTAAGACGTACAAAAAAACTCTATGTGAATTTTTTTAATTTTTTTCTTAAAGGTTTAGGGGTCGCTACCGGGGTTCGAAATTCAAAATTTTACCGTCATCCTGAGGGATAAGCCGAATAACTCGAGTAAACCTTAACTGATCCTTATGAAAATTTTTCAGTATTCATATTTTCCATAACGAAGTAACGGAATTGTAATTGGGCAGAATTGCCCCACCCCTTCTGGTACCTCCCATACAAAATTACCTATTTTTTGATAATTAATATTTCTCCCATAACTTTCAAACAGACAGCTGGATGGCATTTAAACTTGGTCAGTTAAATGACCTTGTAATAACAGATAAACCCCCAGAAAATCAAAACCTTTGTCACACCCCTTCTGGTACCTCCCATACAAATGACCGAATTAACCCCCGTATTTTTACCTACATATCTTTTTAGTAAAAATACTGAATTCGATAAAATTTTGTGTGAGATGAACACATGCACAAAAGTCACTCGTGAGTGAATGTGGACTATACCGGCCAGCCCCTTCTGGTACCTCCCATACAAAATTACCTATTTTTAGACAAATTATTTTTTACCAATAATTTCCAAACGGACAGCTGGATGGCATTTAAACTTGGTCAGTTTAATAACCTTGTAATAGCAGATAAACCCCCAGAAAATCAAAACCTTTGTCACACCCCTTCTGGTACCTCCCATACAAATGACCGAATTAACCCCCATATTTTTACCTACATATCTTTTTAGTAAAAATACTGAATTCAATAAAATTTTGTGTGAGATGAACACATGCAAAAATTTGACTCGTGAGTGAATATGGACTATACCGTCCAACTCCTTCTGGTACCTCCCATACAAAATTACCTATTTTTAGACAAATTATTTTTTACCAATAATTTCCAAACGGACAGCTGGATGGCATTTAAACTTGGTCAGTTTAATTACCTTGTAATAACAGATAAACCCCCAGAAAATCAAAACCTTTGTCACACCCCTTCTGGTACCTCCCATACAAATGAACGAATTCACCCTGATAGTTTTACATATATATGCTACTTATTTTTGATTTTTTTCATAGGTTAACTTAAAATGTTATTAAGAAGTACAAAAGAACTCGCTTCAGTGCCCTGAAATCCATGCGCAGTTTTAAACGTAGAAGTCATATAATATGACTTATGCATGGTATTTCGGGACTTTCCCGAAATATCAAACAGCAACCATACCATTACAAAAAAAACATAAAGAATTCTGCGGATGCTATTTGTTTTGCCGAAAATCAGCTTAAAGAGTTTCAGCCACGAGATGACTGACAATAATATTCTGCGGAGGTGTTCCAAAAACACCAATATTCTTCAGAGCACCAGCAAGTCTTCACCGTGCTAGATGGATGGCTAAGGCAATATATTCCATAAAAATATATTTATTCAGAGAGCAGTTCAAGCTAAAGGAAAGCGAATTATGTGAAATACAGGATGTTTGCATTTTTATAATTAAAATTTACCTTAAATATTGGTTTGAATCCACTTCTGGACCTCCTGCTTCAAGAAATGACCTCCAGTTATTAAAAGGCTTGAAGTCTTATGCAACAATTAATAAAGAGATAGCGGCAATAGCCTTAAAAAAAATTCTAGGTCATCTCTGGTATTTGTCGGAAGAGCTAGATGAATTTGCTTTTTTTGATGACAAAGTTTCTCATGAAATTAAGAAGAAGATGGTAAATGCTTTAAACATAGAAGGAGTAGATAATGCAGAAAAACGAGTTACAGTAGATGAAAACCTACTACATTCTAAAAGTCTTTAGTATTTTGTATCCAACAATACTCTTAAATTTTTCAGCAGAACGGGTATTATATCGGGTTTCCTAAAAGAAAAAGTTGAAGATTGTTGCAGACTGTAATTTAAGTAAAGAATTAGTTCGGTCTATGAGGGTTTTTAACGATATTGCTGAACGCGAAGTGGCCTCGATGCAGGAATACAATAAATTGCATACACATAATGAAGAACAGAAGCAGTTTCTATTATTATTGGTGAAAGAATTTAAAAAAAAATATTCAGATCCAAAAAAATCTACCATGTGTAAATAATAATATATTTTACAATATTTTAAAATTTAAAGAAAATTGTAAGCAGTAAATGCAGTTGTTTATAATTATATTTTTTAATGTTAAGTTTTTCATGCAATGAATTGATGTTTAATATTAATATATTAAATTTTTATTTTAATATGTTTTAACTGTTTAATTTAATTTTTATTTTTGAAATGTAAATAATAGCACAACAAAAACTGATGAACAAATTTGAAATAAATCATTTCTTATTAACTGTACTGTAAAAATTCCTAAGTTGGACTGCAAATTAGTGGAATGGGGCAAGACAGTAGCGTTCCATTATCTACGTTGAATATCATATAACATTCATTAAACTAGATTTATATTTAAGATAAGCATTAGTAAAATTACAATAAGGGTATATCTTTACCAAAATATAAATGAATTCAGCATACTTACAAAAAAATGTATGTAAAAATATAGGGGTTAATTCGGTCATTTGTATGGGACGTACCAGAAGGGGTGTCACAAAGGCTTTGATTTTCTGGGGGTTTATCTGTTATTACAAGGTAATTAAACTGACCAATTTTAAATGCCATCCAGCTGTCCGTTTGGAAATTATTGGTAAAAAATAATTTGTCTAAAAATAGGTAATTTTGTATGGGAGGTACCAGAAGGGGTTGGCCGATATAGTCCATATTCACTCACGAGTCAAATTTTTGCATGTGTTCATCTCACACAAAATTTTATTGAATTCAGTATTTTTACTAAAAAGATATGTAGGTAAAAATATGGGGGTTAATTCGGTCATTTGTATGGGAGGTACCAGAAGGGGTGTGACAAAGGTTTTGATTTTCTTGGGGTTTATATGCTATTACAAGGTTATTAAACTGACCAAGTTTAAATGCCATCCAGCTGTCCGTTTGGAAATTATTGGTAAATAATAATTTGTCTAAAAATAGGTAATTTTGTATGGGAGGTACCAGAAGGGGTTGGCCGGTATAGTCCACATTCACTCACGAGTCACTTTTGTGCATGAGTTTATCTCACACAAAATTTTATTGAATTCAGTATTTTTACTAAAAAGATATGTAGGTAAAAATATGGGGGTTAATTCGGTCATTTGTATGGGAGGTACCAGAAGGGGTGTGACAAAGGTTTTGATTTTCTTGGGGTTTATATGCTATTACAAGGCTATTAAACTGACCAAGTTTAAATGCCATCCAGCTGTTCGTTTGAAAGTTATGGGAGAAATATTAATTATCAAAAAATAGGTAATTTTGTATGGGAGGTACCAGAAGGGGTTGGGCAATTCTGCCCATTTACAATTCCATTACTTCGTTATGGAAAATATTAATACTGAAAAATTTTCATAAGAATCAGTTAAGGTTTACTCGAGTTATTCGGCTTATCCCTCAGGATGACGGTAAAATTTTGAATTTCGAACCCCGGTAGCGACCCCTAAACCTTTAAGAAAAAAATTAAAAAAATTCACATAGAGTTTTTTTGTACGTCTTAATAAAATTTTAACTTGGCCCATGAAAAATTCCAAAAACATTTTTTAAGACTCACCCTAATACACATGCATACATATACACACATGAATATGTTATACACACAGCGCTGCATGCGCTATGAAAGGAATTTGGTTTTAAGATACTTCGAGTCTAACACGTCTCCTTGTACACGTCACCATCATTCCTATGGGTGAAGATATCAAAATTCAACATTGGACTAAAGTTTAAAAAAAAAAAATTAAATTAGCCAAGTCGAATTTCAAGGGCTGTTGGGTACCCGCCGTAGGAGCCAATACCCGGAAAGGATAAGAATTATAGTAAGGGTAGAGAAGTTTAGGTGGGCTAAGCGAATGTTGGATACAGATGTGGTCGGTACCAGTCGTAGGATCAGGTACCCAGGGAGGGAAAGGATTGGAATGGGCGAATTTCCTATTGATCCATAAATCAAGAACCGCCTCTGAGGCGACTTTGGACACAAATGTGTGCTCTGTTGAGTGGAGAATGGAAGGATCAGTAAAATAAGTTATCCCTGTAATTAATCTAACTTATATTATGGTAGAAACGGAACCCTCCAAATGCTGGCGACCACCGCCAACGTAATAAAGACCATGATTTATGGATATGGTCCTAAAACGTCCGGACTCTCTATAGAGAAAGTGCCACTATCCGACTGGCGGTTGTCCTTAAAAACTATAAGGCTGGCATCACCGCCATCCAGGAGATGAGATAGACAGGGCAAGGATGCTCGCGACGTAAAAACTGTCACATCTGTTACAGTGAGCAGATGTAAAACGGCGATGAAGAATGTCGCATAGCATCTGAGAAACAGGATGTTGCTTATAGGGCAACGATACAGGCAGTTGGAAAACGGGCTATTAGAGAACGGCACAAGAAGACCGTAAAGCAAGAGGGGCAGATATTTCAGCGAAAAAAAAAACGTCAGATGAAGGAACTTATGGTAGTGAAGGCCAATAATTTTAACACAAAGTAAAGAAAGAAAGTAAGCCGACGGACTTCCGGCAGAGCCCTTAAAGACCGTTGAAGATGTGATGAAACGTTTGGCTTAACGGCAAAGCTCCTAAAGTCCGTTGAAGATGTGATGAAACGTTTGGCTTAACGAGTGCATGCTCGATGATTGCCATCTAAGACTATTTTGTTCTGTACCGGAAATGGTGATCCAAGATCCAATGTAAGTGTACCCATTGCATAAAAGATCCGGCCGCGTGTGTTATATGAAAGTCTAAAGCTACAGTTATACCACCTGATCGGGCCTTACCAGTGTGGCTTAGACTGACAAGATATTCACACTTCGGTAAGTCCTGAAAGAGACCCAAGAGAAACAGATCGACACGTTATATCTTTTCGTCGACTACAAAGCTGGCTGCGACCTTCTGATACGGCAGAAATAACTCGAAGCCATGGCAGAGTTTGGTATTCGAGCGAATCTGATACGTCTTTGCGGAATGACGCTGATTAACACGAAGTCTTCAGTGAAGATTGGCAAGGACCTTACGGAGCCATTCTGTACCAAAAGGTGCCCAAAACAAGGCTACGGCCTACCGTGTGACCTCATCAAAAAAGTTATGGAGATGATAATAAGGAAAGCTGCAGTAAACATGAGTGGCACGATATTCAACAAAATCCACATGCTGCTCGCGTACGCTGATGACGTAGACATCATCGGTCGAAAACTGCGGGATGCGACAGCAGCCTTCTCAAGTATACAGAAGGAATCAGCGAAATGGGTCAAATGGTGAACGAGAACAAAACGAAGTTATTAGTTTCAACAAACAAATAATCTACTCGTTTGGGAAACTCCGTGAACGTTGACAACTATAATTTCGAGGTGGTAGATAATTGTATCTACCGCCATCAACAAAACAAATAATGTCAGCCTCGAAATCCGGAGAAGAATCCTGCATGCTAACAAATGCTACTACACTAAAAAAAATCAAGCATTTCGTACTTAAATCGTTCGCAAGCGGTGTCAAATCCAATTTCTTAAATCCAGTACAAAATGTTTGATCCAATAACCGAAAAACTTAGCCTGGAATTCTTATTTGTAGATGTTGTTAGGCTTTGTGGCGCTTGATTTTTAAGTAAAAAATTATTAATAATAGATGACATTAAGCATGATGGGGCTTGATTTTTAAGTATAGAATTCTTGAATATAGATGGCATTAAGCCTGTTTGGGCATGCATTTTAAGTATAGAATTCTTGAATATAGATGATTGCTTTTTAAGTATAGAATTCTTAATTATAGATGACATTAAGCTAGATTGGGCTTGATTTTTACTATGCGGAAAGCTAATTAGATAGTTGCCAAACTTTCTACTCAGTACCCTTTTGCTTGGCTTTTTTACTATCATTCTTAACCTTAAGTGTTATAATATCCACGAAATTAATGAGAAGCCACAACACACTGGTGCGAAATTGCATCAACGAGGATCACATGTCACTTGATTCGCACAAGCTCTTAGATTTTAATTGCAGAATTTATACGCTTAAATTCAAGTACGATTTTTGCAAAAAATAAGAATTTTAAACTTAAATTTAGAATGCGAATTAATTGTAGGGAGAAAACATTAAGCTAAGAGAGTAAACGATTTGTGTAAGATTTTTTATTCTTACTATATGTCAGAAAAAACTTGATATTAATTCTAAGAATTTATTACTTAAATGTTGAGAAGTTCGTACTTAAAATTCTGTAATTAAGTTCGTACAAACTTATTTGGAGAATTTCATTCTTATTTTAATAATTTCTATGCTTACATTTTTGAACATATCCCGTTTTATACTTGATTTAAGAATAATTAGCACAATTCATACTTAAATATTTAAGTACTTTTCTGCAAAAAAAAAAGAGTTTTAAACTAAAATTTAGAACGCGTTTTTTTCTGTGTACGGACTAAGCAAACGTTTTTTGTTCTCGACGAACAAAAATCCAGCTATACCAGATATTGGTTCTACCTGTCTTGATGTATGGTTCTGAATCCTGGGTTATGACACAAACGGATGAATCGGTCCTGGCAGTATTCGAAAAAATAATTATTCTTAGAATATATGGGCCCATCATCGATAACGGAGAATATCGACATCGAATACATCATGAGCTGTATGAGCTATACACTGACATTGACGTGGTCAGACGCATTAAGGTGCAGCGGTTGCGTTGTCTAGGTCTGTTGTACGCATGGACGAAAATGCTGCAGTTCAAAAAGTCTTTGACAATGATCTAGATGGACGGCGAGTGAAGAGAATGACTAAAACTCCATTGGAAATACCAGGTTACTGAGAACCTTGCAGAACTTGGTGTGACTAACTGGAGAAGAAGCGTAGAAGATCGAAGCGCTTACAATATTTTTTTTAAGTTTCTACACATTCAAACTTAGTTACAACTAAGACAATCACAACTAAGGCCACAATGGTCTCGAGTGATGTAATGACATATTCTTCTGACTGTGTGATTACTCATATTCTAATCTTGAAGAATACTCGCATGACCATAATCTGCTTACTTCAGTCGTATAGTCTCACGGTCCGCAGTATTCCTTACGAATAAGTCAAAGGGTGGTATGTACAGAAAAACATCCAGTGCCTCTTGCGGTGCACTGATAGACCCCAGTGATCCTTACAGCTACCATCCTCCAAAACTTGCTAAGTACACAATTTATAATAAGAAGCCATTAAAGCTAAACTATAACTTCATCGTGCCTGTGGACTAGCTTACGATAGCATTTCTGCACGCAGAGAAAAAACAAAGTTGGGACAATCATAATCGGGAGGCATAATGTTATGATTGAAAACATGATTGCGGACAATGTTAAAAAAAAAGTAAAATATAATGATCCTCAATAACTTTATTATGATTGCTCAATCATCTTCATTACATAATAATATGATCATCATTACATCATAATATAATCTCCATTATATAATAATATTTTTTCCATTACCTTATAACATGATTTCCATTACACCAAAATGTGATCATAACATAATCATAATATGATTACTTACTTAATTTCTCAATTACACCCCATAAATGAGGTATGGGATAACTTCTGGCGTTGTTGTGAATTTACACTCTTTCTATTTTTAGATTCACAACTAACGGCACCTACTTGTTTATCGACAAATGCGAACGTCACTGCTTGAGAAGCTTTTGCTAGACATGCCGATTGACTCGACACTTATACTGCGCCGTTGCTATCGACAACATCGAGGGGGCCGGCAATGAAAGAACAATGTAGATGACTGGAGACGGGAATCAAACCCGGGATCTCCCACATGTTAGTCGCGTGTTCTAACCACTATGCCACGGCCGGTCCCATAAGTATAAAAAGCCGTTAAGTATGGAACCTATCATTAACGGAAGACATACATAGAGTTTAAATTAAGTCCAATGACACGGTTTGTTCTTTTCCTTACACTACCTACCAGGTTACCCAATAGCAAGTAGTTCATCTTAAATTTGTTCTTTTGTGTAAGTACAAACCTTTGATGTACAACTGGAGGACGCCAAAGAATTATGACAGTATATTACAGAAAATTTTATCCTCATTCAAAATAAGCCATTCTTAAATAAGCAAAGTTATCGTATAACCCTGATATTCTTTCCTTGTTAGTAATTTTCCTTTACTCCGCCGTTCTTGTTTGCTTTTAGTTCACACTTGCCTATGATCATATTGACGCCTCCGTTCATCGTCGGCCGCAAATGTAACGACGCGTCGTTGAAAGCACTTAGAGACACATTTGCTTTCAACTTTTAATTTTTATAACACATTCAGTCTGTAGCTTGTAATGTTTGTTGACATATTATGATAAATCTTTTAGTGTTCCCACCATATTCGTTGGAGAGCGGTCACATAAGAACTGCATAGACTGCAATTAGTCAATACGGAACAATCAAAGTCGCGGGGAGGGGTTCTTATCAGACCCGGTGCTCCCTTGCCCTTCCAAACAGCGATCGCTTTGTGCGCTCGTGTGTACATAAATTACTATAAAGATAAGAGCTGGGGCAACCAGAACCAAGGTAAATATTTAACAATGACAGACAAAACAAATTCATTAATATTAATTAAAATCTGGTAAATAGAGAAAAAATAAAGTGAAACACAAAAACATTTACAATTGACAGTGCGTCACACCGAGGAGGAAGGGAGGAAATGATGGCAGGAAATTTCAAGACATCAAACACACAAAAACCGATATTATCATTAATTAGACTTTAAAATATTTGTGCATACCAAGATATTCTAAATATTCAAAACGATGTGTCTTCCGTGTGTTTTGTTTGTAAAATGTGCAATTGTGTTAGTTTAATTGCATAGTTAGAACTTTTGCCGACTTAATTATTGTTGCAATTTTTATGGCATTTAAATGCTAACTGACCTTTTTGCGTTTGTATGCTATTGTCTTTTGAGTAATTTGCGGTAGTGTCTCTTTTAGATTCCTTTTTTATAAAACCATTAAAAAAAGCATGAAGACAAAGTCCACGATTTGTACGTCGCACATGCTACAATTGCCAGACGCAGCACAGTATTTAAAAAGCGTTTAAGGAGAATTTGGCTTAAAAATTGGTAACATTGAAACGAGCTACATTTTTTGGAATTAAGCTACCATATCGAAAGTGAACTATGCGAGAACATTGAAAACGCTATCCTGTACTGTATTGAAGGAAGGATGAAGAAAACAAATATATTTATTACATTTTCCTAGTATGGAAACCATTCTCAGTTGTACAGCCCGTTTGTTACTCTAAAAATAAAGCTACACTTCTCAACAACATTTTGACTTATTAAATGAAATATACTATTATCCCCAATGGTACCATTGCAATGAAAGTTTTACCATGTAAAGTGAAACTTGCATCTCAAACCGTGTCGCAACCTCCATGTGGTGGCACCTATGCAACGTTGTTTTTTGATATTTTTATCATGTATAGCGGCAGATAGTGAGCGACGAATCCTGATGGTTGGGCTAGCCACCTGCCTTCTGTTCCTATACTGGCTATAAAAACACGGAAAAGAAAAAGTCGCAAACGAAACGCCCCAGATATTGGCGACCCTCGCAAATGTAATAAGGACTCTCTGTAGAGAAGGTGCCACTATTCAAACGGCGGATGTCCCCAAAAAATACAAGGCTGACATCAGAGCCATCCAGGAGGTGAGAAGGACAGGACAGGGATGTTCGCGACGTAAAAATTGACATATCAGCACGTTGGCCAGAGGCTTAGACATCTTATCTCGCCGTTCAATCATGTTAGGAATCAAATAGCCACAATCTGCATCAAAGCAAACTATTTCCATATTAGGCTAATTGGAGCACATGCCCCGACGGAAGATAAAGACGATTAGATTAAAGATTCACTCAACGAGGAAGGGTAGATGTTCTTGGTCAATCGACCGGTAAATTCACGGCTGGTTAGCTTCGTATCGGAAAGGAATTTGAAGTTGATCATGTGGTAAGCGATGAAAAGCATGCATCTAGTATCATAGACATAGGCATGATTGGCAGTGCTAACATTGGCTCGGATCATTACCCGGTTGCCGCTAAGGTAAGCACAAGTTTGAGCAGATCAAAAAACGCCCGTAACGCATTACAAAGAAAGCTGGACATTGGGAAGCTGCAAACCCCAGAGAAAGCCACTGTCGACTCCAACCTGCTCTTCCAACAACTACGACACAATGTCTCCATAAATCGGGAACGTCAGAAGTTGCGATACACACTGGCAGCATATTGCGCATTCCATGGAAACCGTCGCAACAATTGTGTTCGGATATGAAAAACGGAACGGCATATGGAGACAGTAATGACCGGCCGTGGCATAATAGTTAGAACACGCGACTACCGTCGAAATCATCGCTGATAAAAACTTTCTTTTAAAATACTTTCGAGTTTTCCAGCCAACAAAACTCTTCCTAGATGCTTCCACTTCCAGATTGCGCAAGGAAAAAGGAAATGATTTATCAACATTGCAAAAAAAATCAATTAAAAATCAGCTGGCGCCATCTTTGGAGGAATTTGGCGGTTAAAACTCACAACAAAATCTAACAATCCCTTGACACAAACCTTGTTATCTACAAAGGAACGAAGCAGAGTTGCCAACAATGATCGTATGATAACACAATGCAACAAATTTTTGATCCCGGCTTCTAAATAGTGGATCCTTATGTAAAATTTCACGCTGAATTCAAATCTGCTCTCAGATATGTGGAAAGTAGAACAGATTTTGAGATATGGCCAAATTTCCATTTTTAGTGTTTTGAAAAAAGGTAGGTCTAGTAAAATGCCATTTTCTCTGGTTTTACTGAACTGTAACAAAAATAAAAGATAATAAAATTATTTCTTAAAAAAACGATAGCTGATTAAAATCCAATCATTAATGACGAAATTATGGCACTTCAAAGTTCGATTTTTGTTAAAATTTTGATGATTTTTCAAGTTTTCGCTGCCTTTAATTACGTTTTTTTCCGTGTTTCCGTAAAAATTGCTCCGGTTTCAGACTATTGCATGATAGAATAATATGTTACAAAAATTTTTTGCCCTTGGTCATCAAAATCGGATAAAAAATACTTCCGCATTTGCAGCATTTGGCGAAATAACCCAATTTTTTTTTTAGATTTTCCTATGTGGCTTGTTTGACAAAAAACTTGAGTTAAATTTCGGAGGGCAAGCAAAACAACAATTACTACTACTCTCAAGAAGAGGTATCTGTACTTAATTGTGAATGTAGCGTTTATTTTTCAACCGATTTTGATGACCAAGGGCAAACAATTTTTGTAACATATTATTCTATCATGTAATAGTCTGAAACCAGAGCAATTTTTACGGAAACACGGAAAAAAACTTAATTAAAGGCAGCGAAAACTTGAAAAATTTGACCATATCTCAAAATCTGTTCTACTTTCTACATATCTGAGAGCAGATTTGAATTCAGCGTGAAATTTTACATTAAAATGTATTATTAAATGTCCCGGATACAGAAACTTTTGAAATTTTGTGACATAGTGTAATCGGATTATATGCCCGATCGAGTGCCGATAAATTAAAATCGGTATCACTTCACCTACTTCCTCCAGCTGCTACAACAACAACAACGGGAGAAGCATTCCCATTCGTCAGTCATGGGGTGTAAATTAAGTTTTAAGTACATGGAAACAGTAAAACAGGTGTGGAAGGTATTTAAGCGAAAAACGACAGATCAAGGAACGACAAAAACTAGCATATAGAGAGGTACAGGGATAGAGGTGAAGCTGCATCCTTACGGCACTGGGCTCCCCTCATGTAAGGACAAGGATGAAAATCTGGATACAGATATAAAGAGAACGCTGCATATGTGAAGAGACCACTTCCACCTATTGCTGGTTCGGGAAAGCAGCACATGTGAAGGTATCACGCCAAATCTCGACAACGGATTAGATTGCCCACCACCAAGTCAAACCGCGGTAAGATTAACAACATCGAACAGACTTCTTCAAGTCCGGTGGCAATGAGCTGAAAACGAGCATGCACCAGCTCCTGAGCACGTTTTGGCTAAACGAGCGCATGCCTGATGATTGGAATCTAAGCGTGTTATGTCATGTTCAGGAAAAAAAAGGTGATTCAAGCGGATGCTCCAACTATCGCGTTATCAGGCTTTTACTCATCGCATATAAGGTCCTGGGTAATGACACAAGCAGATCAATCTATTCTGGAGGTCTTCGAGAGAAAAATACTTCGCAAAATATTTGGATCCATCATCGTTAACGGCGAGTATCGTCATCGTATGAACCATGTGCTGTATGAGGTGTACGACGTAGTCAAGCGCGTTCAAATTAACCGTATGCGCAGGCTTTGAAAAGTTGTACGAATGCATGAAGAGTCATCGGCAATATACTCGATGGGCGGAGCAGTAGGGACGACTAAAACTTCGTTGGAAGAACTAGGCAAAAGAGCTGTTATATAAACTTGGTGTGACGAACTATCATCGAAGCATGAAAGACTTAAGCCAGTGTTATCCCACCTAATCAGGCCTTATCACTTTAGACTTGGTAAATCAACTGCTTTCAACAGTAAGATATAACAGAAATTACTCAAAGACGCGGCAGCGTTTGGTATTCCCGCGAAGATGATGCGACATTACGAAATGACCCTCACCAACACAAAGTCTTCAGTGAAGATTGTCAAGGACCTTACTGAGCCACATTTTGCCAAATAACATCAAAGTGTTAGATGATTTTGTAACGTGACGAAAGTCCTCCGTACTTATATGCCTCCTACATATACAGTTTTAGCGCTAACTACACAATTATGAGCTTTTAACCTATAACCACTAATAATATATCGCCATTCATTTACTCTTGAATATTACCAACCAACCCGGTCTGCATACACTGTTTTAATAACTTCATGCGGCAAACAACAATACCATCGATCACACGACCGCCGCAAACGACGCGTTCGTCAATGCACGCGATTACCACCAACGACACATTCGGCAATCGCCACGAATGGCGAATGAGTGCGACGACCAACATCCAACCAAACTTAAAAAAAAAAACTAAATTTCCCTTTACACCCCATGAATGAGGTATGGGATAGCTTCTCGCGTTGTTGTGAATTAACACGCTTTCTATTTTTAGATTCAAAGCTAACGGCACCTACTTGTTTATCGACGAATGCGAACGTCACTGTTTGAGAAGCTCTTACTAGACACGCCGATTGACTTGACACTTGTACTGCGAAGTTGCTGTCAACAACATTCGAGGGGAGCCCACAATGAAAGAACAATTTGTTTTTAAGATGACTGGAGCCAGGTTTGAACCTGTGATCTCCCGCATGGTAGTCGCGTGTTCTAACCACTATGCCACGGCCGGTCCTATCCAACCAAACACATTCAGGAAACGACATCACAAGGGAAAGTGTTAATCGATGCAGTATGATGCGATATAATTCTCATTACATCGAGAGCTTCACTTACTTAACTCATCGAGCATTTTGCTTGGGTAAATTCGTCGGTTGCTACGGCAACGATGATTATTGCTAAGTTGCTCTGTATCCAATCTCCCCTGACCGTCTCAGGGCAATAATTTATCGAAAGGAATAAGCTTTTGTTTAATCGGACTTCGCTCTGTTGAATCGAACTTAGGTTTGTTAAGTCGGACTTCGGTCTGTTGATTCGGACTTCGGTTGCACAGATTTCGGTCTGGTACACGTTCCTGTAGCATTGCATTAGTAATTAGCACCGTAGCATCTTGATTCTAACACTCCGTCGGAAAGATTATTAGTTCGGTCGCGAATTCGGAATCGATATAACTACGAGTTGCAGAAGTTGGTCTACCAACGAACACGAGTCATCGACTCGATCCTGAGTTGCGGATACCAAACAGATTTACGACGAAAGCAGAATCATCGATACAACCTCGAGTTGCAAAAGTCCATTTACTGAAGAACACGAATCATCAAAAAGATCCTAAGTTGTGGATACCAAACTGATTTACGCCGAAAGCAGAATCATCGATACAATCACGAGTTGCCCGAATCATCATCAAAACCCGAATCACCAATATCCTTCTGAATTATTAACATTAACTATCGAACTACTGACAAACCCGGTTCATCAATCATCACTTGCTGATATTAACCTGAAACCCGAATCTCCAAGCTGACCACATACTGACGAATTGCTGGTACGAGCCTGAGATATCGAAAGTACCCGAATTACCACGTTCCTGTATAGAGTTCCCGATCACCTCAAATCGACCGATTCGTAAAGTTCCCGACTAACGTAAATTAACCCATGTCCCAAAACTTGTCATTGCAGTTACAGGCCACATCAATACTCGTCAAAAGTATACTAAAAGTTCTCGATTATATATAATCGGCTTGGGAACAAATAACCGGACAAGACAACAACGCTATCACTTAATCCGAATTTGAATTCTTTTTGTATCTAAATAATTTATCGAGTAGATTATAAGTTTGAATTACACCATCAATAAACAATACTTTTAGTTTGCCCTAGACAGGAAAAATCTTCTGAGTTCCCATTCCATAAGGTTTTGTGGGTACTTATGGCGACCCTGGCGACGATTGGACTTACTTCAACCGACGAGGAAGGGTCGTTAGAATTCCGCTTACTCGGATCTAATACTTTTTTATTCTTTGTAAAAAATATGAGATTTTTCCCGGAAATCCGAGACTGCAAACTCTAACCGAATTTCAATAAACCACATATACCGTCGGTATCCTGCAAAAATGTCCCAAGTTGACTTTTTTGTTATAGGCGGTCATAAACTTTAAATCATCAATACCAATACAAAAAGTAAGATACCGACAATATTTAAATTTGAAAGGGGTCAAGATTAGCCCTCTAGGCTTTTACCTGGATCCCGGGAACGGGTTTCCCGGGAAACAGAATTTTCTCGGTATTACCGGGAATCCCGGGGAAAAAATTTATTTTTTTCTTCAGTTTTTTAAACAAAGATGCACAGAATGGCTTTAAATTTTGCACAGATCATAATGCCCGGACAGGCGTTTCGTGGTACTGTTCTACTAATGTTGTTCTTCAATATTGCCAACTCGCAACCTATTTGAAAAAGTATTTTAGAAACGCCGGTCCGGGATAGACCGTAAAACTGAACAATTTCATACAAATGTATGAAAATAATAGCAATTTCTTCGTTCCCGGAAAGGCGTTTAGACAGCGTTCCATCGAATGGCATGATTTTTTGGGAGAATATAACCAAGTCTCCGTTTATGATTTCTGCAAAATTTCAAGCCATTCTGTACATAATTGCTTAACAAACCAAAGAATATGCCATTTTTGTATCCCGGTTTCCCGGGAAATGGAGAGCACTAGCTGAGATAAACAAAACTCTAATTTAATTTTAATGCAACAAACAGATTTGCCAACCACTGTATCCATAATGTCCGTTGTCGTCAGTCACAAATGTAAAGAAAAAACCGCTGTACCGAACTTGGCCATAGTGAGATTTTAATCACATTAATGTCGTTAATGTGATCAGAATTTCTAATTAGATGGACTTAAGCACTAAAACATTGTGTGTGCATGATGGAAATGAAAATGTTAGACAATCGCATATTTTAGCACAGTAATATGCGACTACTTGTAAGACGAGCACTGACCTCAAGATACCTTAACAAGCTGACAGAAAAATGTATTTCCTACCGATGAAAAAAAAGCAAATGACAGATACAGGAATCGAACTCTGACCTAGCGCATGATAGCCACTATCAGCCACAACATGCTGACAGATTCAGAACAATATTTTACAGGTAAACGATGCTGTCTTCGTTTATATCGGTATATTCGGGTTGGTATGTTGTACTTTGGCTACTCTTACTTCAGGTTATTCATTCTATTTACATTGTCAACACTGCGAATTGTAGGGCACTGACAAAATAAATATAAACTGTAATTTTATATGCAAAATTTGTAACACTAGACACAGCCGCTGCACTGAAGGTACACACCACAGCACAGGCAATAAATTATTTTGATAAATTATTACTGTCCACAAAAACGGTGAATACTTAAATTACAACGAAATGATAAAAAATAATGGCCGTCCACTTGAAAAATGTCATTGTGTCGTCAAAAAGATTTCTCATTATGCCGTTGAAATTGGTTTAAGGTTATAATATGACATGACATTAGACCGCTTAAAAGCGAATGGAGACCTCTTGTATGTAGTACAAGTGCAAACATATGATGACACTACAATTATAAAAACAACTTTAGTTTGTATTACGATGTAATGCTATCAATAATTTTCATAATTTTTAAATTTATTACCAAACCTCGTTTGGTGTATAAGAAATAATTCATATATATCCTCTGCAAATGTGTTTCATATTCTTTTTGTAGTGTCGCAAAAACTAAAACGCCACAAATTAATCTTTCCCGCTGTGCTTTGCGTTTTCTCTTTGCTCATTCACATTTCACCTTCTTGTCTTCACACACAGCCAGCCAGCCACTCAAAATGTTGACTCTTCTTTGTTGATTGGCGCAGATAAAAGCACCTTTGTGGTTGTCAACAACTACCGACCTTATCGCTCGCTTATCTTTGACGCCACCTTAAAAGGCGAATTCCGCAATTAATGCGAATTATACTCGAACGACTGAGTCATTCCAAAGAGTGCCGGCAAACAGATGGTAAATAAGCAATGACAACATTTATAAAATGGTGATAAGCCAATACTGGTATTTATAATTCAATTGAATGTCCATTGAGATACTTTCTATGTGAGATGTCTTTTAGTGTGACCTAATGTACAGTGTTTTGTGAGTAAATTGGAAATTTTAAATGAGTGTAAATAGTAAATCTTATGTTAAACCAGTACAGAAATTTCAGTCAGGTAAACTTACAAATAAATACCCTACGGTCGCTTCACATCAAGCTTAGATAACTGCTCTTCCACCTGGTCCATCCAAAGAACTTTTGGTAGCCCTATCCTGTGCCGCCAATCGAGTTTTTTGCCGAAGACATTTCGAGCTCGAGCATTTTCATCTATTCGTACAACGTGTCCAAGCCAGCGCATTCGGTCTATACCAACGGGATTGACTACGTCAATGTCGACAAAATCATTTAAAACATCAAATTTCTAGTTATCAACGTTCACGCAGCGTCCCAAACGAAACAAATAACTTGATTTTGTCCAATTTTATCAACAGAACCACTTCTTCCGACTGTTTCTCAATGTTTGAAAAGGCTGCAGCAACACTCCGCATTCCACGGGAAATTATACCTGTGTCATCGGCATATGCCAGCAGCATGTAACTTTTGTTAAAGATGGCACCAGTCCTGTTAACTCCGGCCTTCCATATGATCATCTCCATTACGACGTTAAAGAGATCGCAGGACAGACTATCGCCTTGTCTAAACCCTCGCTTGGTAGAAAATAGCTCAGTCAGATGATTGCCTTTTTTCACTGAAGAGTTCGTGTCTGTCAGTGTCATCTCGCAAAGTCGTATCAGCTTCTAAGGGAAACCAAACTCAGCCATAGCATCTAAAAGTTTCTGTCGTATCGGACGGTCGAATGCAGCTTTGTAGTAGATAAGCAGATGGTAGGTGTCGATCTGCATTTCTTGGGACTTCTCCAGGAATTGTCGTAGTGTAAATATCGGTCGTGGATTTACTAGGTCGAACTAGACAGGACTTTGTATGCAATAGGTAGAAAGCTGATTCCACAATAATTGGTACACACACAGATTCCAATCATCGGGCATGTATTTCTTGAGGCAAATCGTGATTATGAGCTGCTGCATGTACTTTGCCATCTCATCGCCGCCAGTTTTAAAAACTCTGCCAGCAGTCCATCTGCTCCGGAAGCTACTGATTTTAAAGTGTGCAATCGCCGTGCTAAATTCGTTATGGCTTGTTACTTGACCATAAACTTCGTCGTCGATGATTAGCGTGATTTTGTCACTTACGCTGCCTTCGGAATCGAGCAGAGAACGATATCAGTGACCAGATTTCCATTTCCGTTCTGAGAGGTTGGGATTCCATGTTTCAAAACCTTTGTTTTTCACCTTTTGGTACAACTTTCCATATCCTGACTCTTTCTCTTCTTACATACACGATTCCGTCACAGCAAGCGTTATCTTTCGCTGCAGTTTTGCCCTGTATGCAGCATCCTTTTCCTCAGACATTACGAGACATTCTTAATCGTACCAGGGCTTGTCTGAGCGGAGTTTTTTATAACCCAGTACGGTCGTTGCGGCAGTGGTCATAGAATTCGCAATATGCTGTCAGGAACATCAGAATTAGGGAGGTTTGTTTGGGATAATTGAGAGAGTTGGTTGAAGTGGCTATCTCGGTAGTATGCAGCTTTGTGATGTCTAGCTTCCTTTGCGTTTGGTTGCGAGCGTTTTTAGCAATACTTAATAGCGTTCGTACCTTGGCTGCAACTAGGTGTTAATCCAAGTCAATATTTGCATCGCGCATCACATGTACGTCCATAACGCTTGAGACATGCCTTCCATCAGTTCCCACGTTATCAATCTGGTTTCTTGTATTGTGATCAGGGGATATTCAGGTTGCCTTGTAGATATCTTTAAGCGGGAATATGGTCCCACTCATAACCTTGTTTCTTGTCGACGCGAAGCTAATAAGTCTGAATGCGTTGTCGGAGGTGTTGTTGTATAGACAGAATTTTTCGACCGCTGAAACGAGGGCATCTTCCATTTCTATTTGAGCATTAAAAACTCCCAGGACAATTTGAATGCCAAGTGCAGCGCAGCGGTCATATATTTCATCCAGGCGCTCATATAATGCATCTTTAATGTCATCGTCTTTGTCTTTCGTCAGGGCGTGTACTCAAATCAGCGTAATGTAAAAATATTTCGCCCGGATGCGAATAGTGGCTATTCAGTCACTTACAGGGTTAAACCACGAGACCAGGTGCCGAAGTCTCTTGCAAAATTCCTGTCTTTCTTCGTGGCAGCAGTAAAGTATGTCACAGTTCATTCGTCGTGTGCATCCCTGTCCCGTCCATCTCATTTCCTGTATGGCTGTGATGTCAGCCTTGTATTTCTCTCTGTATAGAGTTCGGACATTCCAGGTGCACATCCTTAAATCATTAGGTTACTCAACATTTCGCCTTTTCACATTTGCTGTTTGTATGGGTGGTGTAAGTAATTTTTGTCTGATCTTGGTCATATTAGAACTTAATATTCGCTTAAGGGATAGAAGCTTGAGTCCAAAGTTTAGATCGATGGCTCTTAAACTACGACTGTGAGAGTGTGAACAGATAAGAGGTGGTAGTGGTTTTTATCTGATCTTGCTCACCTTAGAATTTAATATCCGCTTGAGGAATAGAAAACTGCATACCAAATTGCAGACAGATGGCTTTAAAATTACGACTGTGAAAGCGTGGACAGATAGAGGGACACCGCCAAAAAGGGGGTGTTAATATGATAGGTGGTAGTGGTTTTTATCTGATCTTGCTTATATTGTCATTTAACATCCGCTTAGAGGATGTAAGCTTGTGTTCCAAATTTCAGCTTGATCAATCTGTAATCGGGGGTAAAGACAGACGAACACCACCAAAAAGGAGAAGTTTGTATGGGGGTGTAGGTAGTTTTTGTCCGATCTTGCTCGTCTTAGAACTTTACCTCCTGATATGGAATATAAATTTCAGCTCTATAGCTCCCTAACTACGGCTTTAATCGCGAGGCGAGACGGAAGGACAGACGGTCACCTTTAAATCGACTCAGATTTCGATGCTGATCATTTAGATATATTATAAATATATATGTACTAGTGGGCCCGGCAATGCTTCGCTATTGCATATTAACTTGTAATATATTTCACATTTAGGTCTACAAAGTACTTTGAAAACGGTACTTAAGTTCGACAATAATATGTTGAGTTTATTAACTGATATAACTAAATTGAAGGAACTCCTTAACATGGAAGTTAACCAATTACGTTTACAATTACGTATAGTGCCGACATATTGATTAAGTTTTTTCTGTATGTAGGTCGAAAAAACACTTCTTCCACAAATCGGAAACAGACATTCGGCTAAGGATCAAAATTAATTTTTTTTTATCTGTAGTAGCGGATACTAACTATCTCTTTAGGCATAAAAAACACTTTTGTTATGCCTTCTCCGCCTAATGACCGCAAATGAAAATTCAGTTTGAAGCCTTTAGCCATAAAAACCTCCTTTGCCATGTCTCCTTCTTATCAGACCAAAAATATACCCGAATACTCTCTATATATTGAACTCGTATTAACATTTTTTGAGATAATTCGGTCACCAACGTTTGGCTTAACAAAGTGATGGTCTCACGCGCTATATGGCATATTACACCATCGTTTTGGAACCATTTCTCGTTCAAATAATGTGCAATGACATGATAAATAAAAAAAAACAATTGATCGTCCACTGGCTCAAATTCTTCCACCAGTTAGATCTTATATAGATGTAGGCCAAGATCTTTCTTCAGCATTTGCAGAGACCGAGTTGCTGAGAAAGGCGTCGGTTCGATAAATTCGAGTCCACTGTCACACTTACGTCTACAGCGTCGATGGCTTCTATTAGCTTCTCAGATGGATCATTATATGCACCCTCAACTTCACAAAGGGGTCCATAAGAACGTGCTTTTTGAAAATAAATTTGCAAATTTTGTAAACGTTGTTCTTGTGTAGTTTTTACATGGTGATTTTCCAAAGTATACTAAAAGAAAGTTTTACACTTCATTAGTATGACAGCTAGATTTAAACTTATAACTATCAGAATGTTCTATACGTCAAAACATAACCCCATACATAGGTTATTTACAAATGTTTGCTAATGTTACCTCTGACATACTATAAAAATTTAAATTGTGTCCCAATAAAACAAAAGGTGTTTTCCAGTATAACTACAATGAATGTTGCTTTATTTTTCTATATGTATGATTTATTACCAAATCGCTCTCCTGAGCGATCTATACCAGTATCGAAATGTACGATGAATTCTAAGAAAATTTCACTTAGAAACTATATGTCTACAATCAATTCCTAGTTCGCGCTGAGAAGAATTAAGATTTCAGGTTGAGATATATTTTTAGCAATTTTTCAGTTACGTCAGACCTACCATTCCGATGTTTGGAGACCAAGACGAAGAGAATATTATATTTTTGACATTGTTTTGGATCCCGCCCAATATTCTGAAAAATGATTTTTAAAAACTTAATTTCCGTAACTTTTTAACCAATACATAGATTTGCTTCTTTAATTCATCGTTTAGATTGCTGGGAAGTTTGTTTATGGCAGAAGGTTTTGAAAAATATATATCTGAAGTTTTCGGTTTGTACTCATTTTAAAACCAAAAAAAAAAAATTATCCGAAATCTTCATGCTCCCAACGCGAGCTAGGAATTGATTTTAGACACAAAGTTTTTTGGTGAAATTTTCTTACAGTTCATCGTAGATTCCGATTTTGGTTACGACTTTTGCGAATAAAAAAATTGGCCCACCTTACTGTACATATTTCTAGGTGAACAGCAATATTCTGTGGAATTTTGACAGTTATTACTGTTTGTTTTAAAAGGGGTGTGGAACAGCCCACTTCCACCCTTACTGTAATTCATACTGCAACAACAATATATGTTACAAATCACATCTTCATACCTCTGATAGTTCACGAGATATAGTCTTTTTTTTAGTTTAAAGTTGTACGGGCGGTGCCACGCTCCTTTATCCAATCACAACTAAGTACAGCCAGTGACTAACAACAGGTCATCAGTACCACTTTTTAAAATTATCTTATATTTCAGTATATTAGAAAAGCCGTCAGAGCGATTTCTGAAAAAGTGATGTGGCACCGCCTTCTTCCGCCTTCTTGTTTTAAAAGGGGTGTGGAACAGCCCACTTCCACCCTTACTGTAATTCATACTGCAACAACAATATATGTTACACTTCACATCTTCATACCTCTGATAGTTCATGAGATATAGTCTTTTTTACTTTAAAGTTGTATGGGCGGTGCCACGCCCCTTTATCCAATCACAACCAAGTACAGCCAGAGATTATCAACAGGTTATCAGTATCACTTTCTAAAATTATCGTATATATCGATCTATTAGAAAAGCCGTTGGAGCGATTTTTGAAAAGAAGGCATGGCACCGCCCACTTCCTCCCTGGATGTAATTAATACTGCTCCAACAATATATATACCAAATCTCATCTTCATACCTTTGGTTGTTCATGAGATATAGCCCTTTTAATTTTCAAGTTGTATGGGCGGTGCCACGTCCCTTTATCCAATCACAACCAAATATAGCTAGGGACTATCAATAGGTCAACAGTACCATTTGGTAAAATTTTCGTATCAATCTGTTTATAGGAAAAGCCGTCAGAGCGATTTTTGAAAAGGGGGCGCGGCACCGCCCACTTCTTCCTGGCAGTAATTAATACTGCTTCAACAACATATATACCAAATCTCATCTTCATACCTCTGATAGTTCATGAAATATAGCCTTTTTAATTTTCAAGTTGTATGGGCGGTGCCACGCCCCTTTATCCAATTACAACCAAATGTATTCAGGAACCATATACAGGTCAACAGTACCTCATGGTAAAATTTTTGTATCAATAGATCTATTAGAAAAGCCGTTAGAGCGATTTTTGAAAAGGGGGCGTGGCACCGCCCACTTCCATCCTGGCTGTAATTAATACTGCTCCAACAACATATATACCAAATCTCATCTTCATATCTCTGATAGTTCATGAAATATAGCCTTTTTAATTTTCAAGTTGTATGGGCGGTGTCACGCCCCTTTTTCCAATTACAACCAAATGTAGTCATGAACCATCTACAGGTCAACAGTACCTCATGGTAAAATTTTTGTATCAATCGGTCTATAAGAAAAGCCGCCTGAGCGATATTTGAAAAAAGGGCGTGGCGCCGCCCACTTTTTGAAAAAACAAAACCTTTTAAACCATCCGGAAGCTATAGCGAACAAAACAAAGAAAAAATTGTGAAAATCGGTCCAGCCGTTTTTGAGTTTTAGCGAGACAACTGCACAGCAATTCATTTTTATATATAAGATGTTATTTATTGGAATACCTACTACGCCTCCTAATGAGCATTACAAATGGAAGAACAAAATTAATATACCCTTCACTTCATTCGTTCGCATGGTGAAGGGTAACAAAATAGGAAATAAACTACCCGGGTCGCCCGTAGTACTATCTTTAGACTCCTTGGTCGTAGGTCGCAAAGAAATACACCCTTGCTACAGGATTTTATCGTTTCAGAATCGGAAAAAGGTCCACCGGTGGTTCTCTCAAAAAGAGGCTGTCAGATAAACGGTCAACTTTAAATCAACTCAGATTTCGATGCTGATCATTTATATATATAGTTAAACATATTGTCGTACCTACTGCGCATCCTAATGGACTCTCTGTTCGTGTGCATGGTGAAGGGTTTACAAATATGTAGGAAACTACCCTGGGTACTCTGGCCGCCCGATTACACACTTGCTACCGGTTTTTACCAGACTGTGGGGCGTCCTTTAAACAGTGGGAATTAACATATTTTTTTCACAGTCAAACTACCATCAAATCTCTGGATTCTGTCTTTCTAAACTAAACAAATTGCTTGAGCATCTTAGCAACCACGTTAAGAGTGTTGCGGACCACACAAACTGTAATCAGACAAGCTAACAGGACTCAGGACTACCTTGCATATTCAAACCGAACTGCAATCCGTTGGCATGTTTCTAGCCACTTGCAAGTTTCTCCTGCATGATAAAGCATATTTAGCAGCAAACAGTAGATGTCGTATTCAATCCAGACAAATCTGGTCTCGATGAGTTTTTAAGGGTTCTCACACAATGCTGTCGCGAGACTGATGGTTACAATTAGTAATTTATGCAAAAGTTGTGGCAGTGTCCATAGAACACATTCTCTGTAGTTGCCTGCTCTAGTGAACAGACGGCGGTCAATACTGGGCTCTTATTTCTTAAGGGACCTATGTGATCTCGCCTATATTTATAGCAGTGAACGGCAGCCCAACACAACCACAATATGAGTTTGTGTTGGTGAGTCGCTCTCTTCCCTCTCTCACTTTAGTGAAGGTAATCGTTATATAGTTTTTCATAACAATGAACAAAATCATAATATATAAATCCAGGAAATAAATAATAAATATACTGCCGTGAGTGTGGCAAAGTGCGTAAACATTTTGGAATTAATTTTTACCAAAAATATGCATTTCTTTTATTGTCGTGCCCACAACATGCATCGATACAACCTCATCGGACGAATGCTCAATCGATACTAAATGCATTTGTTAGTTCTCATTTGATGTGTGTGAGAGTACATGTTTGGCTCCCTCGTTCATGTCGCTCATGAGCTACCTTGAGCCGTTGACTGAGTTATATTGACAGACTCAGGTGCTTTTGTGGCGCTCAGGATGGTTTAACGGGGGAAAGTAGGGATATGATCTTTTCTAGTTTCCGAGGTATCACAATGAACTTTATAGTCTAAGTGAGTCTGCTTTTCAGACTGCCACACTAACCTTTCCTAACATAAACCTATATCTTATGAAGACCAACGGTGATGTCGCGGCAAAGGTTTAAATAAAATTAGCTCTTAATACTGAAAAATTGAGTTTTTGGGTCGTAATAAAGATTGTGGAAGATGAACATTGAAATGAAATGACCCGCATGATAGATGTGTGTTTTATCATTATGTCGCTCTTTATTATAAACCTAACATCAAAAATTTGTCATATATTGTTTATACCATAAAAGTCCTTCTCTTCTGTCCCTTACATACTGCCACAAAATTGGGTCATTTTACAGGCGAAAATATTCCAAAAATTTTTGAAAGTCATTTACTAAGCAAATGTAGATGATGCTGGACTGCCCACTACATTAAAACCCTTGACCCTTAAGGGTTCATCTCATACAAACAAACAAAACAAAAACACAGAGTAATCTGCATTAAGACCTTTAATAATAATAATAATGACGACGACGACGACGATGTTTCTGGTAAATAATTTTCACTTAAAAGCTCTTTTTGTTTAACATAATCGAATTGTGTTTTTTTTTTTTTAATTTTTTGTTTTATAATCCATAATTATATATTACCACACCCTTCCAAAAAAATTCTCTTTTTGGCCGAAGGAAAACAAAAACTTACGATTTATTTTTGTTTCGACGACTACTGTCGTCCGAAATTCTCTGTATCTAGAGAATTCGAATCGTGGATGTGTTGTTCCCGACTGTTATTATTCTCATCGCTGTTGTTTGTGTTATTGTAATACGTTTAAATTACTATTACTTTTTGTTGTTGCTGGTGTTGTTGGTATCCACAACAACCAATCAATGTAGAAAAGATCAAAATATGTTCGATCTCTTTTATCTGCTGCTGCTGCTTTATTTTGTGAACCTTTTTCGGTCAAACGTTTTTTATTTTATTCGTTGTCCGTCTGCGTTTTCGAATGGTGTCTTCCATTGTAAAGGGTGTCAGATATGTGTGTGATGGCAAATGTGCACAGGGTGATATTTGCATATATATGTACTAGTGGGCCCGGCAATGCTTCGCTATTGCATTTTAACTTGTAATATGTTTCACATTTAGGTCTACAAAGTACTTCGAAAACGGTACTTAAGCTCGATAATGATATGTTCAGTTTATTAACTTATGTAACTAATTTCAAGCAACTCCTTAACTTGAAAGTTAACAAATTAAGTGTTGTTGTTTTAAATTCTAAATATCATAGGATCTATGACGATAGGAAAAAATTCATCAGCAATGTCATGTCTTTTACAAATCGGAAACAGACATTCCGTTTAAGATCAAAATTCAATGTAGTAGCGGTAACAGTCTGTATACTAACTAACTCTTTGGGCGTAAAAAACACTTTTGACATGCCTTCTCCGCCTATTGACCGAAAATGGAAATTTCGTTTGAAGCTTTATGCCTTTAGCCATAAAAACTTATATTGCCACGTCTTCTTCTCACATGTATCAAGAATATTTCCGAATACTATCTTTGTATTGAACTCGTATTACCATTCTATGAGATAATTCGGTCACCAACGTTTGGCTTTACAAAGTGATGATCTCACGCGCTATACGGCATTTTACGCCGTCGTGTTGGAACCATTTCTCCTTCAAATAATGTGCAATCACATGATAAATAAAAAAAATCAATTGATCGTCCACTGGTTTAAGTTCTTCTACCAGTTGGTTATATGAATATAGGCCAAGATCTTTTCTCAGCATTTGCAGAGACCGAGTTGCTGAGAACGGCGTCGGTTCGATAAATTCGAGTCCCCTGCCACACTTACGTCTACAGCGTTGATGGCTTCTATTAGCTGCTCAGATGGATGAATATATGCACCATAAACTTCACAAAGGGCAAACAGAACGCGCATTTTGAAAATATATTTGCAAGATTTGTAAACGTTGTTCTTGTGTAGTCTTTACATGGTGATTTTTCAAAGAAAGTCACAATGAAAGTCTATCACACTTCACACACCTCGCCTGAATGACGAATTGGTTGACCTAAAATGGCAACAAAAACGGTAAATGGGGTTTTGTTGGGTGTCAATTGTACATTAAAAATCCACATGAATCAAAATCCTAGCTGATACTTTTTTTAAGATAAAAGGATTTTTCATTTATTTACTCCGTTTTGCGCTTCTTTTGGAAGTGACGTTCGATGCCCCATGATTATTGAAAGCGTACAGACTTCAGATCTAAGACACTTCTATCAAAATTTAAGTTTTCTGCACTAAATTAAGCTTTCCCAGCGCGAGCTAGGAATTGATATTACACACAAAGTTTATTGGTGACATTTTCTAACAATTCATCGTAGATTTGGTTAAAATTTTTGCGAATAAAAAATCTGTCCCACCTTACTGTTCATATCTCTAGGCGAACTGCCATATACTGTGGAATTTTGACAGTTATAACTGTTTATTTTAAAAGGGGTGTGGTACAGCCCACTTCCACTCTTACTGTAATTTATACTGCAACAACAACATATGTAACAAATCTCATCTTCATACCTCTTATAGTTCATGAGATATAGCCCTTTTTATTATCATGTTGTATGGGCGGTGCCACGCCCCTTTATCCAATCACAATCTATTATAGCCAGAGACTATCTACAGGTCATCAGTACCACTTGGTAAAATTTTCGTATCAATCTGTCTATTGGGAAAGCCTGCAGAGCGGTTTTGAAAAGGGGGCGTGGCACCCCCCACTTGCACGCTGGCTGTAATTAATACTGCTCCAACAACATATATACCAAATCTCATCTTCATACCTCTGATAGTTCATGAGATATAGGCATTTTGATTTTCAAGTTGTATCAGCGGTGCCACGCCCTTTTATCCAATCACAATCTATTATAGCCAGGGACTATCAACAGGTCAACTGTACCATTTGGTAAAATTTTCGTATCAATCGGTCTATTAGAAAAGCCGTTAGAGCGATTTTTGAAGAAGGGGGCGTGACACCGCCCACTTCCACCTTGGCTGTAATTAATACTGCTCCAACAACATATATGTATACCAAATCTCATCTTCATACCTCTGATAGTTCATGAGATACAGCCCTTTTGATTTTCAAGTTGTATGGGCGGTGCCACGCCCCTTTGTCCAATTGGACCGAATTGTAAATATAAACCACACGAGGCGCCACCCAAACGCATACAAAAAAATTTATGCAAATCGGTCCAGCCGTTCGTGAGTTATGGAGTCACAACACACTTGCAACAATTTTTTATATATATAGATTTTAATTATAGGTTAAAATTGGAAAATGCAAAAGTTTCGATATTTGTCTATACACTAGTGAGCATAAAGATATACGCACCACTGTATTTCGTTGCAGATGGACTTGAGCGGTCGAATATGAGGTATGAAAGAGAATCAAAAATCTGCACTTTTTCATTTAACACCAACAAACTGCATTTTGTCTAGCTAATCTTTTTTTGTTAATTTTTTTAATTTTTGGGATGAACATAAAATTACTCCAACAACAGGGTTGCAGAGCGGCTTGAGACTCCTTGGAAAGTCCAACCCCAATCTCTATTCATTAGGTAACTCAAATTTCTATCATCCAAAACAGTAAAGGTTCCTGACAATTTCGCTGCATTGTCCCTCCACCAATCGTTCATCCATCTCCATGCGGTCATGCGTCTGTCTGTCTGCTTTTCAACTTAATTCAGCAATCAATGGTTGTCCTACAACAACAACAACAACTGCAGTCTTAACAACAACAAAAAGCCACCGGGATATTATAATGAAATCGCAGACATAAACTCCCTATAATTACCGACACCCTGGACGTTGTAAATGCATCGAAATTGTACCGCCCTCAGGGTAATATTTCACAAAGAAAAAAACGTGCGCTCGCTCATATTCGAGCGACTGTTGCTGCTGCTGCTCGTTTCCATTGTTGTTGCCGTTGTTCCGTTTGCTGTTGTTTGACGCTTAATAACTTGTATCGAACTCTAGGTACATGAATTCGTCGATCTGTTCGCCGTCTGTCTGTCCGTCCGTCAATTCAACTGCACCACAACCAGCGGCAACAACATCACGGTGTGGCATGCAACAACATTGTGTTGTTATTGCCTTTTCGTTTCATTTGTTGTTGTTATTGTTGCTCATATTTTTTGTTTTTGGTGGCTCGTAGATGCAGATACAATAATTTCTGCGATCGTATCGGTGGCGGCCTGAATAAATGTTGAATGGTTTTATTAAAGAATTTTTACCTTGTGACTTTTTTTTTGCGCTTACTCAGCTGCATGACTTGGGTGTTTCGACGTTTGCGCAACAACATTTCCACGGCAACAGCTATTGCCGTTCATGCCACACAGTCGCACAGCAGATGAAGATGCCAGCCAGCCAGACAGCCCGAGTCTCGATGTGTGATGTATATCTGCGTAAGCAAACATACCGTGCGGACCACAATATCTGCAAAATTAAATGTTTCGCAAATTATTAATTGTTTCTACAGTTCGTGGAATCCACACAAACACACTGCGGCGTAAAATTGCGACGGCGGTCTGGTATCAGTCCTACTAGTGGCTCATGCGCAATTACTGCATGCGAGTATTTCACATGTAACTGAGAAGTTTTGCTAAGACGGGAATTTGTTATTGCAGATGTTAGTCGTCCTATGTACGTAAATGTTGTATAGGGGGGGTTGTTTTGCAATATATATACAAAAATTGTTTAAGGATGAAATTATCTTCCCTTGCCTTTCTAACTATTCTATACTAAGCTTTGGCTAAATGACGATAAACAATGCAATCAGAATTTACAGAGAGGTTAAATTTTTGCACTGATATTCAAGTAGGAGACGTATTGGGCCCCATGTATCTTAAGAACAAATTCGTTTCAGGACTTCTAAACATGTTTAAGCCGTGACCGTCTGTCTCTCTGGCTGGTTGGCAGGATAACTTGAGTAAACCTCTTCAGATCATTATGAAAAATTACTAGTATTATTTGAAATGTCCTGCAATTTTTCAATGGACTTATTGCATTATAAATAGGCATCATAGCCTTACTCCTTCTGGTACCTATCATACAAAATTACCTATTTTTGGAAAATTAATATTTCTCCCACAACTTTTATCGATACCGGTAATAATCGTTTTTTTTTCGCATAGACGCGATCTGCAATTCTCAAGTACACCTACTTACTTACTTTATTTCCCTTTGCACCCCATGAATGAGGTATGGGATAGCTTCTCGCGTTGTTGTGAATTAACACGCTTACTATTTTTTAGATTCACAACTAACGGCACCTACTTATTTATCGACGAATGCGAACGTCACTGTTTTGAGAAGCTCTTACTAGACACGACGATTGAATCGACGCTTAATACTGCGAAGTTGCCGTCAAACAACATTCGAGGGGAGCCGACAATGAAAGAAAATTGTATTAATTTTTTTCTTTTAAGATGACTGGAGCCAGGTTTGAACCTGCGATCTCCCGCATGGTAGTCGCGTGTTCTAACCACTATGCCACGGCCGGTCCCTCTCAAGTACACATACGTTTTGCTAAATTCAAAACAGTCAGTCTCTGCTTGAGTGTTATGAAAGCAACACCATAAACGCTTGTTTCACATTCAACACAGAAACAGTCACAAGTGCAGACACAGAAACAATGTGGGGAGATAATGAAGCCTGATTTTTTTTTTAAAAGATATTGTTATGTGCGTTTGAAACCAAATCCGCAGGACATTTGAATTTGGCCAGTTTGATTATCTTCTTATAGTAGGTTTTTCCATTACCCCTCTTGGGAGCATATGGCTTCCACAAAGCATCTCCATCTTACTCGATTTGCTGTTGTTATTTAAGCGTATTCACATGTAAGATTACATTGCCCCAACTCTTGGAGTATCGTTTGTCTCTAGGTGTTCTTGGGTCGACCACGGATATTTGAGCCTTGAGGATTTCACTCTAGTGCCATCCTTGTGATACTTTCGGGCTTTTTACCGATGGTATGGCCGATCCACCTCCGTTTTCTACGACTAATTTGCTTCAGGATGGGTTCCTCGTTGCTTAAGTTCCAGAGATCTGTGTTGCTGATGGTGTTAACCTCTCTGAAGCACTTGTTGAAATACCTCAAAATATCGAAACATTTACCACACCCTTTTGGGTACAACCCGTAAAAATTACAGCATACACACAGAATTTCAGTAAAACAAAAACATATGGCACGCCCCTTCTGGTTTCTTTTATACAAATGACCGAATTTACCTATACACATTTAAATACATATATTTGTTGCAAGTGCACTAAATCCACTAAAAATTCATACAATCTAATCTTTGCCGAACCCCCATAATGTTGACAAACAACCGTACGTTATTAAGGCTAGTCCAGACTCTGTTTGGAGAAGCTGCGTCTATCCGACTGGCGGATGTCCCCAAAAATGCAAGGAGATGAGATGAACCGGACAGGAGTGAATGCAACTTAAAAATAGCATAAAGCATAAAAGCATAAAGATATCCACAAAGCATCTTGGCTATTACCCGATCAAAACACCAAAAATCAAATGGATCATGTGGTAATCGATGGATAGTCTTTATGTAGTGTCATGGACATGCGCGTGATCCGCGGTGATAACATTGGCTCGGATCCTCGCCAGGTTGCAGCTGAGGTGCGCACAAGACTAAGCAGATCGAAATACGTACGTAACCAATCACAAAGAGAGCTGGACATCGCAAGGCTGCACATCCCAGAGGTAGCCACTGCCCACACCAACGAGCTCTCCCAACTACTACGGCACAACGCACCTATTTCTGACGTTCCCGAATCTCAGTGGCAGCGTTATGCATATTCCATAGCAACCACCGCAACAACCTTTCTTGGATATAAAAAACGGCGCTCAGACGAATTCTGGCACGATGAATAAAGTTGCATAGATTCTGAGGCCAACGTAACAGCCAATTGTAACTCGAGCTGTTAGGGAACGGCACAAGGAGACGGGCGAGGCAGCTATGTAAGCGACGTTACCAATCACAAAAAAAGATCAACATCGCAAAGCTGCAAACTTCAATGATAGCCACTGCCTATTCCAAACAGCTCTCCTAACTACAACGACCCAACACATCGACTTCTGACGTTCCCGATACAACATGGCAGCATATTGCGCATTCTATGGTAACCGCTGCAATAACCGTGCTTGGATATGAAAAACGGCGCTCAGACTAATCCTAGTACGATGAGAATTTCTCTTAGCGATTAAGGAACAGAAGGCTGCTTACAGGACAACGCTCTTAGGGACCGGCACAAGGTGAGGCAGCTAATAAAGCGAAACTAATGTCATATCTAGGAAGAGGATAACGAGGCCATAGAGGGGTACAGGGATAGAGGTGAAACCCGAAAATTTAATCAGAAAGTAGAAGCTATTGGTATTGGTACTGGTACCCCCTGCTACAACGACCAGAATGAATATCCGGTAACAGATACGCAGAGTGTGCTGCATATATGTAGAGAACACTTCCAGCAACTGCTGGTTCCGAAAGGCAGCGCACATGTACAAGGTGGCGCAAAAGTAAACTTCCGATGTTTTTTTGGCTGTAATTAAAAAAAAATTAAAAACTTTGATTTTTCTTATGGATTATTTTTATTTGGTCTTTTAATTTTTTTACATCAAGTCGAGAATATGATGTCAAGTAAATGGCCGCCGCCACAGTTGCTTGTCATTTGAGCCCTTTTTATGGCATTTTCCATCACTTTGGCCAAAACTTCCGGACTTCCGGCGATAGGTCCTCACATTCTTGACGGATATTGTCTTTAAGAGCTGCAAGAGTCTGAGGCTTGTTGACATAAACCCGCGACTTCAAAAAGCCCCACAAAAAGAAGTCTGGAGCGGTCAAATCAAGCGATCTTGCTGGCCAGTGCAAATCGCCAAAACGGGAGTGCAGTGTGTGCCGTTGCACTGTCCTGTTGGAACCACATGTTTTCCAATCCCAATTCATCAAGTTGCGGCAAAAAGAACTCGTTGATCATTGCTCTGAAGCGCTCACCATTCACATTAACCGTTTGGCCTGCGACGTATTCGAGGAAAAAAGGTCCGATGACTCCTCCAGCGAAAACAGCACACCATACAGTGACTTTGAGCGGGTGTAATGGCTCTTCGTGGGTTACACGCGGATTTTCAGTGCCCCAGAAGCGTAAATTTTGCTTATTTACGTACCCGCTAAGATGGAAATGGGCCTCATCACTATCATTATTTTTGATGAAAAATCATCTTCCTCTTGGTGGTGATTAAGGATGGCTTGAACGTATGTTAGACGCGATTTGCGGTCAGCAACTAACAGCTGATGCACCGTCTGGACTTTGTACGGAAACATTTTCAAATCTTGTACCAAAATTGGCTGTAAAAACCGTCGACTGATACCCATTTGCGTGGCACGTCGTCTGGTCGATGTCGACGGCGCTTCCATGACATCCTCGTCTACAGCAGCAATATTCTCTGCAGAACGGCTACTCCGGGGTCTGCCACGGATCTCGTGTTGTGCCAGTCTCTTCGAGGCGAGCGGCTAAACGTCGCAGTGTTTCACCAGTAGGCGTTGGACGGCCAGGAAATCTGCGACGAAATTCACGTTGTGCCAAAGTCACCGACCGATTATTGGTCAAATAAATAGTCAGCAATATTAAGCGTTCTGGAGCAGTGTAGCGTAACATTGTTTATTAACGTGTATTTCGCATGTTTTTACTACACAAATACCAATCGAAAAATTTATAGCATTTTCTGATAGGATTACTTTTGCGCCACCTTGTAGGTATCACGCCTATTGTCGACGATGGCTTAGATTGCCCACCATCAAGCCAAACCGAGGTAAGAGAAATATCGCGGCTGAAAAAGTATTAAAGCAGCCGGTACCTACGAAGCTCTTTAATCCCGGTGGCAATGAGCTTATAACGAGCATGTGCCAGCACCAACGGACGGTTTGACTTAATGAGTACATGCCCAATATATTGAATCTCAGCGTATTATGTCCTGTGCTGAAAAACGTTGATCCAAGTGTGTGCTCCAACTAACTCGAGATCAACTTTTATCCCTCGCATATAAGGTCCTGTCGAGTGTGCTATGTGAAAGACTAAAGCCAGTGTTATCCAACCAGATCGGTCCTTATCAGTGTGGCTTTAGACCTGGAAAATCAACAATTGACTAGATTTTCACACTTCGGCAAATCCTGGAAAAGACCCAAGAGAAACAGATCGACGGTCGATCTTTCCGTTGACTATAAAACTGCCTTCGACAGCCCGATACTGCAGATATTACTCAAAGCCCTGCATGAGTTGGATATTCCTGCGAAGCTGCCACGTCTTTGCGAAATGACGCTGACTGACATGAAGTATTCATGTAAGATTGGCAAGGACTTTACGGAGCCATTCTATAACACACGAGGCCTAAAACAAGGCGACAGCTTATCGTGTGACTTCTTCAATATAGTGATGAAGATGATAATGAGGAAAGCTGCAGTAAACCCCAGTGGCACAATATTCAGCAAAAGCCGCTTACTACTTCCGTACGCTAATGACGTGGACATCATCGGTTGAAAACTGCGAAATGTGTCTACAGCCTTCTCAGGTATATAAAAGGAATCAGCAAAAATTGTTCTAACGGAAAATGTGGACAAAACGAAGTTACTAGTTTCAATGAAAAAAGAATCTACTGCTTTAGAATCCTGGGTATGATGATAGCAGATGAATCAGTTCTGGCAGTACTCAAGAGGAAAATACTCCGTATACTATATGGGCCCATCATTGTTACCGAAGAGCATAGATGTCATATGAATCATGAGCTGTACGGGCAGCGTTTGTGTTGGCGCATGGATAAAAATGCTCTAGCTTGACAATGAACTCGATGGACGGCACAAAAGAGGGCGATCAAATACCAGGTTACTGACAACCTTGCGGAACTTGGTGTGACGAGAAGCGCAGAAGATCAAACAGCATAAAATGCTTTTCTCCAAGCGATATATACACAATATACGATTGCAAAGAAGTACCAGCAAAGTAAGTAAGAAAATATGCGACATTCATTATCGTCAAATTATATTTACACGAATACGATCGTTCGGGCAGTTGTCATAGAATGCGTAATATGGTGCCACTGTATACCAGGAACATCAAAATTAGATACGTTTGTTTGCAGAAAATTAGAGAGTTAGTTAGAATAGACATTGGCTATGTCGGTGGCATGCGGCTTTACGATGTTTTAAGATTTTTTTTATCAAGGGACATCTGGGTTGGTATGTGAAACATACCAGTCTGAATCCCATATGGGGGGTGTTTCTATGTAGACTAAAGTTTTTGACTATTTTAGAATCAAAATCTCGCAAAACAACTTCAATGTCATGGCTGGGGTAGCGGTCATTTCGGACATTCCAAGTACATTTACTTGAGTATATAATCCTTATTTTTGAGGTCGTCAAACCGTTAGGGGGCCTTTTTTCATTTCTTTTAATTGATGTTTATTTAAGTACAATAACTTAACTAGGCCACAATTGCACAATTCTGGTTTTTGGGGCTGGTATCGGGTATTTTTTTTTTTAGAAAATGTTATGTTACCTTTAATATCCCAAAATCGCATTGCATTTAATGTTTAAACACCAATTTCTGGCATATGGCTCCCCGGCTGTGCCTTAGGTCATATTTCGTCAAGAGTCGAATGTTGACTTCTTTACGATTGCTGATTTATCAGTTTATCAGAGTATTTATGTGTATGGCGAACCGAGCGCGAATTTTGGAAATAGATTGCCACAATTTGTAAACTCTGTTTTCGTGTAAGTCTTTGCATGGTGATTTGCAAAAATATATTGAAAAGAAGTCACACATACATCATTAGTATGACCTCTAGTTTTACAGTTATCCCTGTCGGAAGTTCTATACGTCTTACAATAAACACGTTAGTTTTCCGTCAGGGCTTGCGACTACCTATATCAAGTTTTAGTCTTGAGTCATTTTGTTTTGCTTGTTCCAGGTGAATTAGAAAAATTACTATTGCAGTAAAAAATCTTCTGAAGATCTTATGGCAGCATTGTTTTCTAGGCAAAGTGGCTGAACTACTTAAATAATAACAGCACAAATTGCAAATCACTGCGTTATTTCTGGGCAGACTTTTGGATATGTCAGATAGGCGAATGTAGCGTATAATTAACTTACAATTAACAATCCATTAAACGTAAGCAACTGTCACTTGTACTTTCCATGGATGAACCCCGTTTATTTTTATTTTCTTAATTTTTTTTACATCCAGCATAGGTTATAGAAATTTCACGAGATCATCAGTTTGCCAAATAATACTATTGTTTTCTACGAAATTAATGTCATGTTTAAAAAGTCGTTTGCATTCGTAATAGCACATTGATAAGATAAGCCCAATTAGAATAATCGCGATGATGTTTTATTTTACCCATGCCATTAAGTTCGCGTCTTAAGTCTTTTGTTTCGTTGACTCTAATCTCACATTAAAGGCAGCAGCGCACGACCACCAACTGTCACTTTTATAATTTAATTCATTTTATATGTTAACACCATATTTTATGACATGACCAGAGCAGCAAAACATAAATAAGAAATCTTTATTAAAATTTAATGTAGATTTTAACTTAATCATCGAACCGATGGTTTCTGACGAACAAACCAAAGAAATACACTCACAAACCACAAAACTCTATATATGTCAGATGACAGTTTTTCTATAGATCATTAACGAAGACAACAAATTAATCTTGATTTCCAAAGCAAAAGACAAAGGCAAAAGCAAGAAAATAAAAGAATCGACAACAATTAACATAATTAATTAATGGTAATTTTTAAGATGTTCACAAGATTATGAACTAGGAAGCGGGGGGAGGGGGAAGGGTAAACTCAGATTTGTGTGGGCAGTAGTCATCACAGCACACATCCCACATCATCATTGCCACCAGTAACCAACCACCACCATCAACTAATCAGTAGGAGACAAGTCAGTTTTGGCCATAACAAAAAAAAAAACCAGAAGTCCATTCAGTTATTTATTAATGTTTGTTTAAATCGACAAAAGCCATTTTTGCTTCTTTAATGTTATGCAAAATCTACTCTGCACCAATGAATTGATAAATTAATTTTCTAAAAACAAAAGAAAGTCGATCTGTGAATTTCGAAATGTTATTGATTCATTCATAAAAATTAAAAAACTCAATGAACTGGATTTTGTATACGCATAAATAAATAAATAAATATGATGTTTGCATTTTGGTTGAATTCACGTTTCCATCGGCTGCTGTTGTATAAAATTGTGTTACCATATTTTTTCTCTCTTGGTTTTATTTTCCCCTCTCCTCTTTTTTCTATAATTAAGTTATTCTCTCATCTTCATCTGAGTTTCGTTGCCTCCCTCCCCGCTGATGGTTGTGGCTTCTTTGGTTTGGTGGGTTTTTTTTCTTCTCACATCTCAGCGCTAAGATCAAAAACTGAAAACAAACGTTGTGGTTGAGGTTTCTTTATGCGCATGCGCAACAATATTGACGTCGATATGAGCCATAAATTGTACGTTGGCGTTGGTCTGGGCCTTTTATGTCCGTCCGTCCACTTGCGTTACGTGTTCAAGTCAAAACGTATTAATATGGCAATTTAAAACTAATTGCTGTTGTTAAATAAGTCTTAATAAGTAAAACGTTTACTCTCTGCATCTACAAAGCGTTTCAGTTTCAATATCAGTCTCCTTTCTAGTGCTGTTTTTTATTTAGCTTTTTCTGGCTGCACAACTGCTTTTGCGTGCGTGTGAAGTTTCTCCATCCATCTTTCATATATGGCATAGTGTGAAGTGAATATTTTAATATTTATGAGTCCAAAGGGAACAGGAACACCCTAAAATGTGGGATCTGAAGGGAGCGTGGTTGGGGAAAAATGCTGATATTTGGTGTCAGAGATTTTTACGTTTTTTGTTGCGGTATCGGTAGTTGCATATTCTTTAACAACCAAAAAACATTTGTCTAATGCTACATGCTGCTAATGATAGACCCACAAGTCATCAGTAGCCGCAAGTAGAAAATAATTGCAAGTGCTTCGCTGTCTTGCGCTCCCTCCTTAATTCGTTACACCAAGCTTGGATAACAGCTCGTTAACCTGGTCCATCTAACGAAGTTTTGGTCACCTCCTCTGCGCCACCTTTCGAGTTAATTGCCGATGACTTTTCGAGCCTGAGCATTCTAATCCATTGGTACACCTAGTGCAAGTTAGCGTACAACGTGGTGAAGCCAGCGCCTAAGGTATATTTAAACGCGCTTGACTAAGTCGATAACGTTATACAGCTCATGCTACTCATGGTTCATTCGACGACGGTACTCGCCATTAACAATGATGGGTCCAAATATTTTTCTCTCGAAGACTTCCATTAAATAGATTGATTAGATTCAGTGTCTGATAGAGCTGAATCTTCGTTCGTCGAGATCATTCTGTGCCATTAAATCGCTTGCCAAAGTATACAAAATCATATACTTCATCAAAGTAATAGTTGTCAACGTTCATGCAGCGTCCCACAACGAGTAGACACTTTGCTCGTTTAAACAAATAACTTGGTTTTATCGTCATTTATCCCCTGACCCACATCTGCCAACTGCTTCTCAATGCTAGAGAAGGCCGCAGTAAGGCCGTGTTTACTGCAGCGTTCCCCATGATCATCTCCATTATGATGTTAAAGAGATCGAATGACAGACTATTGCCTTGTCTAAAGCCTCACTTTGTAGAAAATGGACCTGTAAAATGTTTTGTATTCAGAATTTGTCGTACACAGTGCGAATACAAAATAATCTATTATCTTAAAGTTATAGTTGTCAATGTTCATGCAGCATACCGTGTTAGACGTGTAAACTCTTTGTTCGTTGAGCAAATAACTTGGTTTTGTGCTCATTTATCCCCAGACCGCTAAATGCCGACTGCTTCTCAATGTTTGAAAAACTGCAGTAACATCCCGCAGTCCACAGCCAATGATATATATGTCATCGGCATATCCGAGCAGCATGTGACTTTTGTTAAAGATGGTAACAGTAGTGTTTACTGTAGCCTTCCGCATGATCATCCCCATCATGATTTTAAAGAGATTGCATGACAAACTATCGCCTTGTCTAAACTATCGCTTGGTAGAAAATGGCTCAGTCAGATTATTAAAGACTTTTGTGTTAGTCAGTGTCATTCCGCAAAGTCGTATCAGCTTCGCGGGGATACCAAACACAACCGTAGCATATAATAATTTCAACCGTATCGGACCGTATTGGGTATTCTCCAGAATTTTTCGTACATAGTGTGAAGACAAAATCATCCACCATTTAAAGTTATAATTGTCAACGTATATTTTGTGAAGTATTTTTCTCTCCAAGACTCCCATAAAATAGATTGGTCAGCTGGTGTCATTACCTAGGTAGGATCATTGTCAGATAGAGTTAAATATTCGTTGGTCGAGAGAGGGCTTTATCATTACATCGCTTGCCTAGCGATGCCGGCAGTCCATCGGCTCCCGCAGCTTTATTGTTTTAATTGTAATTTCGTCACTTAGGTTGCCTTCTGCAACGAATACGAACACGATAGTGTTCCATCATTATTTGCAGCACACTCTGCGTTTCCATGACCAGATTTCCATCTCAGTTCTTACAGGTGGGAATCCCTGTTCTAAAACCTTTGCTTTTTAGCTTTTGGTAGAACTATCGGGCTTCACCTCTATCTTTGTAATTTTCGATATATTGGCTCTCTCCTTTCTTCCATAGACTATTTTCCGCCTGAAGAGGCGTTTTATCTCCCTCCTCTTTTCATTATATCGCTCTTCACTGCACGCGTTACCACTGACTGCAGTTTTGTTCTGTATGTATCATACTCTTCCTCAGACATTGTGCGTATTTCCCAATTGTACCGGAGCCTGTCTGATAGTATGTTTTCATTACCCAGTATGGTCGTTGCGGCAGAGGTCATATCATTCCAAATATGCTGCCACTGTGCGTCGGAAACATCAGAATTATTAAGGTTGGTTTGAAGTAAATGATAGAGTTGGTTGGAGTAGGCATTGGCTATCTCGGTGGTATGCCTTGTGATGTCTAGCTTCCCTTGCGTTTAGTTACGAGCGTTTTTAGCACCACTTAATCGCGTACGTACCTTGGCTGCAACTAGGTGGGGATCCGAGTCAATATTTGCACCGCGCATCATATGCACATCTTGAGAAATGCCTTCTATCAATTAACACGTGATCAATTAAGTTCCTTGTATTTTGATCAGGGGATATCTAGGTTGCCTTGTGAATACCTTTACTGCATTTTCCAACTGCTGAACCTAGATTTATTTCCCATCTTATTTTAGTATTAAAATCACCAAAAACAATTTTAATGTCATGTGTACCGGCCGTGGCATTGTGCTTAGATCACGCGTCTAACATGCGGAAGATCACTGGTTCGATTCTAGCTTCCAGTCATCTACACTTTTCTTTCAATGACGGCCCGCTCGATGTTGTCGACAGCAGTAAAGTCTGCACGCTTTCAATAATCATGGGGCAACGAACGTCACTTCCAAAAGAAGCGCAAAACGGAGTAAATAAACGAAAAATCCTTTTATCTTAAAAAAAGCATCAGCTAGGATTTTGATTCATGTGGATTTTTAATGTACAATTGATCTCCAACAAAACCCCATTTACCGTTTTTGTTGCCATTTAAGGTCAACCAATTCGTCATTCAGGCGAGGTGTGTAAAGTGTGATAGACTTTCATTGAGACTTTGTTTGAAAAATCACCATGTAAAGACTACACAAGAACGTTTACAAATCTTGCAAAATTTTTTTCAAAATTATTTCAAAAAAATATACGCATCCATCTGAGCAGCTAATAGAAGCCATCGACGCTGTGGACGTAAGTGTGACAGGGGACTCGAATTTATCGAACCGACGCCGTTCTCAGCAACTCGGTCTCTGCAAATGCTGAGGAAAGATCTTGGCCTATATTCATATATCCAATTGGTAGAAGAATCACCACTTTGTAAAGCCAAACGTTGGTGACCGAATTATCCCATAGAATGGTAATACGAGTTCAATACAAAGATAGTATTCGGAAATATTCTTGATCCATGTGAGAAGAAATTGCCATGTTTTTATGGCTAAAGGCATGAAGCTTCAAACGAAATTTTCATTTTCGGTCAATAGGCGGAGAAGGCATGTCAAAAGTGTTTTTTACGCCCAAAGAGATAGTTAGTATACAGACGGTTACCGCTACTACATTGAATTTTGATCTTTAACGGAATGTCTGTTTCCGATTTGTAAAAGATATGACTTTGCTGATGAACTTTTTACTATCGTCATAGAGCCTATGATATTTAGAATTTAAACAACAACACTTAATTTGTTAACTTTCATGTTAAGGAGTTGCTTGAAATTAGTTACATAAGTTAATAAACTCAACATATCATTATCGAGCTTAAGTACCGATTTCAAAGTACTTTGTAGACCTAAATGCGAAATGTATTACAAGTTAAAATGCAATAGCAAAGCATTGCCGGGCCCACTAGTATTTTATGAAAAGAAACGGTAAAAGTTTTTCGTTTTGTTAACATAGTGTGATAATTACTTACTTACTTACTTAGCTTCTATGCAATCCCAGTGGATTATATACCGCACGTAGAAAAATATTATAAATATAAATAAAATATATAAAAATATTATATTATATATATTCTGGTGCATAAGACTTGATGAACAATTTGCAATCATTATACCAAAGTCTGCTGATGAGGATTCGTGGCTGAATCCGAAACAGCTGTACAGACTGCCTGGCATTATGAGAATATCATTCTGCTATAAACTTCTTTCAAAAACACTGGTCTTGAGCTTGAAACAAATTCCAAATAAATGCTATTATAAGCGCCTCTATCTTCTGCGCTTCTTCTCCAGTTAGTCACAGTCTAGTTCACTGTCGAAGACTTTTCGAGCTGGAGCATTTTCGTCCATGCGTACAACCTGACCTAGCCAACGCAACCGTTGCTCCTTTATGCGTTTGACCACGTCAATGTCAGTGTACAACTCGTACAGTTCATGATTCATACGACGCCGATACTCTCCATTAACGATGATGGGCCCATATATTTTACGGAGTATTTTTCTCTCGAATACCGCCAGAACCGTACATGAGCCATACATTAAGACAGGAAGAACCAGTATCTGGTAAAGCTGGAGTTTTGTTCGTCGAGAAATGGCTCTGTCATTGAATCGCTTGACTAGTCCGTAGTAGCATTTATTTGCAAGCAGAATTCTTCTCCGGATTTCTAGGCTGACATTACTTGCTTTGTTGATGGCGGAGCCAAGGTAGACAAAATTATCTACCACCTCGAAATTATAGTTGTCAACGTTCACGCAGTTTCCCAAACGAGTAGATTTTTTGTTCGTTGAAACTAATAACAAAGACGGCTGCAGTCACATCCCGCTGTTTTCGACCGATGATGTCTACGTCATCAGCGTACGCGAGTAGCATGTGGCTATTGCTGAATATAGTGCCACTCGTGTTTACTCTAGTTTTTTAATTATCATCTCAATCACAATGTTGAAAAGATCACACGATAGGCCCTCGCCTTGTTTTAGGCCTCGTCTGATATAGAATGGCTCCGTTAGGTCCTTGCCAATCTTCACTGAAGACTTCGTGTGAGTCAGCGTCATTCCGCAAAGACGTATCAGCTTCGCTGGAATACCAAACTCAGCCATGGCTTCTAGTAATATCTGTCGTATCGGGCTGCCGAAGGCAGCTTTATTGTCGACAAAAAGATGGTACGTATCGATCTGTTTCTCTTGGGTCTTTTCCAGGATTTGCCGAAGTGTGAAAATCTGGTCAGTTGTTGATTTTCCAGGTCTAAAGCCACACTGATAAGGCCCTATCAGGTTAGATAACACTGGCTTTAGTCTTTCACATAGCACACTCGACAGGACCTTATATGCGATGGGTAAAAGGCTGATCCCGCGGTAGTTGGAGCACACACTTGGATCACCTTTTTTCAGCACAGGACATAATACGCTTGTGATAATTGCAATGATAAAATCCAATATCTTCCGAACCTATGGAGAGTCCATCTTAAAATTTCATATCTTATAGAGAAATGAATTTTTTTAAAATAAATTTAGGAAATTTAATTTCTAAACTTGTATCTTCTTGGCCCACAAGGAACTGCCGTTGAGGCTTACTTTGAATACAGCTATCTCTTCACCAAAATTCTGTAAATGACCAACAACCGTGTGGAATAAAACAAACGTCGTTATAGAGGCAGCAACGAGGGGAATATAAGTGCCAAGAATAATAAAAATCGAAAGCCATCAAAAACCAGACTGGGTCGTAAAAATTTTAAATCACTCTATTAAAATGTTTTTTTATATGATTATAAATTATGTTCATAAAAAAATAAATTAAAAAATTAAAATCTCTTATTTTCATACTTAATGTTAAAAAAAAATCAAAAATTCAAATTTGACTTCAAATTTCCCACCAACAACTGATCCCATCTTATTAAATATATAACTGCAAAAAAATCCAAAAAAATAATCTCTCCATTAAAGAAAAATAATTCAAAAATATCTCTATCGGTTTAAAAGACTTACAGATTTTTGGTCGACGAAAAACGATTCTGAACCACTGTGCGGCGAAGAACAATTGCTTGAATAGCAACGCCTCAGATGAAGGCAATTGATTAAACACCTTTTATAATTTATTATTAAAGTTTTAACGAACGAATCTAACCAAAAGATCAACGAAAAACGATTTAACCGCCATATACTTATATTATATAAACATCTACATATTCCATATCTTATACCTCTGCACTATGACAATATAATAAATCTTATATCTTTTGAAATCACAGCGGTCATTATATTTGTATAATGCAGAGGTACTCCCTCCTCATATGTCTAATAATGCATAACTCATATCTGTTAAGTACACAACATACATTTGATCTACGTCAAAGTCTACAAGTTTTGATGAGTTTATTTAAGATTTCCCTTGGCCACTAAAACACTAAAACTTTTTCCTTAGCATATGAGCTCATCTCATCACATCACATCATCATATTCTTCATGATCTGTAAAGCAAACAAAAAGAAAACTTCACCGCTAAATTGACAAATAACAAACAAAGAAACATAAAAAAAACACACAGAATATATGAAATGTTTAACAAACAAATCTAAGACTAAATAAATATTTAACAATCTATGGTAACGTGGTTTTGTATGTAGTGTCTCCCCACCACACGCCTCGCCGCGGCTCAGCTTAGCATTTCAATGGAGTTTATTTGTTTTTCACACAAATATTACAAAAGAAATGGTCGGGTAATGATCTTCGTTTGAGGAATGAGAGGGGCGACTGAAGAGACGACAAATATTTCATTAAGTTATCTGTTAGGGTGGCTTGTTTTTTCTTAATTTTTATTAAAGGATATAAAAGGGGAATTTTCTACTCTGAGTATTTTGATTGTTATTTATCTGGGAATAACCAGAATCTCTCTTTGGAGGTCCCCAAACAGCTCACAACGTCCGAGAGATCACGTATTCCCCAGGCAATGCCGTTGAACATCCGTTCAGTGGTAGCAAATGAGAGAAGGCGGAAGTAGGTAATAGAAGTTGCTAAAGCTCATCACAATGGCTCTCATAGTGGCTTTGGCAGCCCCAAGAATCTAGGCGCGGTGGCCTAATAAGCCACTCTCCTTAAACAAAACCAATTCTTATGAAAACACGAAGAAAAGAAAAACAAGAACACCCCAAATGTTAACGACCCCCGCAAACGCTATAAGGACCATGATTTAAAGATATACACCTGGTATGTCCGAACTCTATATAGAGAAGGTGCCTCTATCCAACTGGCGGATGTCCTCGACAAACACAAGGCTGACATCACTGTCATGCAGAAAATACGATTAACGGGACAGGGATGCACACGCCGAAAGAAATGTGACATCTTTTATAGCTGCCATGCAGTAAGACACGAATTTGGATGTGAATTCATAGTCGGCAAGAAACTTCGACATTTTGTCTCGCAGTTTAACCCTATAAGTGACCGAAAAGCCACTTTTCGCATCAAGGCGAAATATTTTTACATTACGCTGATTTGTGTACACGTTCCGATGGAAGTCAAAGACGAACACAATAAAGATGCATTCTATGAGTGCCTTGAGGAAATATATGACCGCTACCCTGCACATGATATTAAAATTGTTCTGAGAGATTTTAATGCTAAAATAGGAAGAGAAGTTGCTCTTGGTTCAGCAGTCGGAAAATTCAGTCTGCACAGCATTATCTCCGATAACGGATTTAGACTAGTTAGTTTCGGGTCGGCAAGAAACATGGTAGTGATTGGAACCAGATTATAGCATAAAGATATCGGATATATCCTGATCAAAATACTAGAAACCAGATTTATCACGTAATTGATGGAAGGCATGTCACAAGCGTTATGGACGTGCCTGTGAAGCTCGGAGCAAATATTGACTCGGATAACCACCTAGTTGCAGCCAAGGTACGCACGCGATTAGGTATTGCTAAAAACGTTCGTAACCAAACTCAAAGGAAGCTAGACATCAGAAAGCTGCATACCACCGAGATAGCTAATGCCTACTACAACCAACTGTCTCAATTACTTCTGATGTTCCCGACACCCAGTGGCAGCATATTGCGAATTATATGACCACTGCCGCAACGACCGTACTGGGTTATGCAAAAACACGCGTGCAGTGACGGAGCGTTATAATGACAAGAGGAAGGAGATGACACGCCTCTTCAGGCGAAAAAAGCGTCTATGGAAGAGAGAGCCAGGATATTAAAAATTACAGGGATAGAGGTGAAGCCAGAAAGTTCTACCAAAATGTAAAAATTAAAGGTTTTCGACCAGGGATCCCCACCTGTAAATGTAGTAGACTACCCACCACCGAGCCAAAACAAGATCAACAAGGCAACTGCACGGCTTAAAACAATAAAGCTGCGGGAGCCGATGGACTACCGGCAGAGCTTTTCAAAGCCGGCGGCGATGAGCTGGCAACATGCATGCACCAGCTCATAAACACGATTTGGCTCAAGGAATGCATGCCCGGTAATTGGAATCGTTTTATATCCTAAAAAAGGCGATCCAAGAGTGTGGACCAATTATTGCGCGATCATCCTTTACCCATCGCAAACAAGGTCCTGTCTAGTGTGTTATGTAAAACACCAAAGCCTATTTTAGCGAACCTGATGGGACCTTATGAGTGTGGCTTTAGACATGGTAAATCCACGACCGGCCAGATATTCACACCACAACAAATCCTGGAGAAGACCCAAGAAATGCACCTACCATCTGTTTATCGACTACAAAGCTGCATTCAACAGTCCTATACTACAGAAACTATTAGATGCTATGGCTGAGTTTGGTATCCCCGCGAAGCTGATACGACTATGCGGGATGACACTGACTAACACGAAGTCTTCAGTGAAAATAGACACAAATCTAACAGAGCCATTTTCTACCAAGCGAGGCTTCAGACAAGGCGATAGTCTGTCATGCGATCTCTTTAATATCATAATGGAGATGATCATGCGAAAGGCAACAGTAAACACGTCGGCACCATCTTTAAGAAAAGCCACATGTTGCTCGCTTATGCCGATGATATAGATATTATTGGCCAAGGACTGCAGGTGGTTACTGCGGTCTTTTTGGGCATTCAGAAGCAGTCGGCAGAAGTGGGTCTGGTTATTATTGAGGCTTATTTGTTTCAACGAACAAAGAGTTTACTCGTTTGGGACGATGCGGGGACGTTGACAACTATAACTTTGAAGTGGTAGATGATATTGTCTACCTCGGCTCATAAACAAAAATAATAATGTCAGCCTGGAAATCGAGAGACGAGTATTGATCGCAAGCCGCTATCAGACACTGATCCAGCCCGTCTTACTCTACAGCGCAGAATCCAGGGTAATGATTCAAGCGGATCAATCTATTCTGGGAGTTTTCGAGAGAAAATACTACGCAAAATATTTAGACCCATTATCGTTAACGGCGGGGGCGATCAAAACTCCTATGGATGGACCAGGTAAAAGAGCTGTTATCTAAGCTTGGTGTGACGATCTATCTACGAAGCGTAAAAGACTAGGATTTACATTGAAAATGTCCGATCGCGGTCTTTAGTATGGGCTTTCGTCTTTCAAATAACACATTTGACAAGACCTTGTAGACGTTGGATAAAGGCTGCTCAGTGGAGGGTAGGGATGCCAAACGGGAAATCCCGAAACCCGAAATCCCGGGATATCTAGCTATCTAGATACAATTTAAGCCACAAGTGTGAATTGTGAATGATGCTTTTCGGCGTATGTTGGGAATAATATTCGTTTAAGGTTATAGGATGAAATATTAGATGTTTTAATCTTTTTAAAAAACTACTTAAAACAATAAATAGCATTAATAAATTAAGTTAAAATAAATCAGTTACAAAAAAAAACCATGAACCATGTCCGTCTGTCTGTCTGGCTGTCCGGCTGGTGCGCACGATACTTTCGAAAGACGCAACCAAATGTTTCGATATTTTGCACGACTTAATATTTCCCCAAAACTACTTACGGTATTGCAATTTGGCTACATGGCCCCGCCCCTTCTGGTACCTCCCATATAAATGCATCATTCCGCCCACTTTAGAAATCGAGTAATAATATCAATACACACAACGCGATCGTGCCAAAATTCTGTATTTAGTAAAGTTCAAGCAAGATAAATAAATCTCGAAGTCTAGACAAGCCCCTTCTGGTACCTCCCATACAAATGTACCACTCCGCCCACTTTAGAGATAGAGTTATTATATCAATACACTCGACACGATCGTGCCCAAATTTTGTATTTTGTTAAGTTATATACCGCCTACTTTAGAAATCGAGTTATAATATCAATATAATAAAAAAAATTTTGTTTTCCTGAGGGCGTGGGAATATTTAAGACGAAATGCCCGACTGAAACTTTCTTACTGGCTTTTGCTATTTATTTTTAATATGTGAAAGATATATTATTCAATAATACCAATAAAAAAAATTTATAAAAGAATCCCGATATCCCGGAAAATCCCGAAATGTCGAAAAATCCCGCGATTTCGGGATCGGGATTTATCAAAATCAATCCCGTTTAGCATCTTTAGTGGTGGGTAATCTATATCGTCATCGATGATCTGTTTGCTGCCTTATCGCAACGCGCAAACAATTTGATGTCACTGTTTGTCCGGAACATCATAATAGGGGCAGAGTTGGTTGGCATATACATTGCCAGTTCCGGATCCGACAAAACGGAATCCGCAGTGAAAATGCATTCATATTATTTTTTTTATTGTAGAAAGTCTATATATATAAAAATGAAATGGTTCACGTATGTCATACCATCACTTGAGAACGGCTGGAGCGATATGGATGATTTTTTTTTTATTTGATTCGAAATTTTCCTTAGATAGTTTGTGTTGAAAAAAGTCAAATCCAGGTGGCGCTAGGGTGGATTTATATCGAAAATTTGTTTGCATGTACCAATTCAACTAAAATTTAGAATGGATATTCGTTTGATCATTAGAAAACATTTTATGTACAAATGGACCCGGTAGGTGGCGCTGGGGTTGGTTTACAATCAAAATTTTAACGAATGGACCAATTTAACTGAAATTCAGAATGTATGTTTATTTGATCATCAGAAAAAATTGTATGTACAAATGGACCCTGTAGATGGCGCTAGGGTTGATTTATATCGAAAATTTGAATGCATGTACCAATTTAATTGAAATTTTGTATTTATGTTTGTGGAACCTTGAGAATTTTTTTTGTTTAAATTGACCCAGTAGGTGTCACTAGGGTGGAATTATAATACAAATTTTAACGAATTAAACAATTTGACTGAAATTTAGGATGTATATTTGTTTTATTATGAGAATTTTTTTTGTATATATGGACCCGCTGTTGATTTGGCTGGGGTTGAATTATTTCGAAAATTTATATCGATTGTCCGATTTTACTCAAACTTAAAATATATGATTTTTCTGGCATGAGAAAATTTTGAATGTATGTTTGAAACCAGTTGCCGGTGTTTAGCTTATGATATACTTAATTTTTGGAATGTCTTTTAGTCACTTTTTTAACATCGTAGTTATTCAGAAGTCTATATATATAAAAAAAGATGTACATTTTAATGTCACCACTAATTGTGAAAACGGTTGATCCATTTGTCCCAAAATTTCAGTGAAAGTTAGGGATGGGCTGTAGATGGTCACCCAGACCGCAAAATGGCTTAAGGTAGAATGGCGAACATTTTTGTTGGTGCACTTCCTATAGAATTAGAGAGCTTCACAAAGTTGTTTTTTGCATTTCGAAATTTTAGGGGACAAACACGAAAATGGGAACAATTGTTGCTCTCACCCAGACCAAACGGTTCATAGGGTTGTTGAGCCAAATGAAGGGTTTTGTGGAAATTGGTACTCCTTGGAATAAAAAGGGGCAAAGTACTATCATGGCTCAAACCAAACACCTAAAGTATCAATCACCCAGTACACCAACGCAGAAAGTTATATGTCAGTAAATCGGCTTATAAATGTGATTTTAGAATATACGCCTAACAATAAGTAAGTTTTTATCATATCCTGGACGATACTGCTGAACCATTTTAGCAATTCTTACAAATATAATCTCTTAGATTTATATAGATTTATATGAAGTACAGAATATGTCCGGGAATACCTCGCCCTTTAAATTTAAATATTTCAGAGGCTAAGTAATATACCATTCGTTATTAGATTTCAACTGCACTCAACATCTTTTAAAAAAGTTTGGAGGCAGGACGAAGTCTGCCGGGCCAGCTAGTATTATATAATTGTAATTGAATTGTATAATATAAACATATATCATATTAGTTTAGTTTATTGAATTAGGGGCAAAAAATACAGTGTGTTCCTATTTTAATTTTAAAAATCTTGGTTCTGTTAGTAAGCACATACTGATCCGCATGGCACACATGGTTTTGGATCCGATACTGATCCGCATGGCACACTGGGTAGTTATACATGTCAAATTTCTATTTCTGTTCCGTGGAGAATGTGAATATACAGGAGTACAGGAGTACTTATGTCACCCGTAGTGCTCAGAAGAGTTGAGTACTTATTGTCATTCTCTGATTTGCACCATGCATTACTCGCATTTCCTTGACGCTTGAGACATACCTTCCAACGATTAACACGTGGTTAATTTGCCATTTACTATGGGAATATCCAAGTAACCTTGTTGAAATCTGTTCATTGGAGGTTGCTGATGTGTGGACTGCAGTTTCCTATCAATAGACCAAGTGCATCTTCCCCTTAATTTTTTTTGCATTAACATTTCCCCGCGTTTAATTTGATACATATATTTTTTCTTATAGTTCCTAATGTTCTTGAGTTGTGGTCCGAGTCATGTTCCTCGATGTTGGTCCTAAGACAGGTACTGTAGACAAGACACAGGAGTGGTCTAAATTATGACGAAGGGTGTTAACTCACACCTCCAATAAGGAAGCCATGTTAAAAATACGTTTTCCCTTTATATATTTGAGTTAGAACTAGGAGCGGTCCCTACCCACCAGGAACCAATTCAGCACAAAATTTAATAATAACATTAAAACGTGTCACTCTACGTCATAATTCATATCTAAAACATCCCTTCCTTCCTTCCTTCCTTCTACCCCAACTACCATCACCCATACTGAGTCTTTCTCAAGGAATTTCAAATCTTTTGATCACTCCTTTTGTTATTGCGGTTTTCTGTCTCTCCCCTGCCTAAATGTGTCGTCCGATGTCCATCGTCCATTTGTAATGTTGATTTTGTTTTTGTATGCTTGGGTAAAAACTTAAGCTGTCATTGATTGTTTATCTAAAATACGAAAAATCTTAAATGAATTCTGATGACAGTTCGTATCAGCATCAAAAACGTTGAAAGCGGCGGCATTTTTGCAAACATTTCAACTTCATCAGCCGACCGCTCATATCTTGGGTCCACGTAGGAAACAACACCGCAACACATATAAAACAATATATTGTGTTGCGGTTTTTTTTCTACTATACTCTGTCCAGTTCAATCCAATCCAAAAGTCAGTGGTGTCACTATAAGTCACCGGTTTGGATTTGTAGTCAAGCAGACAGATGCTTGTCGAAATGTATTAAAGTTAAAGTCAGTTATAGATAAAAACAAAATATAAGAAAAAAATACGACAGCAAAATCGCCGTAATAATAAACAACTGCAACAATAAGTTTTTTAAAATATATATGTATTTTGGATGGAATGAATTTTAAAATAATTTCTAAAGATGGAAAAATTTTAGATTTATGGATGACAAATTGTAATATGCAATTATTCTATTTTAAATGATGAAATATTACGAATGGATGAAATAACAACAAATTATCGAACTAATCAAAATATTTTTCAAAATAATATAAATATTTGGAAAAAAAAATGGAGGGAACAACACATATTCATAAATCCACCGCTGTGCGTAGAAAAGAATTTCAAGCGCTACGATCTTCTGAACAAAGGAGCCTAATTTGTGATCACTATAAATTACTTAAGAAATCACTTGTAATAGACGGGTATATCACAATGAAATGGGTGGCTAATGGTGGATATTCCTATGGAAATCTTTAAATGCGTTTATCTCGTAAACTAAGCGTCTACTCGCAAAAACTAGCTTAATTTGTGATCGCTATGAAATACTTAAGAAATCCCATGAATTATATGGGGATATCACTATGAAATGGATGGCCAATGATGGATTTTCATATGGAAATCTTTAAATGCGATTATCTCGTAAACTAAGCGTCTAATCGCAAAAAGGAGCTTAATTTGTGATCACTATGAAATACTTAGGAAATCCCATGAATTATATGGGGATATCACTATGAAACGGGTGGCCAATGATGGATTTTCATATTGAAATCTTTAAATGCGATTATCTCGTAAACTAAGCGTCTAATCGCAAAAAGGAGCTTAATTTGTGATCACTATGAAATACTTAAGAAATCCCATGAATTATATGAGGATATCACTATGAAACGGGTGGCCAATGATGGATTTTCATATGGAAATCTTTAAATGCGACTATCTCGTAAACTAAGCGTCTAATCGCAAAAAGGAGCTTAATTTGTGATCACTATGAAATACTTAGGAAATCCCATGAATTATATGGGGATATCACTATGAAACGCGTGGTCAATGATGGATTTTCATATGGAAATCTTTAAATGCGATTATCTCGTAAACTAAGCGTCTAATCGCAAAAAGGAGCTTAATTTGTGATCACTATGAAATACTTAGGAAATCCCATGAATTATATGGGGATATCACTATGAAACGCGTGGTCAATGATGGATTTTCATATGGAAATCTTTAAATGCGATTATCTCGTAAACTAAGCGTCTAATCGCAAAAAGGAGCTTAATTTGTGATCACTATGAAAGACTTAAGAAATCCCATGAATTATATGAGGATATCGCTATGAAATGGGTGCCCAATGATGGATTTTCATATGGAAATCTTTAAATGCGATTATCTCGTTAACTAAGCGTCTAATCGCAAAAAGGAGCTTAATTTGTGATCACTATGAAATACTAGGAAATCCCATGAATTATATGGGGATATCACTATAAAACGGGTGTCCAATGATGGATTTTCATATGGAAATCTTTAAATGCGATTATCTCGTTAACTAAGCGTCTAATCGCAAAAAGGAGCTTAATTTGTGATCACTTTGAAATACTTAAGAAATCCCATGAATTATATGAGGATATCACTATGAAACGGGTGCCCAATGATGGATTTTCATATGGAAATCTTTAAATGCGATTATCTCGTTAACTAAGCGTCTAATCGCAAAAAGGAGCTTAATTTGTGATCACTATGAAATACTTAAGAAATCCCATGAATTATATGAGGATATCGCTATGAAATGGGTGCCCAATGATGGATTTTCATATGGAAATCTTTAAATGCGATTATCTCGTTAACTAAGCGTCTAATCGCAAAAAGGAGCTTAATTTGTGATCACTATGAAATACTAGGAAATCCCATGAATTATATGGGGATATCACTATGAAACGGGTGTCCAATGATGGATTTTCATATGGAAATCTTTAAATGCGATTATCTCGTTAACTAAGCGTCTAATCGCAAAAAGGAGCTTAATTTGTGATCACTTTGAAATACTTAGGAAATCCCATGAATTATATAGGGATATCACTATGAAACGGGTGCCCAATGATGGATTTTCATATGGAAATCTTTAAATGCGATTATCTCGTAAACTAAGCGTCTAATCGCAAAAAGGAGCTTAATTTGTGATCACTATGAAATACTTAGGAAATCCCATGAATTATATGGGGATATCACTATGAAACGCGTGGTCAATGATGGATTTTCATATGGAAATCTTTAAATGCGATTATCTCGTAAACTAAGCGTCTAATCGCAAAAAGGAGCTTAATTTGTGATCACTATGAAATACTTAGGAAATCCCATGAATTATATGGGGATATCACTATGAAACGCGTGGTCAATGATGGATTTTCATATGGAAATCTTTAAATGCGATTATCTCGTAAACTAAGCGTCTAATCGCAAAAAGGAGCTTAATTTGTGATCACTATGAAAGACTTAAGAAATCGTTTGTAATAGATGGGGATATCACTATGAAATACTTAAGAAATCCCATGAATTATATGAGGATATCACTATGAAACGGGTGCCCAATGATGGATTTTCATATGGAAATCTTTAAATGCGATTATCTCGTTAACTAAGCGTCTAATCGCAAAAAGGAGCTTAATTTGTGATCACTATGAAATACTTAAGAAATCCCATGAATTATATGAGGATATCGCTATGAAATGGGTGCCCAATGATGGATTTTCATATGGAAATCTTTAAATGCGATTATCTCGTTAACTAAGCGTCTAATCGCAAAAAGGAGCTTAATTTGTGATCACTATGAAATACTTAAGAAATCCCATGAATTATATGAGGATATCGCTATGAAATGGGTGCCCAATGATGGATTTTCATATGGAAATCTTTAAATGCGATTATCTCGTAAACTAAGCGTCTAATCGCAAAAAGGAGCTTAATTTGTGATCACTATGAAATACTTAGGAAATCCCATGAATTATATAGGGATATCACTATGAAACGGGTGCCCAATGATGGATTTTCATATGGAAATCTTTAAATGCGATTATCTCGTAAACTAAGCGTCTAATCGCAAAAAGGAGCTTAATTTGTGATCACTATGAAATACTTAGGAAATCCCATGAATTATATAGGGATATCACTATGAAACGGGTGCCCAATGATGGATTTTCATATGGAAATCTTTAAATGCGATTATCTCGTAAACTAAGCGTCTAATCGCAAAAAGGAGCTTAATTTGTGATCACTATGAAATACTTAGGAAATCCCATGAATTATATGGGGATATCACTATGAAACGGGTGGTCAATGATGGATTTTCATATGGAAATCTTTAAATGCGATTATCTCGTAAACTAAGCGTCTAATCGCAAAAAGGAGCTTAATTTGTGATCACTTTGAAATACTTAGGAAATCCCATGAATTATATAGGGATATCACTATGAAACGGGTGCCCAATGATGGATTTTCATATGGAAATCTTTAAATGCGATTATCTCGTAAACTAAGCGTCTAATCGCAAAAAGGAGCTTAATTTGTGATCACTATGAAATACTTCAGAAATCCCATGAATTATATGGGGATATCACTATGAAACGGGTGCCCAATGATGGATTTTCATATGGAAATCTTTAAATGCGATTATCTCGTTAACTAAGCGTCTAATCGCAAAAAGGAGCTTAATTTGTGATCACTATGAAATACTTAGGAAATCCCATGAATTATATGGGGATATCACTATGAAACGGGTGCCCAATGATGGATTTTCATATGGAAATCTTTAAATGCGATTATCTCGTAAACAAAGCGTCTAATCGCAAAAAGGAGCTTAATTTGTGATCACTATGAAATACTTCAGAAATCCCATGAATTATATGGGGATATCACTATGAAACGGGTGGCCAAGATGGATTTTCATATGGAAATCTTTAAATGCGATTATCTCGTAAACTAAGCGTCTAATCGCAAAAAGGAGCTTAATTTGTGATCACTATGAAATACTTCAGAAATCCCATGAATTATATGGGGATATCACTATGAAACGGGTGCCCAATGATGGATTTTCATATGGAAATCTTTAAATGCGATTATCTCGTTAACTAAGCGTCTAATCGCAAAAAGGAGCTTAATTTGTGATCACTATGAAATACTTAGGAAATCCCATGAATTATATGGGTGGTCAATGATGGATTTTCATATGGAAATCTTTAAATGCGATTATCTCGTAAACTAAGCGTCTAATCGCAAAAAGGAGCTTAATTTGTGATCACTATGAAATACTTAGGAAATCCCATGAATTATATAGGGATATCACTATGAAACGGGTGCCCAATGATGGATTTCATATGGAAATCTTTAAATGCGATTATCTCGTAAACTAAGCGTCTAATCGCAAAAAGGAGCTTAATTTGTGATCACTATGAAATACTTCAGAAATCCCGTGAATTATATGGGGATATCACTATGAAACGGGTGGCCAATGATGGATTTTCATGTGGAAATCTTTAAATGCGATTATCTCGTAAACTAAGCGTCTAATCGCAAAAAGGAGCTTAATTTGTGATCACTATGAAATACTTAGGAAATCCTATGAATTATATGGGGATATCACTATAAAACGGGTGGCCAATGATGGATTTTCATATGGAAATCTTTAAATGCGATTATCTCGTAAACTAAGGATTTTCATATGGAAATCTTTAAATGCGATTATCTCGTAAACTAAGCGTCTAATCGCAAAAAGGAGCTTAATTTGTGATCACTATGAAATACTTAGGAAATCCTATGAATGATATGGGGATATCACTATAAAACGGGTGGCCAATGATGGATTTTCATATGGAAATCTTTAAATGCGATTATCTCGTAAACTAAGCGTCTAATCGCAAAAAGGAGCTTAATTTGTGATCACTATGAAATACTTAGAAAATCCTATGAATTATATGGGGATATCACTATAAAACGGGTGGCCAATGATGGATTTTCATATGGAAATCTTTAAATGCGATTATCTCGTTAACTAAGCGTCTAATCGCAAAAAGGAGCTTAATTTGTGATCAGTAAACTAAGCGTCTAATCGCAAAAAGGAGCTTAATTTGTGATCACTATGAAATACTTAGGAAATCCCATGAATTATATGGGTGGTCAATGATGGATTTTCATATGGAAATCTTTAAATGCGATTATCTCGTAAACAAAGCGTCTAATCGCAAAAAGGAACTTAATTTGTGATCACTATGAAATACTTAGGAAATCCCATGAATTATATAGGGACATCACTATGAAACGGGTGCCCAATGATGGATTTTCATATGGAAATCTTTAAATGCGATTATCTCGTAAACTAAGCGTCTAATCGCAAAAAGGAGCTTAATTTGTGATCACTATGAAATACTTCAGAAATCCCATGAATTATATGGGGATATCACTATGAAACGGGTGCCCAATGATGGATTTTCATATGGAAATCTTTAAATGCGATTATCTCGTTAACTAAGCGTCTAATCGCAAAAAGGAGCTTAATTTGTGATCAGTAAACTAAGCGTCTAATCGCAAAAAGGAGCTTAATTTGTGATCACTATGAAATACTTAGGAAATCCCATGAATTATATGGGTGGTCAATGATGGATTTTCATATGGAAATCTTTAAATGCGATTATCTCGTAAACTAAGCGTCTAATCGCAAAAAGGAGCTTAATTTGTGATCACTATGAAATACTTCAGAAATCCCATGAATTATATAGGGATATCACTATGAAACGGGTGCCCAATGATGGATTTCATATGGAAATCTTTAAATGCGATTATCTCGTAAACTAAGCGTCTAATCGCAAAAAGGAGCTTAATTTGTGATCACTATGAAATACTTCAGAAATCCCATGAATTATATGGGGATATCACTATGAAACGGGTGGCCAATGATGGATTTTCATGTGGAAATCTTTAAATGCGATTATCTCGTAAACTAAGCGTCTAATCGCAAAAAGGAGCTTAATTTGTGATCACTATGAAATACTTAAGTAATCCGATGAATTATATGGGGATATCACCATGAAATGGGTGGCCAATGATGGATTTTCATATGGAAATCTTTAAATGCGATTATCTCGTAAACTAAGCGTCTAATCGCAAAAAGGAGCTTAATTTGTGATCACTATGAAATACTTAGGAAATCCTATGAATTATATGGGGATATCACTATAAAACGGGTGGCCAATGATGGATTTTCATATGGAAATCTTTAAATGCGATTATCTCGTAAACTAAGCGTCTAATCGCAAAAAGGAGCTTAATTTGTAATCACTATGAAATACTTAGGAAATCCTATGAATGATATGGGGATATCACTATAAAACGGGTGGCCAATGATGGATTTTCATATGGAAATCTTTAAATGCGATTATCTCGTAAACTAAGGATTTTCATATGGAAATCTTTAAATGCGATTATCTCGTAAACTAAGCGTCTTATCGCAAAAAGGAGCTTAATTTGTGATCACTATGAAATACTTAGGAAATCCTATGAATGATATGGGGATATCACTATAAAACGGGTGGCCAATGATGGATTTTCATATGGAAATCTTTAAATGCGATTATCTCGTAAACTAAGCGTCTAATCGCAAAAAGGAGCTTAATTTGTGATCACTATGAAATACTTAGGAAATCCTATGAATTATATGGGGATATCACTATAAAACGGGTGGCCAATGATGGATTTTCATATGGAAATCTTTAAATGCGATTATCTCGTAAACTAAGCGTCTAATCGCAAAAAGGAGCTTAATTTGTAATCACTATGAAATACTTAGGAAATCCTATGAATTATATGGGGATATCACTATAAAACGGGTGGCCAATGATGGATTTTCATATGGAAATCTTTAAAAGCGATTATCTCGTAAACTAAGCGTCTAATCGCAAAAAGGAGCTTAATTTGTGATCACTATGAAATACTTAGGAAATCCTATGAATTATATGGGGATATCACTATAAAACGGGTGGCCAATGATGGATTTTCATATGGAAATCTTTAAATGCGATTATCTCGTAAACTAAGCGTCTAATCGCAAAAAGGAGCTTAATTTGTGATCACTATGAAATACTTAAGAAATCCCATGAATTATATGAGGATATCACTATGAAACGGGTGGCCAATGATGGATTTTCATATGGAAATCTTTAAATGCGATTATCTCGTAAACTAAGCGTCTAATCGCAAAAAGGAGCTTAATTTGTGATCACTATGAAATACTTAGGAAATCCTATGAATTATATGGGGATATCACTATAAAACGGGTGGCCAATGATGGATTTTCATATGGAAATCTTTAAATGCGATTATCTCGTAAACTAAGCGTCTAATCGCAAAAAGGAGCTTAATTTGTGATCACTATGAAATACTTAGGAAATCCTATGAATTATATGGGGATATCACTATAAAACGGGTGGCCAATGATGGATTTTCATCTTTGAAATCTTTAAATGCGATTATCTCGTAAACTAAGCGTCTAATCGCAAAAAGGAGCTTAATTTGTGATCACTATGAAATACTTAGGAAATCCTATGAATTATATGGGGATATCACTATAAAACGGGTGGCCAATGATGGATTTTCATATGGAAATCTTTAAATGCGATTATCTCGTAAACTAAGCGTCTAATCGCAAAAAGGAGCTTAATTTGTGATCACTATGAAATACTTAGGAAATCCTATGAATTATATGGGGATATCACTATAAAACGGGTGGCCAATGATGGATTTTCATATGGAAATCTTTAAATGCGATTATCTCGTAAACTAAGCGTCTAATCGCAAAAAGGAGCTTAATTTGTGATCACTATGAAATACTTAGGAAATCCTATGAATTATATGGGGATATCACTATAAAACGGGTGGCCAATGATGGATTTTCATCTTTGAAATCTTTAAATGCGATTATCTCGTAAACTAAGCGTCTAATCGCAAAAAGGAGCTTAATTTGTGATCACTATGAAATACTTAAGTAATCCGATGAGTTATAAGGGGATAGAACAAGAAATGGGTGGCCAATGATGGATTTTCATATGGAAATCTTTAAATGCGATTATCTCGTAAACTAAGCGTCTAATCGCAAAAAGGAGCTTAATTTGTGATCACTATGAAATACTTAGGAAATCCTATGAATTATATGGGGATATCACTATAAAACGGGTGGCCAATGATGGATTTTCATATGGAAATCTTTAAATGCGATTATCTCGTAAACTAAGCGTCTAATCGCAAAAAGGAGCTTAATTTGTGATCACTATGAAATACTTAGGAAATCCTATGAATTATATGGGGATATCACTATAAAACGGGTGGCCAATGATGGATTTTCATATGGAAATCTTTAAATGCGATTATCTCGTAAACTAAGCGTCTAATCGCAAAAAGGAGCTTAATTTGTGATCACTATGAAATACTTAGGAAATCCTATGAATTATATGGGGATATCACTATAAAACGGGTGGCCAATGATGGATTTTCATATGGAAATCTTTAAATGCGATTATCTCGTAAACTAAGCGTCTAATCGCAAAAAGGAGCTTAATTTGTGATCACTATGAAATACTTAGGAAATCCTATGAATTATATGGGGATATCACTATAAAACGGGTGGCCAATGATGGATTTTCATATGGAAATCTTTAAATGCGATTATCTCGTAAACTAAGCGTCTAATCGCAAAAAGGAGCTTAATTTGTGATCACTATGAAATACTTAGGAAATCCTATGAATTATATGGGGATATCACTATAAAACGGGTGGCCAATGATGGATTTTCATCTTTGAAATCTTTAAATGCGATTATCTCGTAAACTAAGCGTCTAATCGCAAAAAGGAGCTTAATTTGTGATCACTATGAAATACTTAAGTAATCCGATGAGTTATAAGGGGATAGAACAAGAAATGGGTGGCCAATGATGGATTTTCATATGGAAATCTTTAAATGCGATTATCTCGTAAACTAAGCGTCTAATCGCAAAAAGGAGCTTAATTTGTGAGCACTATGAAATACTTAGGAAATCCCATGAATTATATGGGTGGTCAATGATGGATTTTCATATGGAAATCTTTAAATGCGATTATCTCGTAAACAAAGCGTCTAATCGCAAAAAGGAGCTTAATTTGTGATCACTATGAAATACTTCAGAAATCCCATGAATTATATGGGGATATCACTATGAAACGGGTGGCCAATGATGGATTTTCATATGGAAATCTTTAAATGCGATTATCTCGTAAACTAAGCGTCTAATCGCAAAAAGGAGCTTAATTTGTGAGCACTATGAAATACTTAGGAAATCCTATGAATTATATGGGGATATCACTATAAAACGGGTGGCCAATGATGGATTTTCATCTTTGAAATCTTTAAATGCGATTATCTCGTAAACTAAGCGTCTAATCGCAAAAAGGAGCTTAATTTGTGATCACTATGAAATACTTAAGTAATCCGATGAGTTATAAGGGGATAGAACAAGAAATGGGTGGCCAATGATGGATTTTCATATGGAAATCTTTAAAAGCGATTATCTCGTAAACTAAGCGTCTAATCGCAAAAAGGAGCTTAATTTGTGATCACTATGAAATACTTCAGAAATCCCATGAATTATATGGGGATATCACTATGAAATGAGTGCCCAATGATGGATTTTCATATGGAAATCTTTAAAAGCGATTATCTCGTAAACTAAGCGTCTAATCGCAAAAAGGAGCTTAATTTGTGATCAATTAATTAAGAAATCCCATGAATTAAATAGGAATATCACTATAAAATGGGTGCCCAATGATGGATTTCATATGGAAATCTTTAAATGCGATTATCTCGTAAACTAAGCGTCTAATCGCAAAAAGGAGCTTAATTTGTGATCACTATGAAATACTTAAGTAATCCCATGAATTATATGGGGATATCACCATGAAATGGGTGGCTAATGGTGGATTTTCATATGCAAATCTTTAAATGCGTTTATCTCGTAAACTAAGCGTCTAATCGCAAAAAGGAGCTTAATTTGTGATCACTATGAAATACTTAAGAAATCGCTTGTAATAGATGGGGATATCACTATCAAATGGGTGGGCAATGCTGGATTTTCATATGGAAATCTTTAAATGCGATTATCTCGTAAACTAAGCGTCTAATCGCAAAAAGGAGCTTAATTTGTGAGCACTATGAAATACTTAGGAAATCCTATGAATTATATGGGGATGTCACTATGAAACGGGTGGCCAATGATGGATTTTCATACGGAAATCTTTAAATGCGATTATCTCGTAAACTAAGCGTCTAATCGCAAAAAGGAGCTTAATTTGTGATCACTATGAAATACTTAAGTAATCCGATGAGTTATAAGGGGATAGCACCATGAAATGGGTGGCCAATGATGGATTTTCATATGGAAATCTTTAAATGCGATTATCTCGTAAACTAAGCGTCTAATCGCAAAAAGGAGCTTAATTTGTGATTATTATGAAATACTTAAGAAATCGCTTGTAATAGATGGGGATATCACTATCAAATGGGTGGCCAATAATGGATTTTCATATGGAAATCTTTAAAAGCGATTATCTCGTAAACTAAGCGTCTAATCGCAAAAAGGAGCTTAATTTGTGATCACTATGAAATACTTAGGAAATCCTATGAATTATATGGGGATATCACTATAAAACGGGTGGCCAATGATGGATTTTCATATGGAAATCTTTAAATGCGATTATCTCGTAAACTAAGCGTCTAATCGCAAAAAGGAGCTTAATTTGTGATTACTATGAAATACTTAAGAAATCGCTTGTAATAGATGGGGATATCACTATCAAATGGGTGGCCAATGATGGATTTTCATATGGAAATCTTTAAATGCGATTATCTCGTAAACTAAGCGTCTAATCGCAAAAAGGAGCTTAATTTGTGAGCACTATGAAATACTTAGGAAATCCTATGAATTATATGGGGATATCACTATGAAACGGGTGGCCAATGATGGATTTTCATACGGAAATCTTTAAATGCGATTATCTCGTAAACTAAGCGTCTAATCGCAAAAAGGAGCTTAATTTGTGATCACTATGAAATACTTAAGAAATCGCTTGTAATAGATGGGGATATCACTATCAAATGGGTGGGCAATGCTGGATTTTCATATGGAAATCTTTAAATGCGATTATCTCGTAAACTAAGTGTCTAATCGCAAAAAGGAGCTTAATTTGTGATCACTATGAAATACTTAAGTAATCCCATGAATTATATGGGGATATCACCATGAAATGGGTGGCTAATGGTGGATTTTCATATGCAAATCTTTAAATGCGTTTATCTCGTAAACTAAGCGTCTAATCGCAAAAAGGAGCTTAATTTGTGATCACTATGAAATACTTAAGTAATCCGATGAGTTATAAGGTGATAGCACCATGAAATGGGTGGCCAATGATGGATTTTCATATGGAAATCTTTAAAAGCGATTATCTCGTAAACTAAGCGTCTAATCGCAAAAAGGAGCTTAATTTGTGATCACTATGAAATACTTAGGAAATCCTATGAATTATATGGGGATATCACTATAAAACGGGTGGCCAATGATGGATTTTCATACGGAAATCTTTAAATGCGATTATCTCGTAAACTAAGCGTCTAATCGCAAAAAGGAGCTTAATTTGTGATCACTATGAAATACTTAAGAAATCGCTTGTAATAGATGGGGATATCACTATCAAATGGGTGGGCAATGCTGGATTTTCATATGGAAATCTTTAAATGCGATTATCTCGTAAACTAAGTGTCTAATCGCAAAAAGGAGCTTAATTTGTGATCACTATGAAATACTTAAGTAATCCCATGAATTATATGGGGATATCACCATGAAATGGGTGGCTAATGGTGGATTTTCATATGCAAATCTTTAAATGCGTTTATCTCGTAAACTAAGCGTCTAATCGCAAAAAGGAGCTTAATTTGTGATCCCTTTGCGATTGTGAAATACTTAAGAAATCGCTTGTAATAGATGGGGATATCACTATCAAATGGGTGGGCAATGCTGGATTTTCATATGGAAATCTTTAAATGTGTTTATCTCGTAAACTAAGCGTCTAATCGCAAAAAGGAGCTTGATTTGTGATCACTATGAAATACTTAAGAAATCCCATGAATTATATGGGGATATCACTATGAAATGGGTGCCCAATGATGGATTTCATATGGAAATCTTTAAATGCGATTATCTCGTAAACTAAGCGTCTAATCGCAAAAAGGAGCTTAATTTGTGATCACTATGAAATACTTAAGTAATCCCATGAATTATATGGGGATATAACCATGAAATGGGTGGCTAATGGTGGATTTCCATATGCAAATCTTTAAATGCGTTTATCTCGTAAACTAAGCGTCTAATCGCAAAAAGGAGCTTAATTTGTGATCACTATGAAATACTTCAGAAATCCCATGAATTATATGGGGATATCACTATGAAATGGATGGCCAATGCTGGATCTTCATATGGAAATCTTTAAATGCGATTATCTCGTAAACTAAGCGTCTAATCGCAAAAAGGAGCTTAATTTGTGATCACTATGAAATACTTAAGAAATCGCTTGTAATAGATGGGGATATCACTATCAAATGGGTGGGCAATGCTGGATTTTCATATGGAAATCTTTAAATGCGATTATCTCGTAAACTAAGTGTCTAATCGCATAGTGTGATCACTATGAAATACTTAAGTAATCCCATGAATTATATGGGGATATCACCATGAAATGGGTGGCTAATGGTGGATTTTCATATGCAAATCTTTAAATGCGTTTATCTCGTAAACTAAGCGTCTAATCGCAAAAAGGAGCTTAATTTGTGATCCCTATGAAATACTTAAGAAATCGCTTGTAATAGATGAGGATATCACTATCAAATGGGTGGGCAATGCTGGATTTTCATATGGAAATCTTTAAATGTGTTTATCTCGTAAACTAAGCGTCTAATCGCAAAAAGGAGCTTGATTTGTGATCACTATGAAATACTTAAGAAATCCCATGAATTATATGGGGATATCACTATGAAATGGGTGCCCAATGATGGATTTCATATGGAAATCTTTAAATGCGATTATCTCGTAAACTAAGCGTCTAATCGCAAAAAGGAGCTTAATTTGTGATCACTATGAAATACTTAAGTAATCCCATGAATTATATGGGGATATAACCATGAAATGGGTGGCTAATGGTGGATTTCCATATGCAAATCTTTAAATGCGTTTATCTCGTAAACTAAGCGTCTAATCGCAAAAAGGAGCTTAATTTGTGATCACTATGAAATACTTCAGAAATCCCATGAATTATATGGGGATATCACTATAAAACGGGTGGCCAATGATGGATTTTCATATGGAAATCTTTAAATGCGATTATCTCGTAAACTAAGCGTCTAATCGCAAAAAGGAGCTTAATTTGTGATCACTATGAAATACTTAAGTAATCCGATGAATTATATGGGGATATCACCATGAAATGGGTGGGAAAAAGGAGCTTAATTTGTGATCACTATGAAATACTTAAGTAATCCCATGAATTATATGGGGATATAACCATGAAATGGGTGGCTAATGGTGGATTTCCATATGCAAATCTTTAAATGCGTTTATCTCGTAAACTAAGCGTCTAATCGCAAAAAGGAGCTTAATTTGTGGTCACTATGAAATACTTCAGAAATCCCATGAATTATATGGGGATATCACCATGAAATGGGTGGCTAATGGTGGATTTTCATATGGAAATCTTTAAATGCGTTTATCTCGTAAACTAAGCGTCTAATCGCAAAAAGGAGCTTAATTTGTGATCACTATGAAATACTTAAGAAATCGCTTGTAATAGATGGGGATATCACTATGAAACGGGTGGCCAATGATGGATTTTCATATGGAAAACTTTAAATGCGATTATCTCGTAAACTAAGCGTCTAATCGCAAAAAGGAGCTTAATTTGTGATCACTATGAAATACTTAGGAAATCCTATGAATTATATGGGGATATCACTATAAAACGGGTGGCCAATGATGGATTTTCATATGGAAATCTTTAAATGCGATTATCTCGTAAACTAAGCGTCTAATCGCAAAAAGGAGCTTAATTTGTGATCACTATGAAATACTTAAGTAATCCGATGAATTATATGGGGATATCACCATGAAATGGGTGGCCAATGATGGATTTTCATATGGAAATCTTTAAATGCGATTATCTCGTAAACTAAGCGTCTAATCGCAAAAAGGAGCTTAATTTGTGATCACTATGAAATACTTAGGAAATCCTATGAATTATATGGGGATATCACTATAAAACGGGTGGCCAATGATGGATTTTCATATGGAAATCTTTAAATGCGATTATCTCGTAAACTAAGCGTCTAATCGCAAAAAGGAGCTTAATTTGTGATCACTATGAAATACTTAAGAAATCGCTTGTAATAGATGGGGATATCACTATCAAATGGGTGGGCAATGCTGGATTTTCATATGGAAATCTTTAAATGTGTTTATCTCGTAAACTAAGGATTTTCATATGGAAATCTTTAAATGCGATTATCTCGTAAACTAAGCGTCTAATCGCAAAAAGGAGCTTAATTTGTGATCACTATGAAATACTTAGGAAATCCTATGAATGATATGGGGATATCACTATAAAACGGGTGGCCAATGATGGATTTTCATATGGAAATCTTTAAATGCGATTATCTCGTAAACTAAGCGTCTAATCGCAAAAAGGAGCTTAATTTGTGATCACTATGAAATACTTAGAAAATCCTATGAATTATATGGGGATATCACTATAAAACGGGTGGCCAATGATGGATTTTCATATGGAAATCTTTAAATGCGATTATCTCGTTAACTAAGCGTCTAATCGCAAAAAGGAGCTTAATTTGTGATCAGTAAACTAAGCGTCTAATCGCAAAAAGGAGCTTAATTTGTGATCACTATGAAATACTTAAGAAATCGCTTGTAATAGATGGGGATATCACTATGAAATGGGTGCCCAATGATGGATTTCATATGGAAATCTTTAAATGCGATTATCTCGTAAACTAAGGATTTTCATATGGAAATCTTTAAATGCGATTATCTCGTAAACTAAGCGTCTAATCGCAAAAAGGAGCTTAATTTGTGATCACTATGAAATACTTAGGAAATCCTATGAATGATATGGGGATATCACTATAAAACGGGTGGCCAATGATGGATTTTCATATGGAAATCTTTAAATGCGATTATCTCGTAAACTAAGCGTCTAATCGCAAAAAGGAGCTTAATTTGTGATCACTATGAAATACTTAGAAAATCCTATGAATTATATGGGGATATCACTATAAAACGGGTGGCCAATGATGGATTTTCATATGGAAATCTTTAAATGCGATTATCTCGTTAACTAAGCGTCTAATCGCAAAAAGGAGCTTAATTTGTGATCAGTAAACTAAGCGTCTAATCGCAAAAAGGAGCTTAATTTGTGATCACTATGAAATACTTAGGAAATCCCATGAATTATATGGGTGGTCAATGATGGATTTTCATATGGAAATCTTTAAATGCGATTATCTCGTAAACTAAGCGTCTAATCGCAAAAAGGAGCTTAATTTGTGATCACTATGAAATACTTAGGAAATCCCATGAATTATATAGGGATATCACTATGAAACGGGTGCCCAATGATGGATTTTCATATGGAAATCTTTAAATGCGATTATCTCGTAAACTAAGCGTCTAATCGCAAAAAGGAGCTTAATTTGTGATCACTATGAAATACTTAGGAAATCCCAGAATTATATGGGGATATCACTATGAAACGGGTGCCCAATGATGGATTTTCATATGGAAATCTTTAAATGCGATTATCTCGTAAACAAAGCGTCTAATCGCAAAAAGGAGCTTAATTTGTGATCACTATGAAATACTTCAGAAATCCCATGAATTATATGGGGATATCACTATGAAACGGGTGGCCAATGATGGATTTTCATATGGAAATCTTTAAATGCGATTATCTCGTAAACTAAGCGTCTTATCGCAAAAAGGAGCTTAATTTGTGATCACTATGAAATACTTCAGAAATCCCATGAATTATATGGGGATATCACTATGAAACGGGTGCCCAATGATGGATTTTCATATGGAAATCTTTAAATGCGATTATCTCGTTAACTAAGCGTCTAATCGCAAAAAGGAGCTTAATTTGTGATCAGTAAACTAAGCGTCTAATCGCAAAAAGGAGCTTAATTTGTGATCACTATGAAATACTTAGGAAATCCCATGAATTATATGGGTGGTCAATGATGGATTTTCATATGGAAATCTTTAAATGCGATTATCTCGTAAACTAAGCGTCTAATCGCAAAAAGGAGCTTAATTTGTGATCACTATGAAATACTTAGGAAATCCCATGAATTATATAGGGATATCACTATGAAACGGGTGCCCAATGATGGATTTCATATGGAAATCTTTAAATGCGATTATCTCGTAAACTAAGCGTCTAATCGCAAAAAGGAGCTTAATTTGTGATCACTATGAAATACTTCAGAAATCCCATGAATTATATGGGGATATCACTATGAAACGGGTGGCCAATGATGGATTTTCATGTGGAAATCTTTAAATGCGATTATCTCGTAAACTAAGCGTCTAATCGCAAAAAGGAGCTTAATTTGTGATCACTATGAAATACTTAAGTACTCCGATGAATTATATGGGGATATCACCATGAAATGGGTGGCCAATGATGGATTTTCATATGGAAATCCTTAAATGCGATTATCTCGTAAACTAAGCGTCTAATCGCAAAAAGGAGCTTAATTTGTGATCACTATGAAATACTTAGGAAATCCTATGAATTATATGGGGATATCACTATAAAACGGGTGGCCAATGATGGATTTTCATATGGAAATCTTTAAATGCGATTATCTCGTAAACTAAGGATTTTCATATGGAAATCTTTAAATGCGATTATCTCGTAAACTAAGCGTCTTATCGCAAAAAGGAGCTTAATTTGTGATCACTATGAAATACTTAGGAAATCCTATGAATGATATGGGGATATCACTATAAAACGGGTGGCCAATGATGGATTTTCATATGGAAATCTTTAAATGCGATTATCTCGTAAACTAAGCGTCTAATCGCAAAAAGGAGCTTAATTTGTGATCACTATGAAATACTTAGGAAATCCTATGAATTATATGGGGATATCACTATAAAACGGGTGGCCAATGATGGATTTTCATATGGAAATCTTTAAATGCGATTATCTCGTAAACTAAGCGTCTAATCGCAAAAAGGAGCTTAATTTGTGATCACTATGAAATACTTAGGAAATCCTATGAATTATATGGGGATATCACTGTAAACTAAGCGTCTAATCGCAAAAAGGAGCTTAATTTGTGAGCACTATGAAATACTTAGGAAATCCTATGAATTATATGGGGATATCACTATAAAACGGGTGGCCAATGATGGATTTTCATACGGAAATCTTTAAATGCGATTATCTCGTAAACTAAGCGTCTAATCGCAAAAAGGAGCTTAATTTGTGATCACTATGAAATACTTAAGTAATCCGATGAGTTATAAGGGGATAGCACCATGAAATGGGTGGCCAATAATGGATTTTCATATGGAAATCTTTAAAAGCGATTATCTCGTAAACTAAGCGTCTAATCGCAAAAAGGAGCTTAATTTGTGATCACTATGAAATACTTAAGTAATCCGATGAATTATATGGGGATATCACCATGAAATGGGTGGCAAAAAGGAGCTTAATTTGTGATCACTATGAAATACTTCAGAAATCCCATGAATTATATGGGGATATCACTATGAAATGGATGGCCAATGCTGGATTTTCATATGCAAATCTTTAAATGCGTTTATCTCGTAAACTAAGCATCTAATCGCTAAAAGGAGCTTAATTTGTGATCACTATGAAATACTTAAGAAATCCCATGAATTATATGGGGATATCACTATGAAACGGGTGGCCAATGATGGATTTTCATTAGAAATCTTTAAATGCGATTATCTCGTAAACTAAGCGTCTAATCGCAAAAAGGAGCTTAATATGTGATCACTATGAAACACTTAGGAAATCCCATGAATTATATGGGGATATCACCATGAAATGGGTGGCTAATGATGGATTTTCATATGGAAATCTTTAAATGCGATTATCTCGTAAACTAAGCGTCTAATCGCAAAAAGGAGCTTAATTTGTGATCACTATGAAATACTTAAGTACTCCCATGAATTATATGGGGATATCACCATGAAATGGGTGGCCAATGATGGATTTTCATATGGAAATTTTTAAATGCGATTATCTCGTAAACTAAGCGTCTAATCGCAAAAAGGAGCTTAATTTGTGATCACTATGAAATACTTAGGAAATCCCATGAATTATATGGGGATATCACCATGAAATGGGTGGCTAATGATGGATTTTCATATGGAAATCTTTAAACGCGATTATCTCGTAAACTAAGCGTCTAATCGCAAAAAGGAGCTTAATTTGTGATCACTATGAAATACTTCAGAAATCCCATGATATAACTATGAAACGGGTGCCCAATGCTGGATTTTCATATGGAAATCTTTAAATGCGATTATCTCGTAAACTAAGCGTCTAATCGCAAAAAGGAGCTTAATTTGTGATCACTATGAAACACTTAGGAAATCCCATGAATTATATGGGGATATCAGTATGAAATGGGTGGGCAATGATGGATTTTCGTATGGAAATCTTTAAATGCGATTATCTCGTAAACTAAGCGTCTAATCGCAAAAAGGAGCTTAATTTGTGATCACTATGAAATACTTAAGTAATCCCATGAATTATATGGGGATATCACTATGAAATGGATGGCCAATGCAGGATCTTCATATGGAAATCTTTAAATGCGATTATCTCGTAAACTAAGCGTCTAATCGCAAAAAGGAGCTTAATTTGTGATCACTATGAAATACTTCAGAAATCCCATGATATAACTAAGAAACGGGTGCCCAATGATGGATTTTCATATGGAAATCTTGAAATGCGATTATCTCGTAAACTAAGCGTCTAATCGCAAAAAGGAGCTTAATTTGTGATCACTATAAAAACCTTCAGAAATCCCATGAATTATATGGGGATATCACTATGAAACGGGTAGCCAATGATGGATTTTCATATGGAAATCTTTAAATGCGATTATCTCGTAAACTAAGCGTCTAATCGCAAAAAGGAGCTTAATTTGTGATCACTATGAAATACTTAGGAAATCCCATGAATTATATGGGGATATCACTATGAAACGGGTGGTCAATGATGGATTTTCATATGGAAATCTTTAAATGCGATTATCTCGTAAACTAAGCGTCTAATCGCAAAAAGGAGCTTAATTTGTGATCACTATGAAATAGTTAGGAAATCCCATGAATTATATGGGGATATCACTATGAAACGGGTGGCCAATGATGGATTTTCATATGGAAATCTTTAAATGCGATTATCTCGTAAACTAAGCGTCTAATCGCAAAAAGGAGCTTAATTTGTGATTACTATGAAATACTTAAGAAATCGCTTGTAATAGATGGGGATATCACTATGAAACGGGTGGCCAATGATGGATTTTCATATGGAAATCTTTAAATGCGATTATCTCGTAAACTAAGCGTCTAATCGCAAAAAGGAGCTTAATTTGTGATCACTATGAAATACTTAGGAAATCCTATGAATTATATGGGGATATCACTATGAAACGGGTGGCCAATGATGGATTTTCATATGGAAATCTTTAAATGCGATTATCTCGTAAACTAAGCGTCTAATCGCAAAAAGGAGCTTAATTTGTGATCACTATGAAATACTTAGGAAATCCCATGAATTATATGGGGATATCACTATGAAACGGGTGGCCAATGATGGATTTTCATATGGAAATCTTTAAATGCGATTATCTCGTAAACTAAGCGTCTAATCGCAAAAAGGAGCTTAATTTGTGATCACTATGAAATCCTTAGGAAACCGCTTGTAATAGATGGGGATATCACTATGAAACGGGTGGCCAATGATGGATTTTCATATGGAAATCTTTAAATGCGATTATCTCGTAAACTAAGCGTCTAATCGCAAAAAGGAGCTTAATTTGTGATCACTATGAAATACTTAGGAAATCCTATGAATTATATGGGGATATCACTATGAAACGGGTGGCCAATGATGGATTTTCATATGGAAATCTTTAAATGCGATTATCTCGTAAACTAAGCGTCTAATCGCAAAAAGGAGCTTAATTTGTGATCACTATGAAAATACTTAGGAAATCCTATGAATTATATAGGGATATCACTATAAAACGGGTGGCCAATGATGGATTTTCATATGGAAATCTTTAAATGCGATTATCTCGTAAACTAAGCGTCTAATCGCAAAAAGGAGCTTAATTTGTGATTACTATGAAATACTTAAGAAATCGCTTGTAATAGATGGGGATATCACTATGAAACGGGTGGCCAATGATGGATTTTCATATGGAAATCTTTAAATGCGATTATCTCGTAAACTAAGCGTCTAATCGCAAAAAGGAGCTTAATTTGTGATCACTATGAAATACTTAGGAAATCCTATGAATTATATGGGGATATCACTATAAAACGGGTGGCCAATGATGGATTTTCATATGGAAATCTTTAAATGCGATTATCTCGTAAACTAAGCGTCTAATCGCAAAAAGGAGCTTAATTTGTGATTACTATGAAATACTTAAGAAATCGCTTGTAATAGATGGGGATATCACTATGAAACGGGTGGCCAATGATGGATTTTCATACGGAAATCTTTAAATGCGATTATCTCGTAAACTAAGCGTCTAATCGCAAAAAGGAGCTTAATTTGTGATCACTATGAAATACTTAGGAAATCCTATGAATTATATAGGGATATCACTATAAAACGGGTGGCCAATGATGGATTTTCATATGGAAATCTTTAAATGCGATTATCTCGTAAACTAAGCGTCTAATCGCAAAAAGGAGCTTAATTTGTGATTACTATGAAATACTTAAGAAATCGCTTGTAATAGATGGGGATATCACTATGAAACGGGTGGCCAATGATGGATTTTCATATGGAAATCTTTAAATGCGAATATCTCGTAAACTAAGCGTCTAATCGCAAAAAGGAGCTTAATTTGTGATTACTATGAAATACTTAAGAAATCGCTTGTAATAGATGGGGATATCACTATGAAACGGGTGGCCAATGATGGATTTTCATATGGAAATCTTTAAATGCGAATATCTCGTAAACAAAGCGTCTAATCGCAAAAAGGAGCTTAATTTGTGATTACTATGAAATACTTAAGAAATCGCCTGTAATAGATGGGGATATCACTATGAAACGGGTGGCCAATTATGGATTTTCATATGGAAATCTTTAAGTGCGATTATCTCGTAAACTAAGCGTCTAATCGCAAAAAGGAGCTTAATTTGTGATTACTATGAAATACTTAAGAAATCGCTTGTAATAGATGGGGATATCACTATGAAACGGGTGGCCAATTATGGATTTTCATATGGAAATCTTTAAATGCGATTATCTCGTAAACTAAGCGTCTAATCGCAAAAAGGAGCTTAATTTGTGATTACTATGAAATACTTAAGAAATCGCTTGTAATAGATGGGGATATCACTATGAAACGGGTGGCCAATGATGGATTTTCATATGGAAATCTTTAAATGCGAATATCTCGTAAACTAAGCGTCTAATCGCAAAAAGGAGCTTAATTTGTGATTACTATGAAATACTTAAGAAATCGCTTGTAATAGATGGGGATATCACTATGAAACGGGTGGCCAATGATGGATTTTCATATGGAAATCTTTAAATGCGATTATCTCGTAAACTAAGCGTCTAATCGCAAAAAGGAGCTTAATTTGTGATCACTATGAAATACTTAGGAAATCCTATGAATTATATGGGGATATCACTATGAAACGGGTGGCCAATGATGGATTTTCATATGGAAATCTTTAAATGCAATTATCTCGTAAACTAAGCGTCTAATCGCAAAAAGGAGCTTAATTTGTGATCACTATGAAATCCTTAGGAAATCCTATGAATTATATGGGGATATCACTATAAAACGGGCGGCCAATGATGGATTTTCATGTGGAAATCTTTAAATGCGATTATCTCGTAAACTAAGCGTCTATAAAATACTTAGGAAATCCTATGAATTATATGGGGATATCACTATTAAACGGGTGGCCAATGATGGATTTTCATATGGAAATCTTTAAATGCGATTATCTCGTAAACTAAGCGTCTAATCGCAAAAAGGAGCTTAATTTGTGATCACTATGAAATTCTTAAGTAATCCCATGAATTATATGGGGATATCACTATGAAACGGGTGGCCAATGATGGATTTTCATATGGAAATCTTTAAATGCGATTATCTCGTAAACTAAGCGTCTAATCGCAAAAAGGAGCTTAATTTGTGATCACTATGAAGCACTTAAGAAATCGCTTGTAATAGATGGGGATATCACTATGAAACGGGTGGCCAATGATGGATTTTCATATGGAAATCTTTAAATGCGATTATCTCGTAAACTAAGCGTCTAATCGCAAAAAGGAGCTTAATTTGTGATTACTATGAAATACTTAAGAAATCGCTTGTAATAGATGGGGATATCACTATGAAACGGGTGGCCAATGATGGATTTTCATATGGAAATCTTTAAATGCGAATATCTCGTAAACTAAGCGTCTAATCGCAAAAAGGAGCTTAATTTGTGATTACTATGAAATACTTAAGAAATCGCTTGTAATAGATGGGGATATCACTATGAAACGGGTGGCCAATGATGGATTTTCATATGGAAATCTTTAAATGCGATTATCTCGTAAACTAAGCGTCTAATCGCAAAAAGGAGCTTAATTTGTGATCACTATGAAATACTTAGGAAATCCTATGAATTATATGGGGATATCACTATGAAACGGGTGGCCAATGATGGATTTTCATATGGAAATCTTTAAATGCAATTATCTCGTAAACTAAGCGTCTAATCGCAAAAAGGAGCTTAATTTGTGATCACTATGAAATCCTTAGGAAATCCTATGAATTATATGGGGATATCACTATAAAACGGGCGGCCAATGATGGATTTTCATGTGGAAATCTTTAAATGCGATTATCTCGTAAACTAAGCGTCTATAAAATACTTAGGAAATCCTATGAATTATATGGGGATATCACTATTAAACGGGTGGCCAATGATGGATTTTCATATGGAAATCTTTAAATGCGATTATCTCGTAAACTAAGCGTCTAATCGCAAAAAGGAGCTTAATTTGTGATCACTATGAAATACTTAGGAAATCCCATGAATTATATGGGGATATCACTATGAAACGGGTGGCCAATGATGGATTTTCATATGGAAATCTTTAAATGCGAATATCTCGTAAACTAAGCGTCTAATCGCAAAAAGGAGCTTAATTTGTGATTACTATGAAATACTTAAGAAATCGCTTGTAATAGATGGGGATATCACTATGAAACGGGTGGCCAATGATGGATTTTCATATGGAAATCTTTAAATGCGATTATCTCGTAAACTAAGCGTCTAATGGCAAAAAGGAGCTTAATTTGTGATTACTATGAAATACTTAAGAAATCGCTTGTAATAGATGGGGATATCACTATGAAACGGGTGGCCAATGATGGATTTTCATATGGAAATCTTTAAATGCGATTATCTCGTAAACTAAGCGTCTAATCGCAAAAAGGAGCTTAATTTGTGATCACTATGAAATTCTTAAGTAATCCCATGAATTATATGGGGATATCACTATGAAACGGGTGGCCAATGATGGATTTTCATATGGAAATCTTTAAATGCGATTATCTCGTAAACTAAGCGTCTAATCGCAAAAAGGAGCTTAATTTGTGATCACTATGAAGCACTTAAGAAATCGCTTGTAATAGATGGGGATATCACTATGAAACGTGTGGCCAATGATGGATTTTCATATGGAAATCTTTAAATGCGATTATCTCGTAAACTAAGCGTCTAATCGCAAAAAGGAGCTTAATTTGTGATCACTATGAAATACTTAAGTAATCCCATGAATTATATGGGGATATCACTATGAAATGGATGGCCAATGTTGGATTTTCATATGGAAATCTTTAAATGCGATTATCTCGTAAACTAAGCGTCTAATCGCAAAAAGGAGCTTAATTTGTGATCACTATGAAGCACTTAAGAAATCGCTTGTAATAGATGGGGATATCACTATGAAACGGGTGGCCAATGATGGATTATCATATGGAAATCTTTAAATGCGATTATCTCGTAAACTAAGCATCTAATCGAAAAAAGGAGCTTAATTTGTGATCACTATGAAATACTTAGGAAATCCCATGAATTATATGGGGATATCACTATAAAACGGGTGGCCAATGATGGATTTTCATATGGAAATCTTTAAATGCGATTATCTCGTAAACTAAGCGTCTAATCGCAAAAAGGAGCTTAATTTGTGATCACTATGAAATTCTTAAGTAATCCCATGAATTATATGGGGATATCACTATGAAACGGGTGGCCAATGATGGATTTTCATATGGAAATCTTTAAATGCAATTATCTCGTAAACTAAGCATCTAATCGCAAAAAGGAGCTTAATTTGTGATTACTATGAAATACTTAAGAAATCGCTTGTAATACATGGGGATATCACTATGAAACGGGTGGCCAATGATGGATTTTCATATGGAAATCTTTAAATGCGATTATCTCGTAAACTAAGCATCTAATCGAAAAAAGGAGCTTAATTTGTGATCACTATGAAGCACTTAAGAAATCGCTTGTAATAGATGGGGATATCACTATGAAACGGGTGGCCAATTAAGGATTTTCATATGGAAATCCTTAAATGCGATTATCTCGTAACATAAGCATCTAATCGCAAAAAGGAGCTTAATTTGTGATCACTATGAAATACTTAGGAAATCCTATGAATTATATGGGGATATCACTATAAAACGGGTGGCCAATGATGGATTTTCATATGGAAATCTTTAAATGCGATTATCTCGTAATCTAAGCGTCTAATCGCAAAAAGGAGCTTAATTTGTGATCACTATGAAATACTTAAGAAATCGCTTGTAATAGATGGGGATATGCCAATTATGGCCAATTATGGATTTTCATATGGAAATCTTTAAATGCGTTTATCTCGTAAACTAAGCGTCTAATCGAGAAAAGGAGCTTAATTTGTGATCACTATAAATTACTCAAGAATTCACTTGTAATAGATGGGGATATCACCATGAAATGGGTGGCTAATAATGGATTTTCATATGCAAATATTTAAATGCGTAAACTAAGCGTCTAATCGAGAAAAGGAGCTTAATTTGTGATCACTATAAATTACTCAAGAATTCACTTGTAATAGATGGGGATATCACCATGAAATGGGTGGCTAATAATGGATTTTCATATGCAAATCTTTAAATGCGTTTATCTCGTAAACTAAGCGTCTAATCAAGAAAAGGAGCTTAATTTGTGATCACTATAAATTACTCATGAAATCACTTTTAATAGATGGGGATATCACCATGAAATGGGTGGCTAATGGTGGATTTTCATATGGAAATCTTTAAATGCGTTTATCTCGTAAACTAAGCGTCTAATCGAGAAAAGAAGCTTAATTTGTGATCAATATAAGTTACTCAAGAAATCGCTTGTAATAGATGGGGATATCACTATGAAACGGGTGGCCAATGATGGATTTTAATATGGAAATCTTTAAATGCGAATATCTCGTAAACTAAGCGTCTAATCGCAAAAAGGAGCTTAATTTGTGATTACTATGAAATACTTAAGAAATCGCCTGTAATAGATGGGGATATCACTATGAAACGGGTGGCCAATTATGGATTTTCATATGGAAATCTTTAAATGCGATTATCTCGTAAACTAAGCGTCTAATCGCAAAAAGGAGCTTAATTTGTGATTACTATGAAATACTTAAGAAATCGCTTGTAATAGATGGGGATATCACTATGAAACGGGTGGCCAATGATGGATTTTCATATGGAAATCTTTAAATGCGAATATCTCGTAAACTAAGCGTCTAATCGCAAAAAGGAGCTTAATTTGTGATTACTATGAAATACTTAAGAAATCGCTTGTAATAGATGGGGATATCACTATGAAACGGGTGGCCAATGATGGATTTTCATATGGAAATCTTTAAATGCGATTATCTCGTAAACTAAGCGTCTAATCGCAAAAAGGAGCTTAATTTGTGATCACTATGAAATACTTAAGAAATCACTTGTAATGGACGGGGATATCACCATGAAATGGGTGGCCAATGGTGGTTTTTCATATGGAAATCTTTAGATGCGTTTATCTCGTAAACTAAGCGTCTAATCGAGAAAAGGAGCTTAATTTGTGATCACTATAAATTACTTAAGAAATCACTTGTAATAGATGGGGATATCACAATGAAATTGGTGGCTAATGGTAGATGTTCATATGGAAATCTTTAAATGCGTTTATCTCGTAAACTAAGCGTCTAATCAATAAAAGGAGGTTAATTTGTGGTTACTTAAGAAATCAACACTTATCTCGTATCAATTGATATATACCCTCGTGCTATATTAAAATTAAGAAATAAATATTAAAAATACCATAAAAGAAGATGCAAAATTATGGCACTATTTTAAATAATTAATATTCAAAATATTAAAATGCATACTTTTCTATTACATTAAAATGTTCATCCTAATATTTGGTATTCACATTTCCCATGAGTACAATTTTTTTTTTTAAATTTCAATTTTGCTTGCTATCCATAGCCCCTAGAAAGCAAAAGGCAAAACAACAATCAAATATTTTACGCGCTCAAATGCTAAGTTGAATCACCATATATTCTTTTTCCTAAGCTTATGTGTTTCACTCTCGAATAACCATTATCCTGTATTATGCTGGTATCGCTATTGTTCAGTCCTGACACTGAACACAAAGGAAATTAATTCAGGTAGTTCCTTTCAGTAGTCACCTATTGCTATTCATGAGCTACTTGGGCTGTCTGAGTTTGTGGAAAGTAAAAGGAACTAGCAAATTACGATTTCAAATCCTTTGTAATTATTTGCGAAATTTTGCTTTCATTAGTTGTCGTTCTATTGTTCGCATTATTAACTACAGCCTCTTTAGAAATGGTAATTTGAGTGTATGTGTACTTGAGTAGCTGTCGATGAATAGGTTCATGTATGGTTTATGCTCAAGATTTTGAGTTCCAATATTGCACGTAGAGAGTTGTGTGTCTTTTTGATTTTGATTTCAATGGGGTATGTACGCAATTGTTTGGTTATGTAAGTAGCACAAATTTTTTCAAAGGAAGGCGATTAAACTACTTGAACTTTTCTTCTAATACTAAAATGTTCCTGCCTTTTAATTTGTTGTTTAAAATTCTTGTCATTGTTGACTTTATTCACAAGACTTCTCTACGCAACTGAATAATCCAGCCAACCACCTATACCCATCTCCATAATAATATCAGCCATTGGGGGACGCTGTTTAATGTCGTGTTGTATTACATACAAGTATTCGTTACTTCTCTTCTTTCTGCCCGTTTTCTTTTTTACAATTGCACAATAGTTACTTTGTTAACGAAACAAACATCTAAACAACAGCAAAGCGAATATGACAAAGTGCAGTAGCGTTTGCATATGAATGGCTTCTTGGTAGAATGTTAAAATTTGCGTAGAGGGCTTAGTGGGCAGAGTTGGGAGTAGGATGAAGGTAGAGGTGGGCGATTGGTGTTAATGCCGGCGGCTCAACTGCCGATGTAATTTTCGTTGTTGTTTGAAATGAAAGAATATCTAAGAGATTTGTATTGGATTTCAATGTAAAGTAAGTAATGCCATGTTTGTAGTTCTATGCATTTTTAAAGCACTCCAACTGGCGATACTGCTCGAGTAATAAGAAGGATTATGATGAATTAAAGGGTTAGACGTAGACTAATAATAGCCATCATGTGTATATTCATGCATAGGTTGTCTTATTCAGTAAAAGACTACATTAACTGATTTGTGCCGGTAAACGACAGATTACTGACCAACATAAAACATAAACACTAAAGCTCTACAGATTATATAATTGTAATTTATATTTAAATTGGATCAATATAGACTGAATTTGAAAAGAGAAAAAAATATCTTATGTAATCAAGTTATATTATATCCACTTTGTAATTAAAAAAGTACTTTTAAGTTAAATAAAAGTAACATAACTTTGGTACAATTAAAGTAGTTAACGGTACAAAAAGTACTTGTTGATACAGCTAATGTACTTTAAGGTACAATAAAAGTACTTTAATTGTACAAGTATTCTACTGAAAAACTTTATTGCACCAAAAAGTACTTTTTCATCTAACATTGACATTAGACAAAAAGTACTTTTTGGGGCAATAAAAGTAATTTTTTGTAAATTAAAAGTAAACTTTAGTTCAACATAAGTACAATTTGGTGGAATGAGAGCTCTTTTAATAGAATAAAAGTACTTTTTAGTTAAATACAAATAAAGTACTTTATTCTATTAGCAATAATAGAATAGATCTTGAACCGAGCGATAAAACCCATTCATTGTTTACACATATAGATCAACAATACAAAACAAGAGCATACATACACGGGAGGTGCAGTGGGTTGGCTTTTGTTGTCAAAAACAATTCTATGCAATTTTGTCCGATGGACAAAGCATAGACAAGAGTTTGCGTGGATTATGCTGACGTGTGGTCTTCGTTGATACCATTTTCGCACCAGTGTGTTTGGGCTTCTCGATAGTTTCTTGAAGCTTTTAACACTTGGTGATAATGTGTGGAGGAAGCTAAGGGTGCTGATGAAATCGTTTGGCAACTATCGAAATAGCTATCCGCCCTGCCAGCTGTCTACATAATCCATTTTACACAACTCTTGTAAAACTAATTCTATTAGCAATAATAGAGTAGATCTAGAACCGAACGATGAAAACACATTCATTATTAACACATATAGATCAACAATACAAAACAAGATCATATGTACTTTATTTTATAAAAAAAGTAGTTGTTTTTAAAATTAAAGTAAATTTTTGGTACAATAAAATACTTTCTAGTAGATTAAATGAATTTATTGATACAATTAAATTACTTTTTGGTACGACAAAAGTACTTAAAAAATTAAAAATACTTGTTGTACAACTAGAATACTTTTCGGTAGAAAAAAAACAAATAATTTCAGTAGAATAAGAGTACTTTTTGTACAACTAAAGTACTTGCTGGTACAATCAGAGAACCGTTTAATACAAATAAAGTACTTTTTGGTAGAATAAAAGTATTTGCATAATACAATCATTTTTTGGTACAATTAAAATAATTTCAGCAGAAGTAAAGTACTTTTTGTACAATAAAAATACTTTTAGGAATAATAAAAGTACTTTTTAGGTAAGTAAAAGTACATTTTGGTACAGTAAAAGTACTTCTTAGTAGATTAAAAATATATTTTGGTACAATTAAAGAATAAATAAGTATATAAAAGAACGTTTTGGTACCACAAAAATACTTTTTGGTACAATTAAAGTACTTTTTTGGTACAACAAAAATACTAAAGTAACTTTTATTTATACAAAATTACATTTTGGTGCCAAAAATATATTTTCTGGAACAATTAAAGTACTTTTTTTGGTTCAATAAAAATACTCTTAAGTACAATACAAATACGTTGTAGTTAAAAAAAAGTACTTTTTGGTACAACCTAAAAGTATTTGTTGATAAAGTAAAAATAGTTTTCAATTCATCTTACAGACTTTTTTAAAGAATACAAGTATTTTTTGAAGAGCACAAGTATTTTTGGTACCATAAAAATACTTGTTGGTACAATCAAAAAACCTTTTGGTACAATTAAAGTACTTATTAGTAGAAAAAATTTACTTTTTAGTGCAATAAAATCACTTTTTTGTAGAATGAAAGCACTTTTTGGTGCAATAAAAGTTAATCAGTAGTTTCTCTAGAAGGAGTTTTCTCTATACCGTAGAAATCGGCGGTGACTACGTTATAGAGAAGTTCGACCTAATTTATACGACATATGTATATGATTTTTTTTATTTGTTGAATCAAGGCTATGAGTTTGTAACATTGCATGGCATCTTCATTTGTCAGAGGATGTTAACTCTTACGAATGTCTCCCCTTCACCACTATAACATAATTCATATCACGATGGTTGCTCCTACTATTATTAGTCAAACCGTTTATTTGACTCTAAATAGTTTTACAATTTTTTTTCCATACTAATCCTATATTAATTAACTGTTGTTTGCCCAAGAGATTAGCCATCTCTTTAACTGAAACCGAAGACCGACACTAAAAAAATCATTTGCAGATTAAAAACTGAAAACTCTTTTAGTCAGACGTTCACATTTGCTTGCGTTTGATGCCTAAATCCAAAATTAATGTCCATTTCGTATATATTGGAAATTCAGTTTAATTTACCCCAGATAAGAGATGCCATTACTACATTTTTCTTTTTCTCATCTCCTTGTGTCTTTACTTCTTTCAACTTTTTACGCAGAGATAAAAAAATGAATGGAATTGAAATAAAAAGCAGTTGTTTGTGTCTTTGGACAGGATTATGGGTGAGGATTCGATATATTAAAATTCGAAAGGAAATAAACATTAATCGAAGTATACGGGGGTATTATAACTTACGTTACAATGGTAGGAAAAAAATTAAATTAAAATAAAAAAATTATGATAAGAAAAATGAAATAGTTGTTGAAGCAAAAGAAGTGCACTGACAAAAACAATAACTGGGTAATAGTAATCGTATCGGCATAAGAAGTGTATACATCTTGATGCAACCACAACGCCCCAAAAAGTGACTTAAAATTGGCCACAAAGTGGCAATCCCCTTTTGTTGCCGGCAACTTAATTTCGTTGGAGAGAGAGAGGGAAGAAGTAGAATAAGTACTGCCAAACATTTAAATGGGATGTACCATAAGGGGTGTACCGGTTTTATGAGGTTTCGTCTAATATTAAAAGATAAATTAACTGACCAAATTCAATAATCCTTCAGTTGTCTTTCTGGAAGAAAAATATTAATGTACCAATATAGGTAATTTTGTATGGGAGGTATCAGAAGAAATGGACCGATATAGTCCATATTAATTTCTGAGACAAATTTTTATAAGCGTACATATCATGCAAAATATTAATACATTTAGCATACATTCATAAAAGTTATGTATGCAAAACTATAGAGGTGAATTCGTCATTTGTATAGGAGGTACCAGAAGGGGTGTGGATAAGCTTTTAGTTTTCTGAGGGTTTTTCTACTATTACAACATAATTAAACTGAACAAATTTGAAAATTCTTCAGCTGTCCGTTTGGAAGTTCTAGGACAATTAATCACATATTTAATTGAACAACGTTACAACTAGGGTGTTCAAAACCGAAACCGAAAAACCGTAAACCGGTTTTTTTTATTTAAAACCGTATGCCGGTTTTTGCAAAAGGGCCATTTTCGAATAACCGGTTTACCGAGTTTTTTTCTTCGGATACTCGTTTTTTTTAAATTGCTTTGTTACAACTCTAAACGGAATTATTGAAAAAGTAAAACTTTTAAAATTGAATTTGAAATTAATTTATAAAAAAAAATTTTACATTTTGTAAACGAGAATGTTTTTAGAAGCTTTGTAAAATTTTAAAATTCAATTTCAAATTAATTTAGAAAAATCTTTTGACACGTTATTTAAGTGGATCAACAAGTCGAAGTGGATCTCGCCGAAGATGATAGTGACGATGATGAATGCAGTGAAATAGTGGAAGTCAAAACATCATACGAGCTCATCAAAAACGTGTCTTAAATTATCGCAAAATTGTGGAAGCATGTTAATTCATTTAACAAGTCGAGCGAAAAACAAAGACAATTGCAGAGCTATGTTTTCCAGGAGCACAATAAAGAACTAAGGATCATTGTTGATGTGAAACACCGGTGGAGCTCCTTATCTGCAATGATTGAACAGTTTTAAGAATTAACCCATGTCTCAACCATGCGCTTACAAGAAGTAACAATTTTTAGAAATTGAAGCTCAGCGCTTCAGCCTCTAGCGCTCGCAATTAAAAGATTATCAAATGATTCAGTGACTCTTATCGAAGCTGAAGGAGTATATGCGTTTATACTGTAACAGCCCAAAAATATGGATTCCGCATATGCTCGGGAGCTGCGAGACAAAATTATAGCAAGATTTAAGGAAAGAAGAATACAAACGTTGAATAGCCTAATTATATATCTTAGCTTCGGAAAATATCCTACAAGCTCATCCTGTGTAAAGTATTCTAAAAAGGCGGAAACGATGGAATATGCCTGAATCCTGAAATTTGCCCAACAACGGCAGAGTCTAGTAACAGTTCAGATTGTGAGATGAAGGAATCCCCTAATGGTAGTCTTTGCATCGATTTAAACAGGACAATAAATAACATTCATTATCCTGGAGTGAAAACCAATTGCAATGACACAAGACTATATGATTTCAACTTTTTCGATAGATTTAAAAAAAAGGACAGAAAAGCTCAACATCCTTCTAAACGCGCTTTTGTCATTAAATCCTACTTCCACAATTAGTGAGTGCGTGTATTCTGTATCAAGCTTTATAAAAACGAAACAGAACAATAGAATCAAAATTGAACACCTAAATTGCATACTATTTCTTAAATACTATTTTAAAAATAATTTAAAATATTCCAAAAATACTCGTACTACTTTAAAAAATAAAATGAGAGATTCCAAAAATTTATTAAAAAGTAAAAACACAAATTAAAACAACACATTTCTTATTTTTTGTAAATAAATGAATTTTTTTTAAACCAAATTATTATTTTATTTTTATTTTTAACTTTTTAGGAAAAAACCGAAAAAACCCGGTTAAACCGGTTTTCTTTCAAATGCTGTATTTGAAATCCGAGTTTTCTTAAAAATGAATTTTTCAAATAACTCGGAAACCGGGTTTTTGAAAAAAGAAGGTATTTGAACACTCCCCAGTAGGAAGTGTCTGCAAGACATCCTCAATGATAGGTGCATGACCATAGTAATTCGTTGAAGACACGTTGGGGACCGTTCATACAAATCGTCGACGAAATTTTCATACAAGTGTCCGCTTTGTCATGCACGACCTGATGAGCGACAATGTTGATGCCTAAATAAACGACATGTCGCCCACACAATCATGCACGAACTTATAACCGACAATGTCGGTGAAATTGTCGTTACCAGTGCTTAATAATTTTAAATAACAAATTGAAGTAGTTTTATTGAAAACGTGCGATACGTGAACCTTCACGCACTGCTGTTTCCAACAAATTAAACATTTTTTTCTTCTACTTTCCTCTTTTCAACTTTATGTTGTTATTGTCCCGTAACATTGAACTTTTTTGTTTGATGCACGACAACATTAGTATTTTGTCGGTCAGCTTGTCGTCAACCAAAAAATTCATTTCTAAAAAATGAATTTTGTCAAATAACTCGGAAATCGGGTTTTTGAAAAAAGAAGGTATTTGAACACTCCCCAGTAGGAAGTGTCTGCAAGACATCCTCAATGATAGGTGCATGACTATAGTAATTCGTTGAAGACACGTGGGGGACCGTTCATACAAATCGTCGACGAAATTTTCATACAAGTGTCCGCTTTGTCATGCACGACCTGATGAGCGACAATGTTGATGCCTAAATAAACGACATGTCGCCCACACAATCATGCACGAACTTATAACCGACAATGTCGGTGAAATTGTCGTTACCAGTGCTTAATAATTTTAAATAACAAATTGAAGTAGTTTTATTGAAAACGTGCGATACGTAAACCTTCACGCACTGCTGTTTCCAACAAACTGAACATTTTTTTCTTCTACTTTCCTCTTTTTAACTTTATGTTGTTATTGTCCCGTAACATTGAACTTTTTTGTTTGATGCACGACAACATTAGTATTTTGTCGGTCAGCTTGTCGTCAACCAAGTGTTTTAACGACAAGTACATACATTTTTCACATTTTATCTTGAGGATAGCGTTGACGACAAAGTCGTGCATGACGATACTTCCTACTGGGTCTAGTTATAACTGATGGGCGGTGGCAAATAATTAAGGCTAAAATTTACCCACAAGTGCCCATAACTACACATAAAAATTTTCCAAGTGTACTAAACACTAGGTCTTATTTTATCCCCCCTTCCCCAGTAATGGCCCATTTAAAACAAATTTAAGCTAATGAACCCTTTTACTTAAATAATATTATTTTTCATTCTTATCAATTTCACAACCGTCAAATGCGAAGCAGACTGCGGACGGACACAGCACTGCCATCCATCTTACAACATCAGAGTGCAGTGTGCTGCAGATGGGAAGCAAACCTGCAGCAAAAACAACACCAACAACTGAAACCAACACAAACCTCAAACAAACAAAGCCGACTGGACCCTGGGCCTATCAACCACAACAACGACGACTTTAGCCAGAGCAGAACCAGAGCAACAACAAACCTGACAATCAAAACTGAAACCGTACAGGGACAACAGAAGATTCAACCCAAACAAATGGCAAAGAAGAATCTATTGCTGCAAGTAGTACACACACACACAAGTGGACAGTGGCCAGGCACATCATGCAGCCAATGTTGCTGCGTGTTTAATCCATTGTTGCCAACCTCAACAGCAACTGCTGTTGCTGCTGCTGCAGCTACCGATATTTTGAAGTGAGTTCATATGACTTGGGCTTCTGCCATTTGTTGTTGTGCAACGATTTGAATGTGTGCCAACAACAACCACATCAACACAACAATTCTGGCAAAGTACAGACGAGGATCGAAGGAGAGAAAGAACTAAGAAAAATTATTTAAATTCATTTCGACACATTAAGACACAAAGTCTCCATAAAAGATGAACTATTGCAATATAATGGGACCCCATAATATTAATATACATACAACACATAACAACAACAGCTACGACAATGGAACGCAGATAGGTATACAGGTACCAAAAAAACATGGACTAAGATTTGAAGGTCATGGTGGAACAAGATGGTCACTATAGTGGCCACTACAGCCGGCTGTTGTAGTATAGAATGCACTTTTGTATCTTTTTCTTCTGGTCGGTCATAAGTACCTATAATGCTAATTTTAAACAGGTGCAATTATTTCCTTTCCTTACTAATTATCATTATAGTCGACAAAAGTGGTGACTTGGAGATATATGGCCCAAGCTTCCTGAGGCCTAAAAGTACTCTCACTTACCTCAAATGCCGAAGAACAATAATACATAGGTAGTTCGAACTTTTAATTACATGAAAACACTAACACGCTAATACCACTATGCATTTGCGTATTTCACAGGTTTGCCTTTCATTCTAAATCGCGCGCAAACATTTTGTCGCTAACCACAAAACAACGATCCGGCCGATGTCTATAACTTGCGAGCTTCGAATTGAATATGCATACTTTACACGACAATTACCCGATCTTTAAAATGGTTAACTAGTAAAGACTAAAAAACATTTCACTTGAATGCACATTTTATTAATTTATTTACACTTTGGATAGACGATTAATACAGTTTATGGAACTGAAGCCAAATTTACACGCACTTTGCCCCAAAATTCTAATTAGACTGATGAAAATTTGACAAACTGCAGATAACAGCGACAGTTAGGAATGGAACACTAGAGAAAATACCAACTATAGAGAAAGAACCGTTGCACAAGAAGTAAATAAATGACATTGGATCCTCTCTCTCTCTCATTTGTTTTGTTGTTGGTAAAATGGACAAGTAGACATGCATCAGTGATTGATATTTGTGTGTTAGTGCAATTACATTTCGGAAGTTGAGGAGATTTGGCATTCTTCCAAGGGATATTTAGCTCTTTTCACTTATTCTAAAAGAATTTTGGAAATGGAAAACTATTACCCGGGAAGAAAGTTGGTATTACGTATCTATATTAAAGAGAGAATTTGATTAAAAAGTTTTGCTATATTTCCGTCAACATATTTCAAGGGAGTTGTATCAAGAAAATGTTAGTATTTCACCAACGGGACCTGCCGTGGCATAGTGTTTAGAACACGCGACTACCATGCGGGAGATCACAGGTTCAACTTCTGGCTCCAGACATCATAAAAAAAAAGAAAAAAAATGTCTTTCATTATCGAATGTTGTCGACAGCAACTTCGCAGTATTAGTGTTGAGTCAACCGGCATGTCTAGTAAGAGCTTCTCAAAAAGTGACGTTCGCATTCGTCGATAAACAAGTAGGTGCCGTAAGTTGGGAATCTAAAAATAGAAAGCGTGTTATTTCACAACAACGCGAGAAGCTATTCCATATCTCATTCATGGTGTGTATAGGGAAATTAAGTTTTTCTTTTATTTCAAATTTTCATATTCAAATTAATCAATCAATGTCCAGCGATGGACAACATATTGATAGTAATACAAATTCATGAGTTATTTTGACTCAAAAATTAACTAAATCTAAAAGTTGTTCTAATGGTAATAGTAAAAAAAAATTCTGGATTATTGTACCAAAATGTACCAAAAACTAATCAAATTGTACCAATACGTCATTTATATTACTAAGAAGTAACTTAATTGTATCAAAAAGAACTTTTTTGTACCATGGAGTACACTTATTGTACAAAGCAGTACATTCATTGTACCTATAATTACATTTATTGTACCAATAAGTACTTTTTTGTGCCAAGAAGTATTTCAATGTAGTATATAGTATTTTCATTTCATTGTACAAAAAATTACAAAAAACTACATTTGTTGTATCAATAAGTACATTTTTATTATAGCAAATAGTAAATTTTTAGCACCAAAAGTACCAAAAACAAATTTTTTTGTACCAAAAAATACTTTTATTGTTTTACATTCAGTGTTGCAAAAAGTACTTTTATTGCACCAAATTGTACATCCAATGTACCAAAAGGTACATTTGCTTTGCCAAAAAGTACTTTTATTGTGCCAAATCATACATTCATTGTTCCAATAACAACTTTTATTGTTCGAAAAAGTACATTCATTTGGACAACAACCAAAAAGTACTTTATTATACCTCAAGAAGTTTAGAAGTAGCAAAAAGTTAATTTATTATGCCAAAAGCTACTTTGATTGTACTTAAAAGTATTTTTATTATTCCAAAATGTACATTTATTGTGCCGAAAAGTACTTTTATTGAGCCAAAAAAAAACACTTTATATAAAAAAAAATTATTTTATTGTACCAAAAAGTACAGTTATAGTACCAATACGTACAATTATAGTAACAAAAAGTACTTCTTTGTGGCACAAATTGCGCTAAAAATGTCTTTTATTGTACCAAAAAGTAAATATATTCTACCAAAATTTACAATTATTGTTCAAAAACAGTACATTCAGCGTTGCAAAAAGTACATTTATTGTACCAAATTCTACATCCAATGTACCAAAATTTACATTTATTGTACTAAAAAGAACTTGTATTGTGCCAAAACATACAATCATTATGTCGAAATGAACTTTGTTACGTGACCTTTGGTTGGCGCTGAGGTGGTTCCGCAGCTAGCTCATTGCGCTCTCGGGTTAAGGTTCCAACCCTCACCTCAGACCCAGGACACTCACAACTGAAAAAAAACAATTCAAACAAAAACGAACAAAACACTTACAAGCACAATGGTGACACACTTCAGAGGGAGAAAAGATGGATATTTCTCCACATAGCCCTCCCTACCTTGACCATAACATCTTTCCTTTCGCTGTTTCGTTATGGCCCCAAAAACACACACAAACACTACATTTACCACATCACATTAACCCGCCCTTCAAAAAAAAAACTTAGCTAGACATGGTTAGATTTCCTTAACAATTCACATAATTTATTATAATAAAAGAAAAATGAAACAAAAAAAGGTAAAATACAATTAAAACAACATCAAATAAAAACCTTATACTATCTGTGCGAATCAAATTATACACTAAGACAAAAAAAAACTAACCTAAGGACCTACAAAGTATCCCAAGAGATTTAACTCCTTTTTGAGTTCAAAACAAACAAAAAAAAACTGACACTTTCCCTACCTAAATGAGCTCGTTTAGATGGGTGTAATTGAGACCACTTTGTCTCCGAACAAACACAAAAAAAACACAACGTTTAAATCTCCCCTACACTTTGTACACCCTTATTACAAACAAAAAAAAAACAAATTAAATAAAACTTAACCTACATTTAAAATCAAAAAAAAATAACGGCCAAACTAATACTATATAAAAAAAAACAATAAACAAAGATAATAAAAAATCAAAATAACTCAAACCAAAAACTTAAAACTTAGTTAAAACTAACATTCTTTTTTTTTTTTATTGAATTCGAAATTCGCATTTTCATTTAAATTTTCATGTTTTTTGTTCTAATAGCTTATTTTTTTTTCCTTTAAATTTTATATTTTTCTAAATAAGTTTTCATCTCTTATCACTAAAATTATTTTTTCTTAAATCTCTCTTTCTTTTTCTAATACTTTTCTTTAGCTTATTAAACCTTTTTTTTTTACGATGCTTTTCTTTTACTCCTTTATACTTTCATATATTGTAATATTTGTTTTTCAATTAATTGTTTAAATTTTCTTCTCTTTAATTTCAGGTTTATCGACTCGTAGGTAAATGTTTTTTTTTTCTTTTTTAATTTTTTCAAGAGTAATTGTTTTCTTATTACAGGTACACTTGGCCACGGAGGTTACCCTCCCAGAAGACCAACAAAATCGCTGACTGCCGCTTATGCTTGTTTGTGACCTAGCGGGGCGTTTGCAGTTGTCTACAGTGGTTACCTGTGTGTCCGGTATGTGAATTACTCGCTTTTTAGAAACCTTTTGTTGAACCCTCTTATTCGTTTCTTTCCATGTACTTTGGGAAACGGGAGAAAAAACGGGCATCTAGATGATTTCAGCCCCTTTGCCCTCTAATGTAATCGTTCCCGAGGAGCATATACGTTTCCTTATCCTTAATCACACGGAGCAGCACCTATTCAAAGAGTATACACATTTAAAGAAAACTATTTTTTTTACTTTCGTCAGGTAAATTTGTCTTTACCTTTATATTCTTTAGCACACTGATTAATAAATTACACAAACACAGATTCAAATTATATGTAACGATTTTTTTTACTTTTTCCGGCACACACAGTCAGTTTCTATCTGTTCAGGATTCGACTGTTCTTCTTCTGACACAATCATTGCCTCCTCTCCTTTTATACCTGTCAATTTTTGCACCCATTCCCTCAAATTTTCGCGCCTTCCAAGCATTTTCCTACCATCTTTATTTTCCTTCCATTCCTTGACATTTTTATCGAGCGCAAATATAAGTGTCAAAATACTTTTGCCGCTCACTGTTTTTATGAATGAATTTCCATACTACAAAATGCAACTCTGCCCCTTTAATCTGTCCTAAGCGATCTGGCTACGCACACCAGTCGCTACTAATCTATTACAATTTTTGTCAACACCATTCATTTCTTCAAGAGCGACACAACTGCACGCGTGCAATTTTAGAAATCCCTTTCACATGCAATTGTGTTGCAAAATTTGTATAAATTTTATACGGTTTGTGGATCATTATTCCACCTGGCAAAGGACAGACCACAACCCTCTGGATAGCTGTACCATCGGCCCAAGTTTGGAGAAGTTTGCAAGGGGTGGCTGTTGTTATATATGCGAGTTGGTTGGCCGGCAACACAGCTGTTCCCAGCTGCACTAAGTGGAGGAGAGTAGCCCACTCAAAAATCACAGCCACTCGCATGGAACTGCCGTTTTGCATGGGCAACCTCCACAAGCTGCTTATGGATCCCCGAGATCCGTTGCACAAGAGTGACCGTGTGTACTTGTCTACTTGTGGCGCACCAAGACACACTCACATGCCAAACCAAGTGGTACCCGTCCGCAACAACTTTTAGGTTTCAAAAAGTACATTTAATCGGACTTACAACATTAAGTTTACCAAAAGGTACTTTCATTATATTAAAAAGTACTACGTTATACCCCAAGACGTTTATTCTAGCAAAAAGTACATTTATTGTGCTAAAAATTACTTTTATTGTAATAAAAGTATTTTTATTGTTCCAAAAAGTACATTGATTGTAACAAAAAATACTTTTTTGTGCCACAAATTGCACCAAAAAATACTTTATTGTAGCAAAAAGTACATTTATTGTGCCAAAAAATACTTTTATTGTTCCAAATAGTACATTCAGTGTTTAAAAAAGTACTTTTATTGAACCAAATTGTGCATCCAATGTACCAAAAAGTATTTTAATGGTTTCAAAAAGGTACAATCATTGTTCGACAATGTACTTTCACTGTGCCAAAAAGTACTTTTATCGAAATACATGGTAATTTTATTGTACAAATTAAAAATTGTATAGTACCAAAAAATACCTTTAAAGTATCAAATAATAATATTATGGTGCCAAAAAGTACATTATTTTTATTGTACCACGAAGTACTTTAATTGTAACAAAAAGTACTTTTATTGTCCAAAAAGGTCTTTCCATGTGTCAGCAGGTTCTCTTACTGTAACAAAAGGTACTTTTATTTTATCAATAATTATTGTTATTGCACTACAAAGCACTTTTATTTTACCAATAAGTACTTTTATTGTGCGAAAAAGTAATTTCATTGTACCACATGTACTTTTATTATTCCAAAAAGTACATTCAATTTACACAATTAAAGTACTTTTTTGTACCATTTATTGTATAAAAAAGTACATTTAGTACACCAAAGAATTATTTTATTGTGCTAAAAAGTACTTTTTTATTTAAATTTATTGTACCAAACTTTTATTGCGTGAAAAAGTACATGCATTGTACCAAAAATTACTTTCAATGTGACAGATAGTATATTTATTGTACCACAAAGTACTTTTTTTTATACCAAAAAGTACATTAATTGTGCGAAAAAGTAAATTCATTGTATCAAAAGTACTTTTATTCCAAAAAAAAAAAAATAATTTACAGACTTAGAGTACTTTAATGTACCATTCATTGTATAAAGAGTACATTCGGTGTACTAAAGAGTTCTTTTATTGTGCCAAAAAGTACTTTTTTGTGTAGAAAAGTCAATTTATTGTACCAAATTTAAATTGTGCCAAAAAGAACATTTATTGTACCAATAAGTAAATTCAGTATACCAAAAAGTTGTTTTATTGTTTCAAAAAGTATATTTATTGTTTTAAAAAGTACATTTAGTATACCAAAGAGTACAGTGTTCCAAAAAGTACATTCAGTGTACCAAAAAGTACTTTTGATGTACCAAATATAACTTTTGTTGTACCAAAAAGTACATTTAATTATACCAAAATGTACATTTATTATACCAAAAAGTACTTTATTGTACTAAAAAGCACTTTTTTTGTACCAAAGAGAACTTTTGTAATATAATAATAAGTGGACAATTTACATTACATTTATAATACTACAAAGTACTTTGTTGTACCAAAAAGTACGTTTATTGTGCCAGAAAGTACGTTCAACGCATCAAAAAGTAAATATTTTGTATCGATAAGTACTTTTATTGTACCAAGACGATTTTTAATGTACCGCAAAGTATTTTTGTTGTACCAAAAAGTACATTTAATTGAATCAAAATGTACATTTATTATACCAAAATATAGTTTATTGTACTAAAAAGTATATTTATTATACCAAGGAGAACTTTTATCCACAAAACCCGAAAAAATAATGAAAAAAAAAATTTGCCCATAAATTTTTGTGTTTTTTCGAATGTAGTTTTTCTACAAAGGCCAGTAGGGTGGCATCGAAAATACTACTTTGGATTTTCGGTAATGCTCGAGCGGAATATTGTGTGAGTTGTTATAAAATGCCTATGCTCAAAATTTGAATAAAATCATATGAATTTAAGCAGTGCCACAAAGAGGTCAAAGGTCAAATCTATATGAAAATGAGTTTGTGTTCGCTTTTTATTAGTACCGTATAGACTCAGAATGTAGTTGTGTAGTCGGTGAGTTAAACAAGGTACTTGCATTTTTTATATATCAAGTGGGCGTGGCACCGCCCATTGGACCCTATTTTTAAAACAGCAATATCTGCAAGACTGTTTCTCCAATCGTCTTGAAAATTAGTAGGAATGCATTTGGCAGCAAATTTGTTTATGAAACATAAAATGGGCCATATCGAGTCGGTGGGGGTGGCTTAAAACTTAAAACTTTAAAAGGCTGTATCTCATGAACTATAAGAGGTATACAGCTGATATTTGGTATGTGTTATTGCTACAGTATGAACTACAGCCAGGGTTAAAGAGGGCTGTGTCACGCCCCATTTAAAATAAATCGTTGAAAAGCTTATTAATAGTTTGATCGTCCTGAAAATGTCAGGCTATTTAGAACCATATTTGCAAAAAGGACCGAGACGCCGCCCACACACGTCAATATTTGACAATTACATATTTTCGAAAAAAATACAATCCCTTAATCGTACATAAGTAAAAACACAGCATTTACTCAAATTATCGCCATGTATTTTCTACAAGTGACACAATATTCCTGTCGAGCATTTTTTAATTTTCGCAAACATTTCGCTGCATACTTTTCGCTGCCGCCCTAATGGCCATATATCTAGATAAAAATATTAAAACAAGCTCAGTATGGTCTTATTTAAACGACAACTTGAAGTCTACAAATGTTCTGAACATAATTTTAAATTTGCACAAAAGTTTAAGTTTTTCTAGAAAAAATTTTCTATACAAAAAAAAAATTTAGAACATAAAATATTATAACAATATTATTTTAACAACGTAGTCACTGCGAATCGCCGATTTCTGCGTTATAGAGAAAATACGCTATAGCGAATTTATAAGAAGTTATGGGAATTTACGATTAGGAGACCCCTTACATTTAATTATGTTCTGTATAAATTTGGTTTTATTCTTATATCTGATATTCACCACAGTATTATTACAAATGAAAACATCCCGTATGCATATTATTAAATCCCTTATCGTATTCTACCTTTGTTGACTAACTACCCTAAATGCTGTGAGCCGGATGTAGCGCAATGGTACAGAACACAAATTCCGGTACGATGATATCCTTAAAACAACCTTAAATCATATATTCAGCCAAAAAGGTATCCCCAAAAAAAAAAATTGTGACTCGTATAAGTGTATACGTCGCCGAAGTTGCATAAATTCAAGCATGCACCGTGAAGTGTACTGGTGCGCTTATTCCTGGAACTGCAGTTAGCAATGAGTGCGCCTACGTGTGTAGCAAATGGACGGACGGATGGACAATAACTTATCCGAGCAGGTTTCAGCAGTTGTTGTTTTTAGTTTTTAAGACGTTGCGTTGCGTTCTATCTACGACTTTGTGTTCTTTGCGATTTTTGTTCGTCGTTTTCTTGTTGCCTTTTTCCTCTCAAGCCGGCAAATTACAGTGTTGCACATGTTAAGCTTAATGGAGAACCTTAACAACAAAAACATAAAGCCGCCGCCTATAGTACTGTATGAATCTTTTGGATGCAGAAACGCATGAGCATGCGCATGCGCGTATGAGTGAGAACTTATGATAGGTCCACCCAGCAGCTGAAGTTTGATAACTTTTTAAATTCGGTCATCCCCATCGCCGTCGTCTGTCTGGCTTGGCTGTCTTCAATGTCGGCCATGCGGAAAGAAGTATATGTATGAGCTAGGCAGCTCAATTCCTTGAAAAATTATATGGCTTAACTTATGGATTTGTCAGTTATAGACAGACTCATTTCATAAAATTTGTTTCGCCAGGCAAGCAGCCAGTGTGCAGGCAGGCAGACAGCATAAGAAGTTTGTCAGCGGTGGTGGCTTTATACCATACGGCAAATTGCGAGATCGCTGTACATCGTTTGCCGCTAAAGTCATCACGTGCATATGTTTATAATCTTGAAGCTCTGCTAGGTGTAGTCAATTGACTATACAGAATTTAATTTAGCCTATTTTCATGTCCGACCTTAAGGTCTTAATTGAATGATTAAGTCTAGTGTTTTGCAATATGACAAATTACATGTTTTAACAGTAACAAGAATTCAAAAAAAAATATTTGTTTATTAATTTAGTTAAAATAAATGTACAAGTAAACGATCTCATCAGTCCTTATCTGGGGGGATAAGTCTGGGCCGACATTATATCTTATAGTCTTGTCTGCTAGTTTTATTAACTGTTGTTTTGTTATTTCTTTTGTATAATATTTTGTTAACATTAGTATGTAAATCTACATTTGAATTTAACGGATAAAATTACAGTTGCCACATGAAACACTTATCATTGAACTGCGTTGCGTTGCCAACATACAAATACTTTATGATACGGCCGAATAAAAGAATTCGGTCGGTTAAAATGCTCTATGCCTTTGCCCTACCTCTAAAATGCTGGAGGATATTTAACTCTGATTTATTGAAACAACCAGTTTTTAATTGAATTTACTTATGTATTATTTTTTAGCGTAAACGGTTGGAGGTAGGAAATTCGGTCTTATTGGCAAAAAGCATGTATATGAAGAATCGGCGTTCGATAGTGGAGTTCGATACTATGGAGAACCTTAGTAATAAGATTTGAATAAATTGGGAGACATGGGGTGTGGGCAAATAGATCCGCATTGTGATCAAAGTTGGTGGGGAAGGCGAAAATATAAACAACAAGCCCCGCAACTGCCCGAAGTTGTCCCTAGAGAGGTAAAATGTATGGCAGACATCCAATAATTTTTCCCGAAACATACGGGAAAAACACCCCCTAAGAGGGCTCACACATAGAATACTAATTTTTATAAAATTATTTCCCTCTGATCTAGCTGCCTGACGAAGAAGTTAGGAGGAAAAAACAAGTGGATGTCGGTAACAACATTATAACCCCCTAGGAGACACCGTTGCACATTGGTCGGGAATTGGAATTACTTACTTACTTAGTTTCCCTTTGCACCCCATTAATGAGGTATGGGATAGCTTCTGGCGTTGTTGTGAATTAACACGCTTTCTATTTTTAGATTCACAACTAACGGCACCTACTTGTTTATCGACGAATGCGAACGTCACTGTTTGAGAAGCTCTTACTAGACACGACGATTGAATCGACGCTTAATACTGCGAAGTTGCTGTCAACAACATTCGAGGGGAGCCGACAATGAAAGAAATTTTTTTTTTTTTTTAATAATCGCGTGTTCTAACCACTATGCCACGGCCGGAATTGGAATTATCTGATCGAAATTCAAAAAATAAAATTGTCAAATTCGTACTTTTTTTTTGCATATAAATATATGTGACCCGGTAAGTTAAAAGGGACCTATGGGTAGAAAAAATCGATTTTTTCTTTTTTGGTGATTCTTATAGTAGACAACACGCACTTTCTAATGCAACAAACCACAGCTTTCTAGCTGCATTAGTTTTGTTTAGTTTCAAAATCAACTTTTTAACTTCAAAGTCGTTTTTCTCCAAAACTTATTTTCTGAGCATAGGTCCCTTTTAACTTACCGGGTCACATACATATACATATATAAAACACTACAAACATGAAGAAACAACAAAAATTTTGTTCAAATGATAATTTACAGTTATGCTGTAGCCATTCAAAGTTGACCTTTTTTTTTGGGTAGTCATATAAAATATTAAGGCAAAATATGGTGAGCAATAACTAACGGTAGATTTTAGTGTAAACAATAAACATATAATTTTTTTGGGAATTGAAATGTGAAAAGTTTTACTTTAATTTGATGTTTGTTAACAGAGTCTCTTTTTGTTTTAATAAGGTATGGATTTTTTAAGAGGCTCCATAAATTTACATAATTTGAAAATTTCTAAAGTTTCTTGGACTTAAACTTATGTTAAATCACCTTACATCAGCAAATCCTTATCACTACTTTAAAATTTGATGTTTCCTCTATCGAAATGACCCAGGATAAACTGTAATTTTTCCTTATTTTGCTCTTTGAATTTACACTTCCTTCGATAATATCCACCCATATAGGCATAATATCGGTTAAATAGCAGCATTTTTTTAAAAAAATATTCGCCATTTTGTTTTTTTTTTTTTAGTTAGACTCCAGATTCGAAATCGGCGACACCAAAAAACCTTATAGGCATTATATCGTTTGAATCGCAGCATTTTTTGAAAAAATTTTACTCTAGATTCTAAACCAGCAACCCCAAAAAACCTCATATGCACAATATCGGTTGAATTCCAGCATTTTTTTAAAATGTCCGCCATTATTTATCCTCCATTTTGTTTTTTTTTTTCAAGATTTAACTCCGGATTCGAAATCAGCGATCTCAAAAACCCCCTTAGTTCCTTGTTTTATACCCACTGGAAGTCTCTTTCATATTAAGGCCAAATTTTTCACAGTTCCGGTCAATGTGCATCTGAGCGACTGGAGTTGATTTCATAAAAAAAAAATACAAAAATAAAAAAACAATTCTATGGGAATTACCTTAATGGTTGAAAATAGAGGGTAGTTATGATCTGAGAAACTGTTGGAGTTGCAAAAATATTGGAGGTCGATCATAAATTTGGCCCCTTTAGGGGCACCTTAGGGCAGTTTGAGCGTTGGGGGCAAACGAGACAGTTGCGAGGCTTAATGTGAATTTTTCCCCTTCCCTACCAACTTTGACTACGATGCGCAGTGGTTTGCTTCCACGCCACCTCCCCCAATTTTTGACTCATGCAATTTTTTTCCAAGCACACAAAATTGGGGCTCCATGTCGAATTCGAAAACTCGTGCACTAACACCAACCCTAGTAAACACTAGAGTACAGTACTAAGTGCCCTATTACACTGTCTATTGCCGGTAGTGTTAACGATGATAGTTATTCATGTAAACTTTTATGCTTAATGGCTCAGTCAGTCTTGACTTAACTTCACAAAACGGAACTTAACTTAACAGAACGTAACATAATTAGTCATTATTGGCCACTTAAGAGACTTAAGGAACATAAACACATGTTTAAATGATCCCGATGTCTTATGGTATAATTTTGCACCAGAGAAATTAATTTTTCATTGTTCATTTTCCAAATCTTCTAAACGGCGGCAAATTCCCACCAATCTTTGCAAATAACAAAACAACAATACGAAAACAAATTAGCTGCTTGCTGCCAAACGTAAGAAACTTAAGAAAAATTTATTTTCTGCAGGTACCAATATTGTGTTAAGTTACATTAAGTGATTAATAAATACTTTCATACAAAATTAATGTAGTTGATTCAATCAGCTGGTATTTACTGTACCAATGGCGGCTCCATGCAGGCTTACGCCAAACACTTCCATGCACACCATTGTACCCTCCTATTCACTAAAGTTTCAAAGTTTATAATCCAACCGAAATTGAACATAAACCATTTACTTCAGCGGTAATGTATAGGTATACAACTTAAGTGCCATCCATTTTAAGGGCTAGTTGCATCGGCAGGTGAATTGTTATACACTCCTTAGCGGATTACGACTTCCATGTCCACCGTCCTGCTGTTTTAAGCATCCAACGCCTTTCATGTTAAGTCAAGACTGATTGAGCCATTATCATTTGTACGGTAAAACTTTTATGCGACACAAGTAGAACGCTTGTATACTCTATAAGAATAGGATTAATTGTTTGCTAAAGGCCAGATATTTTTATAGAACCATTGATTTTTCGTATAATTTATCCAATCCACTGTAGAAGTTGATGCCTCATAGAGGGTTAAAATGTATGACCGACCTCTACTAGTATTTCCCACCTAACATTTTTCCAAAATATTTATTGTGGATGGGTGGGTGGGTATAAATATATCCTACCGCGATGCTAAAATTTAAATTTCAAACTTATTTTTAAAATTATATGTATCCAAAACAATAACAACGTTGTAAACAAACTAAGTGTTTACCACGATAGAGTGTTTTATATTTTCTTCGGCAAAACATGTGTTATTAAATATTGAAATGGATTGTTGTAATAAAAATCAATAAAATAAAAAACAGTAGTCGGTTTGAAAAACAGTACTTTTGCGTACTGTTTTACGTGTTGTGCATAAAAAAGTACATCAAGAAAAAAAACAGTACGTGTACTGCTAAAAACAGTAAGTTGTTGCGGAGGCCTTTCTATAAAAAAAACAAGAATTGAAAAAAAAAAAAACTTCTTTTGGGGATGTGGAGTAATACTCACATTCCCCCATACCAAACTCGCCCGCCAGCGATCATGTCCGTCGATAAATCTGTCAGATTTATCTGACTGCACTGATGACGGAACTGATTGGGTGACCAAGCGTCAGAAACCCGCAACCATCTCGCAAAAAAAATTTTGCGTGGAGGGTCCTTAAGGGTAAGGCATTTTTGATCGCAACGGGGCTTATGGTCTGAGGGGGGACCTAAGGGTCTCATAACCCCCCCCCCCTAAAAATTGCCTCAGTTGCGTTTTTATTGGTCCAGGGGAGTAAAAACGTTTTACTAGGAGGCCCGTCCGGCGTCCACTCCCCTAGACAGATTAATAATGTTATGGCCAATGGTCCAGGGGAGTAAAATATATGTACCAAGAGGCCCGTACGGCGTCCACTCCCCCAGACAAACTAATGTTTTTTTTGGCTAATGGTCCAGAGGAGTAAAACATATTAGTAAGGAGGCCCGTCCGGCGTCCACTCCCCTAGACAGATTTTGTAGGTAAGGGCCAATGGTCCAGGGGAGTAAAATATATTTACTAGGAGGCCGGTCCGGCGTCCACTGCCCCAGACAAACCTATGTTTTTGGTCCAATGGTCCAGGGAAGTAAATATTAGATTAGGAGGCCCGGTGGGCATCCACTTCCCCAGACCATACAATGAAGTTCCTGGAAAATGCTGAAAAAAGAAAAATAAAAGAATTAGAAAAAACTAAATAAAAACTGAAGAAATTTATATTCTACCACCGTAAGACCACACAACCAAGGGTACACCTGAAAGAAAAAAATACACCAATTATTTCTGGGCTTCTATTATATGTGACGACACATAACTCACCTAATACACTTGTTAATCCATGTCCCTTTTGTTTCTCCATAGTAAAGTCATCTAAAACTAAGAGAAAATAAAAATATTAGTAAAAATGAAAAATATGCACACTTACCTGATGATCTGCTGCAAGAAATGTTGTATACATTTCATGTGTTTCCGGCATTTTGGCTATGCGTTGCCAACCACGATCACAAAAGCTGTGTAAAGTTAACTGTGTTTAGTTATTAAACCAGATGTTGCCGATCGTAGGGTAGGGATAATATTAATTGGGAGATTCATTCATGAATATAGTAACCGCCAAAAGTTTACTACAAAATTTGAAGTTTTAACCCAAGAGGGAAAATAAGGCGGATAATTTGTTGACAACAGGAAAAAGCGCACAAGTAAACTAAAGAAGAAGAGTTGGAGGCAAATCGCCCTATAAAAGGAATGAAAACTTGGAGCGCCACAAACAGTTGTAAAAAAATTCAAGCACAGTGCGGTGAAATATAAAAGTGTCTAGTGAAAATAATCAGCTGTGTTCAAATAAGAAGTGTAAGGCCGGATGTTTTAAAACAAGTTGGCATAAAAGTAAAGTTTTTTTTTATTTAGAAACAACCGCCAGCAGATACTTTTCTCTCAGCCCAAATTGTCCTGATTTATTTATTCGGACAATAAAAATAAGCAAACAGAAGTAAGTTTCGGCAACAAAATGTTTGTTTATTCAAACTATTACAATGTTTGCGATAGTTTTGTTTTTAGGCCTACTGCGGGTAAAGCAGGCTGTGGCATTCTTGATCATTTCCAACCACCTATTGGATACGGTGGGAAAAGTCTCTAAGTGTAAACACTGGTAGACAGCAAGGAATAGGACGCAGTCACCCTGGGACCTGGTAAAGCAAATAAGAAAAATCAACAGAAGTCATCAAACTTTAAAACAAGTAAAATACAAATCATCCGTAGCCTTCCTAGTGTCCTATCGGGTAGTAAGGGCGAAGACCAGAAAAGGAGCGGAAAAATCAACAATTCGGCTTGGAAAATTCACCCGGCATAAAATTTTGGGCATAATATGCCCGTGGGTTGACCACACATATAAAAAACCCGCATTGGACAAAAATAATACCTAAAATTAAAAAAATTTATTATACGAAAATATCAAAATTAGAATCCTGTAAGGGGAATAAAATTATTGATCATTGACCTGAAAAAAAAAACAACAAAACTAATAGAAACCACAAACCAAAAGAACCTGAAAATAAAAATTAGGAAATAAAACCTGAAAAGGAATATAAAAAAAATAAACAAAACCTGAAAAGAAGAACAAAAAAGAAAAAATTAGTATAAAATTTAACAATAAATGTTAGTGTTAATTTGTGTTATAGTGTAAAAATTGTGAGGATTAAAATATCAAAAGGGAAACCACATAATTGGATTCCTTCCCAAATATAAAAAGAGTAAAAAGTTTAAATTTTTGATACTGCGAAAGTGGCAGAAACACCGTTTAAGTGAGCTCATTTAGGAAGGTTAGAAATAGTTAAATCTCCGTGGGTTAAATAACGCCCGAAATAATCTAACTTTCGGTCTTTTTGCGTTTTAGGAAGAGGGTCAAAAATTGTGCCGAACTTCGTAATAACGGTCATTTTTGATATTTTAGTTCAGTGTCGTGTTTATGTATGTTGTAGGGTTAAGTAAACTTAATTTTTAACCGCCAATTAAAGGCGTCACTTCAGTATTGTTAATTTTTAAGTTCATAGGACAAAAAAAAATAACGAAATATAACTGGTCTGTAGGGCCTTAATAATTTTAATTTTTAGATTAATTTTTCAAACGAAAAAAAAAGAAAAAAATAACAAAAAAATATATAGATTAATGGCTAGTTTTAGGAATTTTTAGATTTAAGTTAATAACGTTCAAAATAAATAATATGTAATTGTGTTGTGTTATAAAAAAATGGTAATGTGCTAAATTAATTAAAAGAGGGGGCATAATTGCTCGTCTTTTATGTAATTTGTTTTTGTTATCCTAAATTTGATGTTCGTCTCCGGGCTAGAGTCTGGCGGGATGGAACCTTCCCAGAGTTGATATTTTTGAGCTGCCAGGTGAGCCGACTCTAGTGCCGTAACAACGTTTGGTTACCCTAAGAAAGAATAACGTAAAATTAAGAACAAATGTTTTTTGTTCTAACAAGCAATAATAAAGCTTACTTTACACTGGCATATAATGTCTGCCCAAACTTATGCTCCAATTTAGGATGATTTGTCTGTAAAAATTAAAAACGATTTTGATTTTTTTAGATTTGTGCAGACATATCTGATAATGTAGAGCAGGTTTCGAAAGACTTTTTTTGTTGTCAAAGAAAATTTATAAAATAAAACATGAGAAATCGTGGAATTCACTAAAAAATACAAACAAAGGAAACTTTTTATGAATAAACATTCAGAAAGTGCTGTGTAAATTGGTATGATGAAATCAAATACAAATATTGGCCATGAACCGATCCGATCCATTCATGTGGACTGCTGGTTATAAATGTAAGTTCGACTGATATGTCTACAGTAAAATAAACTTTTAAAAACACCGTTGTGGTAACTTCATTTTGTTGGTCTTAAAAAGCTCTGATTTCGTTTTAAATAATACAACTCGTGCTTGCGTTTGTCAAACTAATTTGTACGTGTCTTGGCCCTATACAGACAATCGATGTGTTTTTTGCTAAATTTCGATAACAAAGACAAATGTCTTTTGTTATCGCTGGGATGGTTTTCGATTATGCATTGATTTACGCATCACTACAGCAAATTTAGCACTAAAAAAAAGGAAAATGTGAAAAAAATGAATTGATAAAGTAGTTTTTGTGCGGTTTGCAAGAAAAACGTTCTGAAATTAGTAGCAACATATAAAATAATTGTTCTCTTAGACAATATTTAAAGCGAGAAAGGTGCGTATGGATTGTGAAAAACTATCTAAGCTGAAAAGTCAAATTAAACGATGATTTTCACTTTTCATGAATTGAGAAGATGGGGAAAAAAAGGAACAACGAGAACATTGCGCGACAATATACAGATGTATACATATATTCAAGAGAAATTGCCGAAAACGAGCAAATAAAATTACAACAAAGAAACGTGAAGTGAAATCCAACGGAGCAGTGGATACACGAATTTATTAGATTAGACCCTTTAGGGGCCAAAAGCCACTATAAATTATGTAAAATTGTATGGAATGATGAGACACTTCAACCAACTAGAATACCTTTGTGCAATTTCTGTTGTTATTATTTACTTTTTGTGTGTTTTATTGCTAACAATAATGGGGAAATTTGTGACATTTTGTTGTCCCTTGTAATGATGGTGTTCTTTTTGTCATGTTGTTGTTTACCAGTGTGCAAACGTACATACATATGTGTCAAAATGATGGTTTATAATAGCACCACAAAGCATGCATTGTTGTTTTTTTTGCACCAGTAATTCTCAGAGGCACACAAATCACACGTACGCACACACACTTACATACACTTGTGTATAATGAACTCAGTGCAATGTGAATGAGAGATGAAAAAAACAGCCACAGTGAACTTAACCTCAATTTTTCTTTGGACTAGAAGTGTCTTATGTATTTATTTCCAGTTCTTTGACCAATTTTTGAGCTATCATTTTAACAAAACAAAGAAAGTGTACATGGTTTTTTAATTAGAATTAAATAGTTGGCACTGTATTAGAATTAATCGTAGGCTTGGACACAGAGAGCAATTGTTGTGTACTATTTAATTGCTCTTCGTTTGTCAATTATTACTAATTTCTTTTGTTTCGTTTTATTTTCAGATCCAGTTTCTCTTTTCGATTGTCTTCAATTAACCTCTCAACTATAACTTCCTTGTAAGACAGTCCCTCTAAGGCAGTCATGGGTAAAAATCACCAGGACGATGGTTCCTCCACTGATTCTTCTGAGGAGAAGACCAGTCCCACTGCTGCCTCACGGTCGTGCACCCATGCCAATCGTGCCGTTGATTCGGTAAAATTGCGTAAATTGCTCAAGACTACTGGTCTATTGTTCGAGTGTACCCAGTGCTTAAAGGCTGGTGCTACCTCGTCAGCGGCTGAAGCCACGGAAACGGCTGACAGTCAGTGTGGCTTTGAGTATGACAATACTTTGTGGTTGTGTTTGAGGTGTGGTTCCCAATTGTGTGGCCGTTCGAAGAATCAACATGCGCTGCAGCATTTTAAGGTAACTAAAGACGATGAGCAAGGCGTTGGTTAATAGTCTGGAATATATATTATCTATAGTAATTTCAATACACATTGTGTACTCGAAGTAAATAGGTATATATTTTCAATATTTGAAGCTAGTTTCATAAAAGTAGGATATAAATTTTTGGCGCAGAAACATAAATTGAGACTGTTACAAGGTAAACAAGATTTACATTTTCAATAATGTCTAATTAGCTGATTGAATTCTTTAAAAAAAACCAACTGACTGTCAGAATCATATTCAAGGCTTTAGGCATACACATAACAAGATATCCACTTAAGAAAGGGAATATATCAAATCTACGTTTTACCGTACCAGGCAGTAAAAGGCTTGCAAAATCTCGTTTTCGGATCCCAAATTGTTTGTCTTGCCTAAATCCCGGAAAATATTTCACAAAGTTAGTTTAGTGTGTTAAATCGAAGTCGAATGAAGGCGAATTACTTGAATAAATATTAAATAGATGTTTGTATTCGTTAAATATTATGATTTGTTTTAAAAGAGACAATCTGTTATCCTAAGTAAATGCCAAACCATAGGCATCTTTTGTTTATTTGCATATATTAGAAAGAGTCTATTCGTTATAGAATTAAAAAAATAACGTCTGTAACTAACTTTTACCAACAAATATGGGTTTTACTGGTAAAAGTATACACTTTCTGAGTAAAAAAATAAATATAAGGGCATGCTTATAAAATAGTGGAAAGGGTTTAGTTTTGGTTTTAGGGAAAGTCATGACAGTGCAAGGCGAATTCATTACACCGCTCGGAGACCATTATGGTCCATTGCGATTGTCCTGATGATTCAAGATAACTAAAAAGTTTACAATGGTAGTACAGAGAAAGAAATAATGAAGTGTACAAATAATTCTGGAGTGTTCTACGACCGGGGCATGATGGTAAGGACACGTGACTATCATTTGGAAAATCCAGAAATCGATTCCCGCCTCCAGTCATCTCCATTTTCTTTCATTGCCGGCCCCTCGATGTTGTCGACATCGATCGGCATTTTCAGTAAAAACTTTTAAGTAACTTTTAAGGCTTATTGAATGTTGGGATTAGTTAAAAGAAATGTTAAAGATTTTTAAAACCACCGAAATTTGAAGGCTTTATATTTTATTTATTTATTTGAATTAGGAGTAATCTTGATTACTCTTCTCTAATATTGAACCCATTTTATGCAACACATTCAGACAATATTGAAAGAATCCAGAAGATATTCTGTAAATTTGTTTTTAAAAAGATCATTGGTGCTTAGATGGAAGTGCATACGAAAATAGGCAAAAACTACTAAGAGGTCATAGATCTAGTAATTCCATAATGTTAATTTTCTATATTTTAAATAATGTAATTAAATGTGATGAATTGTCTGTTTTGCTAATTTTCCATCATAAAAACATCTTCAAACTTCAAAATTGTTGAGAAAATATTTGAAAATAAAAATAAAAATATTTGCAAAATCAGACAGATATGACAAGTTAGCTATATAAATATTCCCCCTAATTATGTATGTCGTAGTCACGTCGAATCTTTGTCGTTTTTCAAATTGCAGATGACGTTTTTGAGACTGAAATACGACATGTCCTTGCTCCTATCATGTTCTTCTTCATTAGATGATGAAAAATTCTCAACACTAAACATTTCTGTTAATTATTATTCATTTTATTTAAATAAGAAAATCAATCAAACACAACACAAATAACACAAAACTGGTTAATAGATGGTTGAATGCAAGCAGCCGGGATAGCTGAGTTCGTAAAGGCTACGCCGCTGATGAGCCTCTAACCCAAAGATGAAACGCGTACGGCGATGGGTGCCGGTTCGAATCCCAGCTCGGCCAATTGTTTTTCAATTTTTCTAATTACGAAAAATAAACAGTTTGTGTTATTAATTTCTGATTTGGTCAGCTCAAACAGAGAGAGATTAAGTAACAATTAGAATTACTGTCTCTTCTCTTCTTTAATAAGAACTTAATCGAATGTTGTCGAAAGTCGACAACGACATATATACGTAATAAGGGGGAATATATATCGTTAGAAAGCTATAACATTCTTCTTTCCAAAATCATTAACAATTCAAAACTCTGTTAAGAATTGATGGAGTCATAAGCCATTAAGTGGGAAGAGTAAAGAAACCCCGGTTATTTAACCATAAGTCAAAATTTTGAGGGCATTAGGAAACTTTGGTGTACAGATTTTTGTTGTTCTCGATTAGAACTACAATATGCACAAGGTCATTACCAAAGTTCCTTAAAAATGTTCCATTCTGTAGCGTTTTTATGAAACGTTAAAGTTATGTTGTTTTTAGCATAAAAATTGCGTAACGGTAAATTATTTTTGGAAAATAATGAGACACTTAGAAAGACTCAGAGAAATAATGGAGTTTGCTTTCATTATCCCAAAATCTACAAAAAAATATAGGATAAATTTTGTTTAAACAAATGCAGCAAAACTTATTTTTTAATATGTTCACAGTCTTGCATTAAATTTTACAATAAAAAAACTCAAATAATTATGTAAATTCAATAAATTCCTATTTTCCCCTTATTCTCTTTTCCTTCAGACACCCCATTCGGATTTGCATTGCCTGACCATGAATACACGCTCCTTTGAAATTTGGTGTTATGAATGCGATAATGACGTGAAACCAGATTCACGCAAAAATCTACTCCATTGTGTGGAATTTATCAAGGGTTTGGCGCAGAAACCACCTGTAGCCACTGCCGCCCCTGTTGAAAATATAGAGAAAAAAATAATCGGTGCCTGGGAATCCATGCAGCATTTAGTGTCAAAGGATGATACATCCGCCGTTGCTTCAGCTACATCTGCAGCTACAGCAAATGCCAATGCACTTAATAATACAGGAACTAAAGCTATACCATTGCCGCCACCTCCTATACCGGGAATGGCTAAACGTGTCAACGAACCATTGGGTGCATACAAAAATTTCAACAATCTACCACCGGTGGTCAGCACCAGTGTAACGGCCACAACGGCGGCCATGAAAGTGGCTAGTTTAAATGAACCATTGCCACGTGTACGAGGTCTAACCAACTTGGGAAATACATGTTTCTTTAACGCTGTCATGCAGTGCTTGGCTCAAACACCCTATTTATTGGATGTGCTTAAAGAGTCTTCGAAATCGGGCGAAGAGTAAGTTATTTGAGTTTGTGTGGGTTCAAAGTGATTAATTTTATGTTTTTCTTTTTAAGGTTCACTTTACCCGGCGGTACTTTTAAATTTAAAGACGATGAACTAATGAATTTGCCACCTATTAAAGGTACATTGGCTTCATGGGGTGGTTTAACCTCAGCTTTGGCTGATACTCTAGAAGAACTACAATCAGGAGGTACGTTGAATGTAATATGATTTTTATTTAAATCAAGTATTACATGTTTACTATGCTTTATTTTTGTGCCTCCAGGGGGAGTTCTCAATCCTAGCAAAATGTTTGAGAAATTTTGCGCCAAATGTCCCCTATTTAAGGATGGCGATCAGCATGACTCGCATGAACTTTTGAGACAACTTTTAGAAAGTGTAAGGTAAGGAATGTAACAAACTCCTATAGGAATAAGATAAGAATTGTACACACTGTATAACAATGCGATATGATTCAATACATATAATTAAATAGCAGGAGTTGCCGCGATTATCTTCTTGAATTTAAATGAAGTACATTTAAGTTATGTGTGAACAACAATGAAAATCTCCCATAAAATTAGAATTTTCAAAGTTTTAATTTGTGATTTCGTGATTTTGTATTCAGATGGTTACTTAAATAATTATATTATTTATATTCCGTTTATGTAAGTTTAATGTATAACTTAATAACTTTTATTTTCTCAATTTCAGATCTGAAGATTTAAAGCGTTACCAACGTGTTATTCTGCAGAGTCTCGGCTGTGAGGGGCAAGATGTTAAAACCGTCTCCGAGGAAATGAAACAAAAATGTAAAGTCTATGGCAACCAAGCTGCCGATCGTATCTTAAGGCCCGAACAAGTTTTTCGTGGTTTTCTAGTGTCGACACTTACTTGTCAGGACTGCCTAAATGTCAGCTCGAGGCATGAGTATTTCTTGGACATGTCACTTCCTGTTAGTGTCGAGAAATCACAACCGCCACAGATGCGCCGCAAACCATCGCCCGACAATGAAAACTCATTTTATTTACGACCGCCTGCAGCCACGTCACCAGCCGGCCCAACAAAGTCTCAGCTGAAGAAAGAACAAAAGAAGGAGCGCAAGGCCAAACGCCATGCAAAGCATCAGAATACAAAACAGACGCAGAAACAATTACTATCGGATCTAGCAAGTGGTGGCGATGCTGATAGTGCCGCCCCAGGTACAGGCAATGGTGATGTTGCAAATGTAACGGCAATTGGTTGTGCCACTCGTGAAGAAGCTGGCGAGGAGGAGACAACAATGTATCCATCCTCATCGTCGGCCGAACAATCAGATGCAGACGTAGAAGATAATTTGATGGATGACAGTGATAAAGGCCCAACAAAACACCTCAATACCTCAGGTAGTACCACAGTCGCTGCGGCGAATTGTGATCCGAATGGAAATAGTCAGTTGGCCACAAGTCCTGTGGAGAAACGAGGCGATTCACCAGAAAATATGGATAAGGATTCATTGGACGAAGATGAAAATGGTAAGAATGGAGAAAAAAAAATGATAATTATTAGCATATTTACTTTCGTAACGCGAATAACAATCAAGATTAAAATTAATTTTAAAATATACACAGTAAGAAAAGGTGTAGTAAGGTGGTAGTGTGACTGCCCAATAGAATTAGTGGCATCCCGTTATAAAATTAGCTTTTAAGGTAATGAAGAAAATTAAATAATTTTTTACACTCTGGAACAAGTGGTACAGCAGTGGTGAATTAAGAAAAAAAAAATACTAAACAAATTTAATAAATAATAAGATAAAAAAAAAAACAAAATTAAAAAAAAAATATTTAAAATATTATATAAAAAAATAATAACAAAAAACGTACATACTACAATAACCAATATTTTTTCCCCAAAATTAACAAACAAAAAACAATAAGAAATGTATTTAAAAGAAATATAAGATTTCTCCGTTGATTTCCTACTTTCCTACTTATATTTCTTTTAAATACATTTCTTATTGTTTTTTGTTTGTTAATTTTGGGGAAAAAATATTGGTTATTGTAGTGTGGGAAACTAGTTTTTTGTTATTATTTTTTTATATAATATTTTAAATATTTTTTTTTTAATTTTGTTTTTTTTTTTTATCTTATTATTTATTAAATTTGTTTAGTATTTTTTTTTTCTTAATTTAAAAAAAATTAAATTTAGCTTAAAATATTTAAAATAATTAAATAAAAAAATCTACGAAATTTAAAAAAAAAATATTTAAAAAAAAATTAGGAAATATTTAAATCGAAATAAGTGTGGAAAATGAACAACAAATTAACAAACATAAAAACAAAAATGCAAAAAAAAATATTTACAAAATAATAAAAAAATAATAAAATAATAATTTAAAAAAATAGTATTTCAAGAATAATGTAAAAAAATATTTAAAAAATAGTGCAACAAAATATTAATAAATAACAACTTTTAACAATATAAACTATAAGTTTTGTAATAATTTTTTTTTAAATTAAAAAAAAAACATGTTTAAGAAATGAAAAACAAAAATTAGTAACTTAAAAAAATAATGGTAAAAAATTTATTTGTCTATATTATATATAAATTAATAAAACTAGAACAAAAAAAAATTAAAATATTTGAATAAAAATTAATTTAGAAAAAATATTAAAAATATTTAAACAAAAAATGTATGAAAAATTTACAAAATTAAGAAAAAATATTTAAAAATAAATTAAATTGAAATCAGGGGAGAAAAAATACCATTAAGGAAAAGAGTTTTGCCAACAAATTTTAAAAAATAAGATTTAAAAAAATAATATTTCAAAAAATAATATTTCAAAAAATAATATTTAAAAAGATAATATTTAAAAAATAATATTAAAAAAAACAATTATTAACAAGAAAAATAATTTTACAACAAAAATTTAAGGTATTTGAACAATAAAAACAAAAAATATATATTTTTTTTATCGAAAAAAAAAAAATAAAATAATATACAATATTACTAGAGATTAAAAATCAAAATTATGAAATATATTTAAAAAAGCTTAAAGAAAAAAAATTTCTTGAGAAAAATTTAAATAGGGACAGGAAACCAGAAAAAATGTTAAATGTACAACAAAAAAAGAGACATTTTTTATTCTTTATTACAATTTAAGGAGATTAAAATACAATAAGAAAAAGGTCCGGTACAAAAACTGTGTAAAAGGAGAATGTTATAACTCATTTAGTGCGAGGAACTCTCCCTTATTTGAAATGAGATGTTTCATAGAAGATCCAGTACACTTATAATAATACCAGTTTACAAATGCATGGCACTGCAACCAGCAATTTATGGATAAGCATTTTTTTTATTTATTTATTATATAGTTTTTCCAAAAATGTTAAACAATGTGAATTTATTTATTTAAAGTTTCTTTTTTTATAAACAATTTTTTCAGTACAACAAAATCTTTACTACACCACCTACATTCTTATTTATTATTAATTGTCTTTTCTTCTTTCCTTTGCAGACTCTGGTATAGCCACAAGTCCTGCCAATGCTGGTGCTAGTTTCCCACACTCCTCCGCCTCTAATTCGGAGACAAATGGTGAGAATGCCACGGCCGACAGTACAGCTACCAATAGTGTCTTGTCTTTGGGCCTCAGCGAAAAGGGTGCCAACCTCGTTAAGCAATTGGCCCTCCATGATGTTGATGACGACACTACAGCGACAAATGCCTCCAGTGTTCGTATAGCTCTTACCAACGGTGAGCTAAAAGCAAATGGTGATGCTGCTACTGTGGCACAAGCCTCCCTCCAGCTACGCGAGCTTATCGACAACGAAGAACTACAAAAGAAGAAAGCGGCACGTGCCAAAGCGAAACGTGTGCGAACACAGAGCTATTCGGATTGGAGCACCACAATTGCGCCACGATACCACTGCGAGGATGGTGAGTGTTCGGTGCAGTCATGCTTGAACAATTTCACCGCTGTTGAGTTAATGACGGGCAACAATAAAGTTGGTTGTGAAGCCTGTACAAAGCGCATAAACGGCGAGGATCCTAAGGCTAAGACGGTGTACACCAACGCGACTAAACAGTTCCTGATCTCTAGTCCACCAGCTGTCATGATACTGCATTTGAAGCGTTTCCAATTGGGTCCCCGTGCCATGTTCCGCAAATTGACGCGACCTGTCAGTTTTCCCATGATACTCGACGTAGCCCCGTTCTGCGGCTCAAAGGTCAAAAATCTTCCCAACATTGATCGCAAACAGAAGAAACTTTTGTACGCTCTCTACGGTGTGGTGGAACATTCGGGCGGCATGTACGGCGGTCACTACACAGCCTACGTCAAAGTGCGACCCAAGTTAAGTAAGGATGATAAGCGCTGGAAATTCCTACCACAGGGCAGCAAAGCTGAACTGGACCAAGACGATGAACAACGCAAGAAACTGGAGGAACTGCTGGCACGAGAGAAAGCCCGAGACTTACGCATGAAAGCGGCCAACGACAGTGATGATTCCTCCAATTCGTGCAGCAGCACTTCAGATACAGCCAATACCTCTTCCTCTTCAGAGCCTGAAGAAGCGTCATCCGTGCCATTGTCGTCAGATACAGCTGGAGCTGTGGGTGGCATTGAAGAGGCGAGCCACGTTCAAATGCCCATGGGCAAGTGGTATTACGTTTCGGACTCACGAGTGACAGATGCCAGCGAAAGCGAAGTGTTGAATGCTCAAGCCTATTTGCTTTTTTACGAGCGTATTTATTAAAATGGAACACGACCCATAAAACGTACGTGATTACATGCATACTACATATACGAAGGATATATTAGATTTTTAAGTAAGTTTTGATCAGACTACAAAAAAATCGTGTTTTTTTAAATTCAACAACGAAATTTTTTTGATAAATTGTCAAGTTAGTTGGACTAATGGCTAAACTAACTAATTTTGCTAATTCGGTTGGTGTTGTAACAATTCCATATGGAAATCGTTGATAATCAACAATATTTTTCTTATATTCTAATGTCCACACTTTCCGAACCCCATTCCGTAGAATGTAGTAGCAGTTTTTATATTTTTACTTATATCCCTAACTTTGAATTTGTAGTTAGCTTTTAACACAATACATATCATACTATATTAATTCAAAACTTTAATAAGTTATTATTTTTTTCCTTTTCTTTTCAGAAAGTTCTCTTATCCTTATCCTCCAATTGCCCGTGGGAAGGGAGAATAATATTTAGTTTATTTTTATATAGGTTATCAAATGACGCTTTTTTTACATTGTTCTGGCTAATGATGCAGATAAAGATAAACGACGGCAATGACGATAACGATTATTATTGAGAAAACTCCTATAATATAATTCTTGCGGTTTTAAAACATTTTTATTGCTATGCTGCCGCATTCTAAACACACAGAAAGCATTTCATTATTGAGTGATTTTGTTTTAGTTGACACTTTTATTTTATTTGTTTTTTAATATTTAAACGAAATGATTTTTGATTATCCCTGCCTCGCTCTCACAACACATTTTTATTATTTTTGATTTACTATTTTTCACATACATTTGTGGGAATTATTGTCGATGTTAAAAATCGATTGTAATTTATTTGGTTTAGCGTAAAATTAGGTTGTCGGACAATTTTAGTTACATTTTATTTAGTTTTGTTGAAATGCGCGCCCATTTGTTTTGGACTACAACCCCGAAACTTTGTAACAAGCCCCCCCTTAAACTAAATATATATCTAAATTCTGATCCGTTTACACTAGTTATTTACTCGTTTGAAATTCGATAAATGTTTGAATGATCTCTTTACAAGAGTATCTTCTACTATATACAATACTTTTTCTCCTATCACCTATCCACATAATAGACATACACACGTAGACGTAGATGTTTGTCCATCTTTGCTACTTATCAAAATAATTTCCATATACAAATATTCGAAAGCCGTATTTATTTTTTATTTATGAATACCTATAATATGATTGTTTCTTTCCGCGATATGCTTGAATTGAATAATATACCAATACAATATTGTTTAATAATTATTTACACTTATAAGACAATTATGATTATAATATATTTTTTAAAATATTTAAGAAACGTAAAAAAAGGAAAATAAAGAAAACTCATTACATTTTAAATTAAAAAATGGTACGTTTTTGTTTTTATTTACATAGAAAAAAAAGAAACAATAGTGTTTTAGCCCAAGAAACTCATTTAGGATATCCGAAGCTTGATATCTGAAATATAAAAAAAGGTAATAAAATAAGTCGTCAGATACAGCTAGAGCTGTGGGTGGCTAGAATTCCATTTTTTTTTTCTAAAACTTTATCCTGTTATAGCTTTACTAAATACAGAATTTGAATATGATCCCGTTGGGTTGATATTATTTCTCGATTTCTAAAGAGGGCGAAATGATGTATTTGTATGGGAGATACCAGAAGGGGCGGGGCCATGTAGCCCATATGCAAAACCGTGAATAGTTTAACCAAAACATTTGGTTACGTCTTTCGAAAGTTATCGTGGTACGCACGGACAGTCAAAAAGACAGACGGACAGGACTCAAACGACCTAAAAAGCCTTGTATCAAACTTGGTTCAAAGAAACCTTATGTCTAAAGTGACTCTTTCTATGTGTTACACTTTTGGGTCTTATCAAATAATATACGAAAATTGTATGGGAACCACAGTGAGCTGAAAAACTGTTGGGGTTGCAAAAATATTACGGGTCGGTCATACATATGACTCCTCTAGGGGCACATTTAGGGCAGTTAGAGCGATGGGAGCAAATACATATACAAATTGATTTTAGTATGGAAGCCCCCTTAGGTGGTGAAGATATAATTTTTTTATTAAAAAAATAATGCTCCAAACTTCTAAAAGGTGAAACAATAGGTGTTTTTAATTATTTATTTCTAAAATCCTTGATAACTCTAGTTTACAAAAAAAATTAGATGTCCATTGAATAATAATGCATTTTTTGTGTATTGCAGTCTTCTTTTCAGAAAAATCAATAAAATATATAACTTTTTAAAAAAATAATTTCAACATTTTTATATTTGTGATAAATAAATTTGTTGTTTTTACAAATTACAAGAATATTTTTGTCATTGTCCGTGTTGTGTGTGTCTATGTTTATCCCACTGTATTACCCCTTTAATATGAGGCATTGCTATTGTTGGAAATTCCGCTTTGCGGGTTATATCATTTGAGAACGAATTATTCAACGTCATAGCCTCTAGCATATTAATTTGACAATGTCGACCAATTAAAAAGTCAACACCTCATCAATCTATATGTATGCAGTCCATTGGCTGTAGGGTTTTTGTGCATTGATATAACTATGGCAAACTACTTTTCGTACACAAAATAGACAACGACTATATGTACATAGTAAAGATATACACATATCCGTCCATACTGTTATATCTACGCGTTTAAAAACGTGTACTAAAAAGAACACGCTTACTGTTGACTCACGTGAACCCACAGTATTGTAAACGTATGTATATTAATATTTTATTTAAAGCTATCAAGAATTTATAATCTATAATGATTAAATATGAAAACAAAATTTTGATAGTGGTATACAAAGTAATTGAGTCATTACGTTGAACAAATTCCGTTGCACATTGAAAAACTAAATTTTATTTATTATTAAAAATTTTTTACGGATTTTTTTTCATTTTTTTTTCTAAAAAAATTAATATTTTTGACATTGTTTAATAGCAATGAGCTATTACATCGTCTTTAAAAATTTTTGTATAAGCAATATTAAAAATTTTGTTCTCTCAAGATAATTTTGTGTTACTCGTGAAAACGTTATGCAACAAAAGCAAAAACTATTTGGACATAAGAATATTTTTTTCACCACATTTTTGTTTTATACACTACTAGTGGGCCCGGCAATGCTTCGCTATTGCATTTTAACTTGTAATATATTTCACATTTAGGTCTACAAAGTACTTTGAAAACGGTACTTAAGCTCGATAATGATTTGTTGAGTTTATTAACTTATTTAACTAATTTCAAGCAACTCCTTAACATGAAAGTTAACAAATTAAGTGTTGTTGTTTTAAATTCTAAATATCATAGGCTCTATGACGATAGTAAAAAGTTCATCAGAAAAGTCATATCTTTTACAAATCGGAAACAGACATTCCGTTTAAGATCAAAATTCAATGTAGTAGCGGTTACCGTCTGTATACTAACTATCTCTTTGGGCGTAAAAAACATCTAAAGTGGGCGGAATGATGTATTTGTATGGGAGGTACCAGAAGGGGCGGGGCCATGTAGCCCATTTGCAATACCGTAAGTAGTTTTGAGAAAATAATAACTCGTGCAAAATTTCAAAACATTTGGTTGCGTCTTTCGAAAGTTATCGTGCGAACCAGCCGGACAGCCACCCGACAGACAGACAGACAGACAGACGGACATGGCTCAAACGACTTAAAAAGTCATGAATCGAATTTGGTTCAAAGAAACCTAGGGTCTAAAGTGACTCCTTCTATGTGTTACACTTTTGGGTCGTATCAAATGATATATACCCTCATCCCTAAGGGTGATGGTATAAAAAGCTGGCCCACCTTACTGTTCATATCTCTAGGCGAACTGCAATATACTGTGGAATTTTGACAGTTATAACTGTTTATTTTAAAAGGGGTGTGGTACAGCCCACTTCCACTCTTACTGTAATTTATACTGCAACAACAACATATGTAACAAATCTCATGTTAATACCTCTAATAGTTCATGAGATATAGCCCTTTTATTTTCATGTTGTATGAGCGGTGTCACGCCCCTTTATCCAATCACAACCAAATATAGCCAGAGACTATCTATAGGTCATCAGTACCACTTGGTAAAATTTTCGTATCAATCTGTCTATTGAGAAAGCCTGTAGAGCGGTTTTGAAAAGGGGGCGGGCACCCCCCCCCCCCACTTCCACGCTGGCTGTAATTAATACTGCTTCAACAACATATATACCAAATCTCATCTTCATACCTCTGATAGTTCATGAGATATAGCCCTTTTTGATTTTCAAGTTGTATCAGCGATGTCACGCCCCTTGATCCAATCACAATCTATTATAGCCAGGGACTATCAGCAGGTCAACTGTACCTTTTGGTATCAATCGGTCTATTAGAAAAGCCGTTAGAGCGATTTTTGAAAAGGGGGCGTGGCACCGCCCACTTCCACCTTGGCTGTAATTAATACTGCTCCAACAACATATATACCAAATCTCATCTTCATACCTCTGATAGTTCATGAGATACAGCCCTTTTGATTTTCAAGTTGTATGGGCGGTGCCAATTGGACCGAATTGTAAATATAAACCACCCGGGGCGCCACCCAAACGCATACAAAAAATTTATGCAAATCGGTCCAGCCGTTCGTGAGTTATAAAGTCACAACACACTTGCAACAATTTTTTATATATATAGATGACCCCAACATTATATACATACAAAGTCGAATTTGTAAATGTAAATTTTTGAAAATCTTGTTCAGCAGATTTAAACTCCAAGTACCATTTGTTCAGCCAAAAAGTTGTACCGAAAAATTATGTTTTTCAGCTAAATTTTAACTTTGGCAGTGGTCAGATTACATTTATAATTAAAATGAGTTCTCTCAGTTCTATTCTCAACATAGTGACAGTTTCTCACTTTGACAGAATTTCGAGTTTTTGTTTGAGTAAGTAAACTCATCTTATTGTTCTATCAATACGGAAACAATTTTAGTAACAGGTTGGGAAAGGGTTTTATATCTAAGATAAGTGAAAGTCTTCTAAATGGCTTAAAAAAAGCTGATATGTTTTCAACTCGTTATGAGGTTTCACAACATTCCCCCGATATAACGTATGTCATAGTCGACTTTCGACAACATTCAATTGTTTTGTTTATTTGAATAAAATTAGTAATAATTACCAGAAATGTTTATTGCAGAGAATTTTTCATCATCTGATGAAGAAGAATATGATAGGAGCCAAGACAAGTCGTATTTCAGACTCACAAATGACATCAGCGATGCTATATTTGAAAAACGACAAAGATTCGACGTGACTACGACATACATAATAAGAGGGATTGAATCGGCTTTCTGTAAATTTATGAAAATTAAACAAATCAACTTTTGCCAAAATTGTATCGATTAATCTTCAAAGTTTTTGAAATGGTATTATGTTGGGGAATTACAATTTCATCTTAGTAAAAGATATTAGTATATTTCATTATGTAATTTATTAAAAAGGTTCTAGAGTTTTATAAAAAACTTAAAAAAAAAACATACTTAGTTACTTACATAAGTGGCCCATTACAACTTACGAACGTGGTTCATAAATTAGAGGCCTGAAAAACATATATTGACGAGCACTATTCTCCGCTTAATTTCTTGGCTGACATTATTTTTCTTGTTGACGGAAGATGCGAGGTATGTAAATTCATCTACTACCTCAAAACAATAATTTTCAACGTTGACGGTGCGTCCCCATCGAGAGGACTCTTTGTTCGTCGAATTCATTATTTTGTTTTGTCCTCATTGACCTCTAAACTAGTGTTTTTGATTTCCCGGCATTTTTCATTTCCCGGGAAATCGGGATTTTTATTTCATTTTCCCGGGATCCCGGGAAATCCCGGTCCAAGGCAAAGAATATATAAAAAAATGCCTTTAAATATTAAAAACAAATAGTTTTTATTTTAATACAAACAAAGAAATATGAAATGAAACATTCAAATAATTCTAAGAACCCACTTGACATTTATTCCGCTTGCTTGCGGAGGTCCGCGCAGGCGGGTTAAAAAAGGATGTTTCATTCTCATTCTATTTGTTTTTTGTGTATACTTTTTTACTTTTGCGTGTACATTCGTTTGAATGTTCTCTAATTTTTCGGTTTATTGGAAAAATTACTCTCGAGAATTCGAGAAGTCTTCAAAAGAAAAATCATTTGAAAAGTTCATGCGAATGGCGTGGCGGCAAATATTTTCTGATGAGTTTGCCCAGCGATATTCTTGGAGGGGAACCCAAAATAAGAAGTGCATACGAGGTTCTATTGTAACTTTAGCCATCAGAAGTAATGCTTATTTTATTCTTATTGTTTTAAATGCAGTTCTTAATCTTATCCATTATTTTTCAGCTGCTTTCAAACAGAAATACTCTTTGGATGATGCAGATTTTGATAAAATAACCCAAAAATATTTCCAACACGCGCACGATAGGGTGGTCAAAGCTACCAACAAAATGAAAACTGTTAACTAACCGTGACTGCAACAGAAAAAGACAATAGATGCATTTTTTTAATTTGTTCCTATAATTTGAGTCATACGAGTGCCTTTTTGTGTTTTTCCAATATTTTATATGAAGTGCCTTATTTTTGTTCTTTATAGCTTAAGTTGTACGAAGTACCTTTTTGTTTAATAATATTATAGTACATCAAAGTACGTTAAATTTTAATTTTCATAATGTGATAATACATTTTAATTTTTTTTACCAAAAAACCACTGTACTGTGAATGAATGAAAACAAAAGAACTGAAGTAAACAAAAACAAAATAAAAACAAAAAAACTGAAATAAAAATGTAAACAAATGAGTAAAATAATTTCATTTCTCATAGGATTATTTGAATATGAAACACGAAAAACCTCCTACTAGCTTCCGAAGGTAGATCCAAAAATGGAAGATTGGCGGATCCAGAAACGGACAATTTTGCTGCCACAAACAAGGCGACGATGTGTCTTTTTTGGTATCCCTTTCGGATCCTAAAACGGACATTTCATCCGCCAACAGTCTGTTTTTTATTCCCTTTGGGCACGTTTCCGGACTTCAATGTCAAGTGGGAATCTTAATGCTTAGACAAGCTGTCATCGTGAAACCTGTATATGAGCAATCTCCTTGTAGATTTAGAGAGGTGTACGAAGGGATTTTTCGAAATTCGTACTTTTAGGTGGAAAAGAAATCTAACAAGTGAGAAAACTGGTAACATTACCCAAGCCAAACGACAAAAGCTATCATCGTGGAAATGTATATTAAATTCGTACTTTTTGGGGTAAAATGACTAAAAAGTGATAAAACCGGTACCATTGAGCAATATCCTTATAGACTTAGAGAGCTAAACGAAGTGATTTTTTGACACTTATTTTATTGGGTAATTGTGAAATATGATGGGATTTTTTGAGATTCGTACTCCTTGGGACATAGAGTGGAAAAGTGTTATCATCGCTCAGACCAAACACCATAAGATACAATCACCCAGTACACCAACAAAGGAGTGCTTTAAAATATATGCCTATCAATAAGTAAGTATTCATCAACTCATGGACATGGGATCGCTGATCCATTTTAGCAATTCGATACGTTCGAATTTTTCTCTATATTTGAAAGCATGAAATATACACAAAATATCAAAAGACGAAAGACGATAGTGATGGTCAAGAAAATAGTCGCCAAACGGTAATTTTATGGTAAATATTTGGAACTCTAAATAATTGATGGTTCTAGTGGATTTAAACTTATCAAACATTTTGATATTGACTCATTAAATAGGCGATATGAAATCCCGGTCGCATTCCCGGGATTCCGGGACGAAAAACTGGCCTGGATTCCCGGGAATTTTGTCCCGGGATATCTCGGGACAAAAACGCTACTCTAAACCCATTTTTGCTGACTCCTTTTCTAGTGATGAGAAACATCATCCCGCAGATTTTCGGGATTTCAGCCAATGATGTCTATACCATCGGCATAGGCTAGTGGCATGTGGCTCTTGTTGAATATGGTGCCAAACATGTTGACACCAGCTTTTCCCTGTAAATAGTGTACAGGGCAAGCTATCACCCAGCCTGAGACCTATTTCAGTGTTCAATGGTTCAGAGTGATCCTTACCAATTTTAACCGAGGATTTGGTGTTTTTCAGGGTACATCTGCAAAGTCGAGTCAGCTGTGCAGGAATACCAAACAAAGAGGTGGTAGGTGTCGATCTGCTTTTCATGAGTTTTTTCCAGGATTTGTCGTAAGGTGAATATTTGATCCGTCGTAGATTTGCCAGGTCTAAAGCCGCACTGATAAGTAGACTTGTATAGTTCCAGAACAAACTAGTTTCAATGAACGATTCCATGTAGTGAACGGTGGGAACTAGTTCCACATATTCCGCTCTTTTCGTTCCTTTTGCTTTATATTCTGATTTTTTCGTTCCTTCTGATCTTTTCGTTCCTTCTGATCTTTTCGTTCCTTTTGCTATTTTCGTTCATTTCACATTTTCGGTCATTCGTTCACTTGTTCTTACGTTCACATGTAACAATTCTAAAGTGATGGCATCACCACAACAAAAACAGCAGACAAATTGTTTTTGTATTTTGCTATGAAAATTGATTTATAAATCCTAAAAACAAAGCCTTGATTACTAATTTTTTAAACACACCATTAAAACAATATTAATATACTTCATAAACTTTTAAGCAGCTCTTACATTTTTCAATATATTTGTTTGCAAATCGTTCACTTAATAAACCGAAAAAGAACTATGTAAAAACAATCAAAACATATTGAACGCGTAGTGAGGAAAAGCAATATGTGAACGAAAAGATCAAAAGGAACGAAAGGAACAGAAGGAACGAACAAGTTCCTTCTGGTGAACGGAACTGAAAGGAACGATTCCGCGTATTCTCGCCTTAACACTCTGGTAGAATTTTCGGGCTTCCCCTCTACTTCGGAGCAACTCTGTGCGATCATCCTTCCTCTTCTGCTGCTCTTTCTATTTCCATCTCGCTGTGCCGTTAACGAACAGTTCGCTTTGTCATTGACTGCAGTTTCGCCCTGTATGTAGAATCCGTCTCTCTAGTGGCATTGCGACATTCACCATCGTACCAGGCATCTTTTTGAGACGGCTTTGAGTAACCAAGTACGCGTCTCACAGTCCGTTCTATGGAGTCGGCTATATATTGTCACTGCGAGGTAATATTATAAGGGTTTGGAGCATTCCGTAGCAGTTGAGTTAAGTAGTTTTAGTAGGCGTCCGCTACCTCTGTGGTCCGCAGTTTACCGATGTCCAGTCAATGCTCGTACCCCTGATAACTCTTTCATCCAGAAAACTGGATGCGTGCCTTTAATCGCAACCACGTGATATATCTGATTCCTTGTCAATTGATCTGGAGATAACCATGTTGCCTTATGAATATTTTTATGGTCAACTCTAGTCCTGCTAACTACCATATTTCTTGCCGCGGATAAATCAATCAGTCTGATGCCATAGTTTGACGTTTCGGTGTGCAGAGTAAATTTTCCGATGGAAGACGCAAATGCGGTCTCCCTGCCTATTTTAGCATTAAAATCGCCTAGTACAATTTTGATGTCATGGCTCGGGCTACGGTCATATACATTTTCTAGGCTCTCGTAGAACTCGTCTTTGTCCTCAACGCTTTTCTCTTCTGTCGGAGCATGGGCATTGAGACTAGGTGTCGCAGTCTCTTGCCAACCACAAATCCACATCCAAACTCGTGCTTGTCCGAATGGCCGCTATAGTAGATGTCGCACGGATTTCTTCGAGGACTTCCGTCAGTTTGATGGAGATACCTGGTCTATACAGTGTTCTTACATTTCAGGTGCATATCCTTAAATCATGGTCTTTAATTCGTTTGCGGTGGCCGTCAACATTTTGGGGGGTCCATTTTATTATTTTCTTACTTCTTTTTATTGCAATAGTTCAAACGTCAGTGGCGGATTGCAAGCCCAGCGCACCACGTCGCAGTTTTCTCCTCCTGTCAGTATTTTATTACAGCCGCCCATTCTGGGTCAGACGCTGACCAGGGTATAGCTCATTCTGAGCCTGGGTTTTAAGTTAGCCGCGCTCTGACGGGTGTCAAAAGCACGTTTTCAGCCGTCACCACGTGGAGGTATACCGTCCCCAGTAGTTTCGGTGTCATTTTATTAATTGTGTACTCTAAGAGAGGTCCTTGAATCCTTTGTCCGACATTGACCAAACCGTAGATTTAGTCATAGATTGAGGAAATCAATGGATATACCGACTTTGGTATGCATACTATGAAATTTCAATTTTCAGGATCTAAGAGAGGTTCTTGAATCCTTTGTCCGACATTGACCAAACCGTAGATTTAGTCATAGATTGATGAAATCAATGGATATGACGACTTTGGTGTGCCTACTATGAAGTTCAAGTTTTTAGGATCTAAGAGAGGTCCTTGAATCCTTTCACAGATTTTAACCAAATTTAAGAAATTGGTGTCATAAAAGAGACTTTGAGATGTCCCAAACATTATTCACCTATGAAAACTCCTATTTTTGGCCGCTCTTTGTATGAAACGGCAACCACTGTGCAAAGTCAATTAAGAAACTTGACTTTTAATAAACTTTTTCTTACTCTACAAAGATGTTAACTTAACTTATTTGAAGAATATTCAAGTCCTTAAATTTAAACCTTTTTAGAGATCTCAACGCAACAGCAATGTAAAGGGTGACCAACAATTTTTTTAACCCTTCGATTTCATCCTTTGTACAAATGTACCAATTTTAACTTTCAATGCTTTTTTTAAGCTATATGTGTGTCTACAAATCTGAAACTTCATGATATCCTCAATTATGCATTTCAGAATGAAACGATGCAAGATATTGTGGGATAATGTGCCTCTTACGTCGGTGGGGATGGTAAACGTACATCTATGCCTGACGTTTTCGATATAATTTCCCATCTTTTTGCATAAACTGAGTACATTTCGACTTTTCATTGTCTCACATATCACCTCATATATAGACACCTAAACATACCTACATACTTATACACACACAATCCACGACTTTTATTAATAATCTCACCGTTCCAGGGGGTGGGTTAAAATTTTTGTATAAAAAACACACATTGGTACAAATGTCATTATAAGGGGTACGACGAAGGATGTAATACAAGGGTTAAACCTCCGTAACTTTTATTTTTGTGAATTAAAGTAAATACTTCTTAAGTAAAAGTTTTTTGATCTGAAAAGATTATTATTTTTATTTATTTATATTTTCAAAATTCAGCTTAAAATGTCCCATACGGGTGGGAGCTAGAGGGTTCAAATGTTAAGATGAAATGTTCCCCTGAAAATTTTAATGTATGTCCCCAAAGGCAAATCAATTTTCAAATCACTGTAAAAAAATTGTGACGTAGTGGAGCAAATTGGAGTTTAAATTTTTATTGCTGAGATCAAATGCTAAACTTCTTAACATTTCATTTCGATTTTATTTGAATTAGCCTTCGGTTACAATTAGTGAAATATTCCGGAGAATGTTTCTATCGAAGATTCTTTTTTCAAAATAGGGCTTAAAATGTCCCATACGGATGGCAGCTAGAGGGTTAAAATATTTCGAGGAAATATTCCCCGAAAAATTTTAATATAGATCTCCGAAGACATGAACTATCCCAAATGTATTTTTACACATGATTTTTCATATTCTTTTTATTCCCCTTTTGACCAAAAATATCAAATTTCAAATTTTACTGAGGTCAAATGCTTTTGTTTGATATTGGTTTGGTCCACCCCCGAAAAATTGTGTTGCACTCTATAATTGTTTTAGATAAACTTTCTTTAAACATTCGTTTTACCTTTAGAATTACATTTTAACGTGTTTTGTAAAAAGTTTATTCAAAATTTGTTTGTTACAAAATACCCAACGGCATAGAATCATAGAAATTTCCCACATGCAAACCAATAGCAATTGTAATGACCTCAGTGGGATTCACAATATTTAAGCATTTTAATTACTGGTAATTTGAGTAGCAGCACAGTCATTGGACATTGTGGCATCAACAGTGATTTGCAAAAACACTATCAATTAACAAATATAGCTTAGTGTGTGTTTGCTAAACGAAAGCAGTTGCTACACATTGTTTTGAAAACGTTTAAAAACGTTTACTTTGCCCACTCATGTGCTGGTGAAATAATGTGTAAAAAGAAAATTAAACAGAGTGTTTTAGAACCGCAATTTGTCAAAGTTAATATTGATGACATATTAAAAATATAATACAAATTTTAAAAATTCTTGTAACCCACAACTGTGTAGACCCCAATGACTATTTGAGTAAGCTCGACCTCATATACTACCCTGACCATGAATTTCCTAATGGCGGATAATGTGAATTTTTTAAAGCATGAACTAATTAAAATGGCCTCTTTTATATACAAGCAAATGTGCATTATGACAAATTTTGTTTCGAAACACTGTGCCTGTGTTTAGCAAAATGAAAATACGCAGACAGATTATCGCATTTTGCCACAATGTAAAATGTAAATTGAAATCATACAGGAGGTTTTAAAAGATTTTTGTTAGATTCCATGGGAAAAGCTTGATGACCTGTATAAAAGCTTAACGAAGTAGGGCAAACGATGCCAGTTCTTTATAATTCGTTAAAGGGAAAACGACTAAAAAACTAATATGCAGAAATAGTGAACAAATATAAAACCTAAATTTTAAGAGCTAGAACAGAAATTGCTATACTATTTGATAATGTCTCATGGTGAAACTCAAAAACCTCAGGATCTTGAAGACTCTGCAGAAGTGAATAATCACAACCACCCTCATAATTCGTTTCCACCAGAAACTAATACAGAAATTATAACTAAATGGCGAAAAGCTATGAAAAGAGCAAGTAAAACACAGAAATTGCTTCAAGAAATTATGCATTTGTTGAACCATGAAATGTGTAGATACCAAGAAAACAATGTGGACCGGAAAAATTATAAAAAGCCATATCAGCGTGATGATCATCATTGTAATGCGACAGAAACACATAGTGATTCCCATGCACACCATAGTGTCATTAACTCAAGTTTAAGCTCGAGTTCAGATACCAGTTCCAGTTCATCTCAATCCAGCTCCAGTTCTAGTGACAGTGATGTCGACTCGAAACATTGTCATGTACGATCATTACATCAACATCATGGCCACAAACGTCGATGTCGTTCACATTGTCGTCGTTATGATCGTAGGCGTTCACACTGTCGTGGTCATTCTAGAAGTCACTCACAAAGACGTTCAGGATGTCATCATAGAGGCGATCATCGCCATCATACCTCCAATCGTCAACAAAATGATCGGCATGGTAATTGTTTAAGTCGTGATAGTTTTCAAAATCATACCGAGAGTGGATCCTCAACATGTCAATTGGAAGATGGGCATGCTTTATAGATTTTGGAGAATAGTTTCAGAGAAAGCTTACACTATTTTATTGAACATATGTTAAGAAATTGCTATAAATAAAAAATAAATATAAAAAAGTGAACTGAAAGGAAATAAATATCCACAAACAATGTTTTAAGTTTAAAAAGTTTTAATTTTTTTACAAAAAGTGTAAATTAATAAAGTTGTGGAGAAAAAACTGAAAGCCTAACCATGCCTCTTTTGGTACCTCCGCCCACTTTAGAAATCGAATAATAATATCAATACAACCAACGCGTTCGTTCCCAAATTCTGTATTAAGTAAAAGTGTAGCAGAATAAAGATTTGGAGAAAAAACTGGAAGACTAGTCACACCCCTACTGGTACCTCCCATACCAATCAGGTACCGCCCATTTTAGAAATCGATTAATATTATTAATAGATCCAACGCGATCGTGACCAAATTCTGTATTTAGTAAAAGTGTAGCAGAATAAAGATTTGACACAAATGTACCACTCTGCCCACTTTAGTAATTGAATAATAATAACAATATACTATAAAATTTTATGTTTTACTGAGGGTAAGGGTATATGTGAGTCGATTTTACCGTCTGAAACTTTCTGGTTTAAATTACGGCTGTATTTGCGGAGACAGATAGAGGGCCAGAGGAGTTGAATTTGCACCTATCAATCAGAATACCGGATCACATAGTTTAGGCCGAAATAGCGGTCATTAGAATAGCCGTAGAAAAAATTCAGTATCGTGGGATATTGGGCGGCAATATTCATATTCTTACGGATATTAAAGCGGCTATCAGATCCCTAGAGAACATGTACACCACTTCGAGAAATGTTCGAGAATGCCGGTTATCTCTTGAAGAGCCGATACATAGGCAAGGGCCGCCACAACCGTGAACTCGGGCGAAGTTTACGGTCTCATTGGTGTCCCTCTCACAAGGTGGAAACAGATGGTTGCACGGCGACCAAACAAATTTGGCCTACAATGGATATACAGAGGACACGATTTGCGCTGAACCTGTCCATAGTCCACCTGAGGAACATCATAGCTGTAATAACCGGTCACTGGTCAGTTGGTAAACACGCTAAGAGGTTGAAACTAACCTGCAATGATGTGGAAGAAGAGGAGACCAAACGGAATAAGAATTTTTGGCGAGGAAGTTTGAAAATGGAATCACAACGGGACTCATACTAGGACCCATGAGAACGTGGCTGCCGAATTAACCTAACCTAGAGGATAGAACCTTGCATACACAATTTCTGCTCGATACCTCTTAAACTGAGGCTGTAATTGCAAGGAGAGGCCCCCAAAACAGTATGGGAGGTGGGATATAGGTTTCGACCGATCTTGTTCATCTTAGAACCCAATCTCTACTTAGAGGACAGAAGCTTGCAGACAAAAGTTTCAGTTCGATGGCCTTTAAACTGCGACGGTAATCGCAAGAATAGACCGCCAAAAAGGCCAATTTGTATGGGCTAGCTATCAGCTCGATAGCTACTTAAATACAGCTGTGATAGCGGGGTCAGACTCCAAAAAGGGGATGGAAAATGGGAAGCTTATAAACTCCGATTGAGGATACTAGGCGGGGTAAGCCTGGTTTCTTAGGTTACACTTGTAAATACAAAATATTAAAAGTAAAATATTCTTAACGGAATATTTGAGGTTCCATTAGGGGCGCAACTTGAAAAATTAAATTTCAATAAACGTTTACCTTTAGAACAATTTTAAGTTATAAGATAATTAAGCTTACCAAATAAAAATATCCTCCCCTAGTCCGTTAAGAATTTATGAAAGAGATATTAGTTTTCCAAAAATACGTAATTTTGTATGGGAGGTTCAAGAACGGGTCAGTCTATATCATAGCTGTTAAATAATGATTAGTAATCATAATCATTAGTAATTAGATTACAAATTTTTCAAAAGTAAAGTAATGATTAAAATACGATTATTTTCGGTTTTAAACGATTACTAATTGATTACGATTACAAATAATCTAAAAATAATCGGGATTACCATGGATTACGAAAAAATAATTAAAAATAATCAAAAGTAATCAAAAAATAATTGGATTACTTTCAACGATTACTTTTGAAAATTTTTGATTATTTTCAAAATTACTTGCATTTATACTTATTGAATGTCAATAAACAATGGATTGTTAGATTACACTATATGTACAACATGACCCTATTACCAAAGTATCCTAACATCCCCAAAACCTTGACTTACGGTTCAAAAAAAATTTTTCATGTGTAAAACGCATATTTGCTAGCAAAAAGTTGTGATCAAGTATTTAAAGTATTCATGTAAAATCAAGCAGTTGATGAAAATTAACTGCAACATCAAAACAAAATATTTTCTTTAACTGTTTGATTTTGTATGGGACAGGAAATTTGCTTTCCTCTTTTTGGCAGTATTTTTGTGAAAAGATAGCATTGTTCAACAGATAGGACCACTGGATGCGTCCAGTTTTGAAGTTTGTGTGAATCCAATTTGAGGACTTTTTGTTATTCCGTGCACCTTACCGCCCTCCCAAAATAATATTCATTATGTAGATTCGTCATGTGATATTCGATCGAAACGGGGTGTTATGTATGGTTAATCGTGGGCTACATTAAGCTTTTTAGACAATTTTGATTCCGACGTTAACTTAGTTCTTTGAGAGTTTTGGTTATGAATAAAAATATATAGTTTAAAAGAAACATTTTCATATTTTTTGCGATCTTTACGAATTTTAACAGAAATATGCATAATTAGGGTGTAACAATACAGCATGAAAAATACTATTTCAGGGTTTATTGGGTGCAAAGATAAAATTGTTTTTGGACAAACTATAAGACTGGGGGTTGAAAACATTAACTTTTTCGAGCCTATGCACATTGGTCAGGTCTGCATTTTTAAATAAAATGTCCGCTATTCTGTATCCGCCATTTGATTTCTTCATGTCTGACTACAGATTCGAATTCAGAGACCCCAAAAACCCCTTAGAGCTATATTTCTTGCATATTTGAGTCTCCTAATTTTTCGGACTACATTTTTCAAAATTTTTATCAAAGAAAGCGTAAATTCAAAGGGCGAAATAAGGAAAAATGGCAAAAAGTGGAGGTTTATCCTGGGTCATTTCGATAGAGATAACATCAAATTTTAACGCAGAGATAAGGATTTGCTAATGTTAGGTGATTTAACATAAGTTTAAGTCCAAGAAACATCAGAAGTGATTTCTCTGCGTAATCAACAGTTTTGCAATTATAAATAAATTTAAGAAAAAAAAAAATTTTGCCTAAGAAATTCTATTAAATAAAAAAAAAAAATCTAAAAGCTTTTTTTTATTTTTAAGGCAATTTTTTTTTTATAATTTTTTTTATAACTACGAAACTGTTAATTATACAGGGAAATTATATGTGTACAGATTAAGGGAATTGAAGTAGTCTTTCTTGAGTTATGCCCCCTAAACTTGGCTTTAGGAGCTTAAAAACTTTAAGCTTAAACAACAGGGGTTAACATATTCCAATCGTGGAGGGTGACTCCGACAAAAATCCAACATTGATTTTTTCGACCAGCCTAATGTACATCATATATATATATTTATATACCCTCACCCTACGGGTAGGATACGTCCCAAAAGTGGAGTCACTTAGACCTTAGGGTTTTTTGATTCAAGTCCTTTTAAGTCTGGCGGGCTGTCCGACTGGTACGCATGATAACTTTAGAAAGACGCAAGCAAATGTTTTGCAATTTTGCACGAGTTAATAGTTCCCAAAATTACTTACGGTATAAAAAATGGGCTACATGACCCCGCCCCTTCTGGTACCTCCCATACAAATACATCATTTCGCCCACTTTTAAAATCGAGTGATAATATCAATAAACCCAACGAGATCGTATCAAAATTCTGTATTTAGTAAAGCTATAACAGCCACGCCCCTTCTGGTACCTTCCATACAAATGTACCTTTCAGCCCACTTCAGAGAAGGAATTATAATATCACTGTGCTAGAAAATTTTATGTTTTATTGAGGGTGAGGGTATATGTAAGTCGGGTTTACCGACTGAAACTTTCTTACTGGTTTATAAAAGCAAACGTTTAAATCAGAATTATTTGTCTAGATTTTTTTAAGTTGTAAAGGCCAATTTTTGAATGTAATCAAAAATTTTCGAAAGTAATCGTTGAAAGTAGTCGGATTATTTTTTGATTACTTTTGATTATTTTAGATTATTTTTTCGTAATCTCCAGTAATCTTGATTATTTTTAGATTATTTGTAATCGTAATCAATTAGTAATTAAAAAATTCTTAATAAAGAATTATGTAATGATCACGATTCTTTTTAAATGTAATGTAATTGATTACTAATCGTAATCAAAATTTAACAGGTATGGTCTATATATACCATATTTATTCCAGAGTCAAATTTTCATAAGTGTACATCTATTGCAAAATAAAGCTGAATTCAGTGAACTTGGAAAAAACATACATATGTAAAAATATAAGAGTGAATTAGGCCATTTGTAAAAAACTTATACCCAAACTTCAAACCGCAACCGGCACGCCAGTTTTCAACCGATCAAGCTCATATTTTTGTAATTTTTTTTTCTTAATCTAAACTCAAACAAAACCAACCGGTTTTTTTTGGAAAATCGAAGAAAAACCAGTACAGAAATTTCAGTCAGGTAAACTGACTGATAAATACCATCACCCAATAATAATTCCTATTACAAGATAATTAATTACCAAATTTGATTATCCTCCAAGTGCCGGTTTAGAAATTATGGGAGAAATATTAATTTTCCAAACAAGGTCATTTTGTATGGGAGGTACCAGAGGGTGATCCGGTATAATCCATATTCATTCCTGATTCAAATTATCATAACTGTACAACTTACGCAAAATTCAACTGTATTCACTGTACTTACAAAAATATATGTATTTAAAACTATGGGGGTATGTTCGGTATTTTGTATGGGAGGTACCAGAAGGGGTGCGTCAAATAGTTATGTTTTGTAAGGTTTTGCTTCCTATCACAAGATAAATTAATTGACCAATTTTCATTACCCCCCAAGAGTCCGTTTGGAAATTATGGGATAAATGTTAATTTTTCAAAAATAGGTAATTTTGTATGGGAGGTCCCAGAAGGGGTGATCCGATATAATCCATATTCATTCCTGATTCAAATTTTCATAACTGTACAAGTTACGCCAAATTTGACTGAATTAATTGTACTTACAAAAAAAATTATTATATGTATGTAGGACTATGAGGGTGAATTCGGGAATTTGCATGGGAGGTTTTCCCATTGTATGGGAGGGGTGCGTCAAATAGTAAGGTTTTCTGAGGTTTTGCTTCCTATCGCAAGATAAATTAACCGACCATTTGTCATTATCCTCCAAGTATCCGTTTGGAAGTTATGGGAGAAATATTAATTTTCCTAAAATAGGTCATTTTGTATGGGAGGTACCAAAAGGCGTGAACCGATATAGTTCATATTCATTGCTGAGTCCAGTTTTCATATGCAAACATCATATGCAAAATTTGAGTGAATTCAGTTTAGTTACAAAAAAGATATGTATGTAAAACTATGAGGGTCAATTAGGTCATTTGTATGGGAGGTACCAGAAGGGGTATGGCAAAGGTTTCGGTTTTCGTAGTGTTTGTCTACTTTTGCAAGATAAATAAACTGACCAAATTTAAATATCCTACGATCCTCCGTTGGGAAGTTATGAAAGAAATATAAATTATCCAAAAATAGGTAATTTTGTATGGGAGGTACCAGAAGGGGTGGGGTTATTCTGCCCATTTTCAATCGCATAAGTTCGTTTTGAAAAATATTAATACTGATAAATTTTTATACTGATCCATTGAGGTTTACTCAAGTTATCCTGCTGACCAGCAGCCAGCCAGCCCGGCAGACGGACATAGCTCAATCGTCTTAAAAAGTCCTTAAACGAATTTGGTCTTAAGATACCTGGGGGCTAACTCGTCTCCTTTAATGCGTTACACTTTTTTTCGTATCAAATGATATATAGCCTCATCCCTAAGGGTGATGGTATAAAAATAAGGTCCACCTTAATAATTTTCAGCCATAACGATACATATATAAGCGAAAGAAAACAGTAAGGGTATATATTTTTTTTTAAAATTTGTATTTTTTCAAAAGTCTATACACAGTGAAATTTTGGAATTTAGGTATATATAAAGCGTTGTGTTAATAGGCGAGTTTTATTTTAAAGACACAAGTTAAAAATTAAAGCACTGTTAGAATTACTTTCCTGTTAACAAAAATGGGTGGGTGCAAACAATGTGAAAACTTTTGTATGCATTTAGGTAAATATCATTTTATTATTTTTATTATTGTTATTTTGTTATGTTATTTTTAATGAAGGCTGATCTCAACAAATTGTACTTCTGATTAAACTAATGGCGTATGGTAGCTTGCACACAAAATACATTTGATGGTAAGCAGATGATCTACAAAGCCACTGCGAGAGTTCCTTCAATGGTACCAGTCGACGAATCACCTTGCGGTGTATGTTGAGACCAATCACTGCCAAGGCGTGTAGCTGAATAGCCATGTGAACGACCACGCGAATGACCACGGGAACGATGACGCGAATGTCTGCGATCATGGCTTGGGGAATGTGCGCGATCCTTACCCCCATGATGATGTCGCCGGCCGTGACCTCTTTTGCATTCAAGTTCACTATCACTGGAACTAGAGGAGCTGGAACTAGAACTTGAACTGTCGCTACTATCACTCTCCAATTCAAAATGTCTGCATGTTGGTACTCCAGAATGACAATGATGTTTGTGTTTCTTATCCTTTCGTTTAGATTTGCTCTTTTTGTTCTTTTTACACTTTTTGCATTTTTTTAGTTTTTTGCCCTTATGACCTCTGAATTTTCCCATTTCATGGGCCAACATATCCATTACTTCTTGCAGCAATTGTTGAGCTTCGCAAGCACTTTTCATGGCTATATGCCATTTGGCCATGATATCTTCAGGTTTCACCGCTAGAATTTGCTTTTCTTCGACACTCGCTCCATTAGGTGATGGGGAATGTTTTACAATAACGGGTTGTTCATAATGATCCATGGGATGCTGTTCATCATTTTTGGACATTTTGTTGTGAACAATAGTAAATAATGAACTGCGGCAAATTTGTTATGATAGAAAAGTTGCTTTAACTTATTTTATATATACTTATTTGCGTTTGATTTGTTTTTTTTTTATTAAGAACACTACAAATTGTTTTCCCACTCTTTCAATTGACGCTGTTCAACTGTTGTTTTTAATGTTGCGGCTTTTAATTTTTATAGTCAGCACGAAACTTTTTGCATTTATTCCAGTTAAGCTTTCTTATCGCTCAATGCATTCAGTAAACGATTACGATCGTTTTGAGATATAAGTTTGTTTGTTTACCTAATGTTTGTATTTGGACTATTAACTTGGCACAGTGTCTAGAATCGATTATATGGAGGCAGCGACAGGCAAAAAATAATTTAAAAATTCTAATAAATTGTTATATACTACATAATATACGCGTATTCTCACCGTAATGTTACAGTTTTTGGTAGAGATTCTAATTTTCGATTAAAGATCATCAAGGGCTTCATCGTATATAACCAGGGCCAACAGAAGTATGAAATGCATACATACATATGCAAATGCATATTACAGTCTTACCGGCATGTTTTGGGGGTTCATGCATATAAAAGCATATTTTGGGGTTTTAAAAGGCTTTATTTTTTCTACCTTGAGTTGCGTTGCCACCAGCTCCATCCACTACTCGTTGGTATAGTTGCCAGAACTATCAAAGCACGTAGGGAAAGTTGCTAAATATCGTAACAGTAAGGAGGCTGAAGTAATGCGTTCTTCAAAAGAGAAATAGTCAATTAGCGTTTTACTTTTCAAATATGACAGAGCAGATAGCTTTGCGAAAAGAAACTTTTTACGTTAAAACTATGGGCGTTGGGACTTTTAATGTCAACACACATTATACTACTTGGACTTTCTAAATCCCTCAGAGGCCATATAAATTTGAAAATAATTCCCGTTTTTCACATATAAACCATTAAGCAAGTTTTATCCTTGATAAAGATTTCAATAACGAAAATCAAGAATATTTGAAGTATTAAGTACTCCATTGAATTCATTAATGTAATTTTGTTTACAGTTGAGTAATTAGTCAATAGTCTAAATCTTATAAATGTAATGAAAAAGGTACCTTCATTAAATTTTTAAACTATTAGTGATGAATTTTTATTAAAAATAAAATGTATTCAGTAAATAAAATCAACTACGAGTCAAAATCTTTTGTGCATTTTTTATCAGTTTTAAAGTCATTTTTTAGTGTTTTTCGTGCTTATCTAATGCGCATATTTTTAGTTTTTCCGGGCATATTTGTGTTGGCCCTGTATATAACGTACTTTTTGGAACAATAAAAGTATATTTCGGTACAATAGAAGTACTTTTCGGTGCTATAAAAGTAGATTTTTATATAATAAAAGTAATTTTTAGAACTATTCGGTACAATAAAAGTCTTGTTATGCCATCACCTTTGGGTGCCGTTGGGGATGTAAAGTGAATCTTGCATCTCAAGTCGACTTATAACCTCCTTTGGGGTGGTACCTGGGCAACGTTGTTCGTGATATTTTTTTTTATCATGAAAAGCGACAGATAGTAAGCGACAAACCCTAATGGTTGGGCTAGCCACCCGTTCTCAGGTCCTTTACTGCCTACGAAAATACGACGAATCCCGCAAACGTAATAAGATTGATGATTTAGGGATATGCAGCTGGAACTTTCGGACTGTCTATAGAAAAGGTGCCACTATCCGACTGACGGATGTCGTCAAAAAATATAAAGCTGACATCACCGCCATCCAGGAGGTGAGATGGACAGGATAAGGATGCTCGCAATGCCGAAGGGATGAGAGTTATAATATCAATACACCCAACGAGATCGTACCCAAATTCTGTACTTAGTAAAGCTATTACAGGATAAAGTTTTGGAAAAAAAAAATTGGAAGTCTAGCCACGCCCCTTCTGGTACCTCCCATACAAATTCACCTTTCCCCCACTTTAGATATGGAGTAATAATATCAATAAATCCATCGCGCTCGTACCCTAATTCTTAATTTAGTAAAGCTATAGCAGGATACAGTTTTTGAGAAAAAACTGGAAGTCTACCAACGCCCCATCTGGTACCTCCCACACACATCTGGTACCGCCCTCTTTAGAAATCGATTAATATTATTGTTAGAACTACCGCGATCGTGACCAAATTCTGTATTTAGTAAAGTTCAAGCAGGATAAAGTTTTGGAGAAAAAATCTGGATGTCTAGACACGCCCATTCAGGTACCTCCCATACAAATGTACTTTTCCGCCCACTTTAGAGATGGAATAATAATATCAATACACTTGACACGATCGTGCCCAAATTCTGTATTTAGTAAAGCTATAACAGGATAAAGTTTTGGAGAAAAGAGCTGGATGTCTAGACACGCCCCTCCTGGTACCTCCCATACAAATGTACCTTTCCGCCCACTTTAGAGATGGAATAATAATATCAATACACTTGACACGATCGTGCCCAAATTCTGTATTTAGTAAAGCTATAACAGGATAAAGTTTTGGAGAAAAGAGCTGGATGTCTAGACACGCCCCTCCTGGTACCTCCCATACAAATGTACCACTCCGCCCACTTTAGAGATGGAGTAATAGTATCAATATACTCGACGCAATCGTGCCCCTATCCTGTATTTAGTAAAGCTATAACAGGATAAAGTTTTGGAGAAAAAATTGGAAGTCTAGCGGCGCCCCTTATGGGACCTCCCATACAAATGTACCTTTCCGCCCACTTCTGAGATGGAGTAATAATATCAATACATCCAACGCTATCGTGCCCAAACTATGTATTTAATAAAGCTATAATAGGATAAAGTTTTGGAGGATAAACCTAGAAGTCTAGACACTCCCCTTCTAGTACCTCCAATACAAATTTACCACTCCACCCACTTTAGAAATCGAGTAATAATATTAATATAAAAGATTTTTTTTATTTTACTGAGGGTGATGGTATATGTTAGTCAGGTCGCCCGACTGAAACTTTCTGACTGGTTTTTTTCAGTCTTCTATTTTGCGATCTATTGTAGTACAATAATAAGCAAATTATATAACCTTAATATTACGTATGTTTTGAACTTTACTGAGTTCAAAACGTATAAACATTGATAAAGTTTTTTCATACACTAATTACATTATAATTATTCATAAATATAAATATAAATTTACATAAATCACTATTGACGGAAAGGTAAATCTAATATATGAAATCGTTTTAATCTGTGAATTTCCTCACTATCGTCTAGTAAGGAAATAGCTAAAGCATTGGGATGTCTACTAAGTCTATCGAAATAGTTGGCACTAAATCGATTTATCTCATTTTTGATTTTAGAAATTCTTAGATCTTAATGAATATTATCATTGGTAACGAACCAGGGAGTGTTCACAATCATTCTAATAGTCTTTGACTGATATCGTTGTAGGATTTCTATGTTCGAATTGCTCGCTGTACTCCAAAGTTGGAAACCGTATGTCTATATTGGTTTGAGCATAGTTTTATAAAGTAGAACTTTATTCTCCAGACTTAACTTTGATGTTGGTCCAATTAACCAGTACATTTGTTGGGTTTTCATTTTTAATTGGTTTCTTTTTATTCTTATGTGATCTTTCCATGTTAGTCTTCTGTCAATGTGCATTCCAAGGTACTTTACACATTTAGTTGTAGTAATTTCCTTTTTTCCTTTTCTTAATGCTAATGTTACATGTGCTGGTTTATCAGTGTTAACACAAATGTTCCATTTTTTTAGCCACTTGGATATACAGTCGAGATGGTTTTGCAAAATATTTGACGCATTAACAAGAGGCTCGTTTGAGACTAGTAGCGCCGTATCATCTGCGTAAGTAGCTGTAGTAACTTCATCACTCACAGGTAGATCTGATGTGTATATCGTGTACAATACCGTTCCTAAAACGGTAAAAAGATTAAAAATGCATTTTACGAGCGCCTAGAGGCCAAGTTTTGGCTTAATGAGTGCATGCCCGATAATTGAAATCCAAGCGTATTATATCCTGTGCTGAAAAAAGGTGAGCCGAGTGTGTGCTCCAACTATCACGGGATCGGCCTTTTACACATCGCATATAAGGTCCTGTCGAGTGTGATATGTAAAATACTGACCCCCAGTGTGAAAGACTAAAGCCAGTGTTATCCAACCTGATCGGGCCTTATTAGTGTGACTTTAGACCTGGTAAATCAACGCTTAACTTACATAATTTCCCTTTATACCCCATGAATAAGGTATGGGATAGCTTCTCGCGTTGTAGTGAATTAACACGCTTTCTATTTTATATTCACAACCAACATAAAAAAGACACAAGAGAAACAGATATCACACGTACCATCTTTTCGTCGACTACAAGTCTGCGTTCGATAGCCCGATGCGACAGAAATTACCCGAAGCTATGGCTGGGTTTGGTATTCCAGCGAAGCTGATACACCTTTGCGGAATGACGCTGACTGACACGAAGTGTTCAGTGAAGATTGGCAAGGACCTTACGGCCATTTTATACCAGACGAGGCCTTAAACAAGGTGACGGCCTATCGTGTGAACTCTTCAACATAGTGATGGAGATGACAAAGAGAAAAGCTGCAGTAAACACAAGTGGTACGGTATTCGACAAAAGCCATATGCTACTTGCGGGAAAACTGCGGGATGTTACTGCAGCCTTCTCACGAATACAGAAAGAATCAACGAAAATGTGTCTAATGGTGAGCGAGGACAAAACGAAGTTTCAACGAACAAAGAATCTACTCGTTTGGGAAACTGCGTGAACGTTGACAACTATAATTTCGAGGTGGTAGATGATTTTATCTATCTAGGCTCCGCCATCAACAAAACAAATAATGTCAGCTTTGAAGTCCGGAGAAGAATCCTGCCTCCTTGAAAATGCTACTACGGACTAAGCAAGCGATTTAATGACAGAGCCCTCTATTGACGAACGAAAATCCAGCTATACCAGATACTGGTTCTACGTGTCTTGATGTATGGTTCAGAATCCTGGGTTATGACACAAGCGGTTGAATCGGTTCTGGCAGCATTCGAGAGAAAAATAATCCGTTAACGGAGAGCACCGACATCGTATGAATCATGAACTGTACGTGCTGTACATTAACAATGACGTAGTAAGACGCATTAAGGTGCAGCGTATACGTTGGCTAGGTCATGTTGTACGCATGTACAATAATGCCCCAACTCGAAAAGTCTTCGACAATGAACTCGATGGACGGCGCACAAGAGGGCGTCCAAAATTCCGCTGGAAAGACCAGGTTACTGAGAACCTTGCAGAACTTGGTGTGACAAACTGGAGAAGAAGTGCAGAAGATTGAAGCGATTATGATATTTTTCTGCGTGCGGCTATAATCCAATAGGATTGCAAAGAAGTGCCAGCTAAGTAAATAAGTATATGAAAAAATAATAAAACAAAGGGGCGTGGCACCGCCCGCACAACCCAAAATTCCAATCGGTTATATCTCGCCAGCCATTAAAGGTATGAAGATGCGATTTGATAAATATGTTACTGGTACAAGAAAGATTATATCGGTCATATGAGACTGATTATGTTCTCAGCCCAAAAAGGCTTAAGCTAGAGCCCTGCATGGACGTTCCATCTGTAGGGGTTATCCGGATAGAATTTAAGAGCTGCTCGAAGGGATTTTTCGAAATTCGTAGTTATAGGAGTAAAAAGACCGAAAATGGGATGGTATTATCACCCAGGCCAAATGATTTTGAACTGGGTATATTTTGCAGCAGTTGAGCTCCGTGGCGTATGATTTACGTGGATTACTTATAAAAATCATACGCCACCAAATGAAAATATAACAAAAGAGCCTAAAACGTGACAAATTCCTCTATACGATACTTACTAACTTCAAATCGATATAAAATTATTATGGCATGTACCTTGACAAAACGAATAATGCAGAACTTCTTCTTTCTGGGTCTACTTTCACGTGCAGTTCTCTGAATTGAATCCCAAATTAATGGGCTGCAAAATGTTGTACTGTGTTAGAGAATAAAACCAAAAATTAGTGAGCGGGTAATGTGGAATATCGTTGAACATTCCCGCATTCTGGTATTTCACATTAGCCGAAAGCAGGAACAATTCGAAAAAAATGATAAAAATTATAAATCATATTAATATCACATACTAACCGAGTATCACTAAATTTAAGTTCAGTATTTAAAATGTCTTATTAAAAAATATTGGCAAATGTGGAAGATACATGGACCTTATGACACGCCTGTATGACATTATTCCAGGGGATTCATACGTAATGGACGGATGTCTTCAGTATTTGTTTACATTTGCTAACGTGTGTAATTATATTTTTGTTTTTTAAACATCTATTTCTATTGTTTGTATTTCACAGTGTTTGGAAACCGTAATTTTGAAAAAATTAAAATTAAAGCGTAAAACCTGCTATGGCTTCATCTGGCCATTTTTGGCATTAGTAAAAACGGTATTTTGAAATTTAGACTTACAATATTGAGTTATACCGTTATACACAATAAGGACAATTAAAAGATGTAAAAGTCCCCACACAAAGATAACACATACATAGATACATTTAACACGCTTATGTTCATATACAAATAAGAACTTTGTAGAATAATATATAAATATATTTTCCCTTTCGATGATCATATGGCCTTTGTATCACAATATATAAAAATAATTACTCATTAGGGCTTAAAACACAATAGCCGATGAACTGATAATGAATGTCGTCGCATTGATTGAATGGTATGGGGTATGAGCTTCAGAGAATCGTATGCCTCCTGCTAAACGCTGGAAAACTTTTACAATGTTGACGCGCACTATGAGTGAGCGCGAGTAAACAAAGATAATTTGCATACGTTTGTAAACGTTTAACTCGATCGTCTCATCAACTGCTCTGCCATAACAACTGGATCAAAACAAAACAACAAAATTTCGCAAAACACCGGTCGGTATAAAAGACATTCACCGGTCGTATTGAAACATCAGTCAAGTGTTTTGTTCAGTTGCGAAAGCATAGCTTACCCACATCCGGAGCGTTTTAAATAAAAAATAAGTAAATACAACGCAATAATAAGTTAAAATTTACCCAAGTGAATCACAATTTTTCACTTAGAAAAATGCTCACGAGTGGTCATCTATTTCCATCATCTATATCTATTAATGGACGTGAGTTAACCGAAACTGATGATTATGATTACATCCAAGGAGTAGAAGAACATAAAGAACCCGAATCGCCGATTAAAGAGTGCTCTGATTCCCGCAAACGGTTCCTTGAAGCCACAAAGAAGGCACATGAAAAACTAAAGCTTTTACGAGAAATGAGAGAAAAATTGGATGATCAAATGTTTAAGAAGGAAGAAACAAATGAACGCAGTAAAAAAAGTGGCAAGAAGCTTAAAAGTCGTACCGTGGCTTCCAAAGCTAGTAATGGGGTCGTTAGCGAAACCATTTTGGGCACTAGTGACAGTGACAGCGATATTTGTCACCCTTTCCATGATATCGCATATGAAACTTTAAGGCTTTTAGAATTACATATGAGAGAAGAATTGGATGATGAAATGCCCAAGAAGGAACACAAAAGTAAAAACAGTAAGATCAAAGGCAAGCAACAAAGAAGACGCCATCGTTCTATATCTTCCAAAATCAGTGATGGTACCAGTAGCGGTACCAGTTCTGGCACTAGTGATAGTGACAGCGACAATGAGCCGGAGTTTGTTCCTTGTCGTAATCATCATCATAAAGGCAATGGTCACAGCCGTCAACATTCTCGTGATCATCCATATTATCCCTGCCGAGTGCCGTGTAGAGATTCATACGTTGAGGATTGTTGTCCAACTTTTCAAAGGAATTTGTTTAGAAGTTCATCGCTTCCCCCATGGTTTCGAGCATATGATCGTTCACGATCTCGGGGCAATTCAAGAACTCATGATGGCAGATTTGATCCAATGAGGAAACCTGATGGTCATCATAGGCATAATGTCATTCGCTCCCGGTCGCATTCTTTATCTCGTGGACGTCATGGAGAATTAAAAAAGTATCACAGCCATCATAAGCGTCATGCTAGCCATGAAATAAAACACCACCATGGTCATCATGAACGCTACGTGAGACGCTCTCGTTCTCATTCTCATGGACGTCATGGAGATATGAAACACCATCATGTTCATCATAAGCGTCACGCCAAACGCTCTTGGTCGCGCTCTCATTCGCGTGGTCGTCATGAAAGCGTGAAAAATCATCACAGCCATCATCGACGTCATATGAGCCGCTCTTGCTCGCGCTCTCATTCGCGTGGTCGTCTTGAAGGAATGAAAAAGCTTCACGTCCATCATAAGCGTAAGGGGAACCGGCCTCATTCTCGTGAACGTCATGGAGAAATAAAACACCACCAAGGTCATCATGAGCACTACTTGAGCCGCTCTCGTTCTCCTTCTCATGGACGTCATGGAGAAATGAAACAGCATCATGTTCATCATAAGCGTCATCTAAGCTGCTCTTGTTCCCGCTCTCATTCCCGTGGTCGTCATGAAAGCCTGAAAAATCATCACAGCCATCATCGGCGTCATATGAGCCGCTCTCATTCTCGTGGACGTCATGGAGAAATGAAACAGCATCATGTTCATCATAAGCGTCATCTAAACCGCTCTTGTTCCTGCTCTCATTCCCGTGGTCGTCATGAAGGCATGAAAAAGCATCACGGCCATCAAAAGCGTCAGGTTAGCTGCTCTCGTTCGCGCTCTCATTCCCGTGGTCGTCATGAAGGAGTGAAAAAGCATCACGGCCATCATAAGCGTCAGGTGAGCCTCTCTCATAGCTGTGGTCGTCATGGAGGAGTAAAAAAGCATCAACGCCATCATAAGCGTAATGTGAGCCGCTCTCATTCCCGTGGCCATCATAAACACCAAGCTAGCCGCTCTTGTTCTCTGTCTCATTGTCGTGCACGTCAAGAAAAGGTCATGAAACATTATGGTCATCAAAAACGACAATCCAGTCGCTCTCATTCACATAACAATGCTTCTTGTCCAGAGACATCTAATCAACACAAGAGAAATTGCTCACGTTCTAGAAATAATGCTAAGGAAGGCAAATGTCACGGCTATTGTAGACAAAATTTGCAAAACTCCACTTCATCGTCAAGTAGCAGCAGCAGCAGTTCTGAGGACGAGTAACCTAAGTCTCATCGCCGACCCCCAAATCCTTGGATGTTTCATCCTCATGGTATGTTGGACCATCATCCCAATCCCTGGATGATGCAAGGCGGAATGATGGGTCTTTAGGTCTCAGGATCCCAGGCTTGAAACCTGGCCTTCTTTTCCGGGAATGTTATCTGGTGTAATGTTGGATCGCAGTGTTAGTCCTGGATTGCACTAGCCTACGTTAGCTTCCAAGCGTTCTATCCGTCAAATGGCGCATACGAGTCACAAAGGTTGTCCTCGAAGATATTGGTAAAGGATTTGTTTTTAACGAAAACTCAATGAAATTGGTAGATGATTTCCTTTATATGAAAAATGTTTTACTACGAACAAACAACACTAAATTATAAAATTTAACTAATTGTATAAAATAAACTTAATTTAAAAAATATATATAAAGTACAAAATGCGAAAAAAAATAAAAAATTATTAATTAAAAAATATATATAAAGTACAAAATACGAAAAAAATAATTAAACCTAATTTAAATTGTTTTCAATTCATTTGATGTATAAAAGCTTAATGCAACTGGGTTATTAATTTATGAAGATAAGTTAATTTAAAGACAGTAGAGAATTTTTAGTCAGGTAAACTGACCGATAAATACCCTCGCCCTATAAATTATATTGCTGAGTCTTAAGTTAATCGAATTAACCGATTTTTATTTGAATTAACTGATGTAGAAAATTTAAATATAAAAACACTACGATACGCAAAATATATGTTTTCTATCATGCGTCTAAGAGGGTAACAAAGGATTTATATCTCAAATGTTTTTTTTTTTTTTTTAACTTTTTGTTCTACTTCCTAAATCCAAAAAAATATGTAAATAGCCCAAAGTATCCCCTTACAAAAGTTTTTCAATAATTATATCTTTTAACCAGCAAGAAAGTTTCAGTCGGGCAACCCGACTTACATATACCCTCACCCTCAGTAAAACAACAAATTTTCTATTATATTGACATTATTACTCGATTTCTAAAGTTGGCGAAGTGGTATATTTGTTTTAGAGGTACCTGAAGGGGCGTGGCTAGACCAATTTTTTTCTACAAAACTTTGTCCTGTTATAGCTTAACAATATTCAGAATTTAGGCACGATCGTGTTGAGTGTATTGATATTATTACTCCATCCCCAATGTGAGCGGAGAGGTGCATTTATATGGGAGGTACCAGAAGGGGCGTGTCTAGACTTCCAAATTTGTCTCCAAAACTTTATCCTAATATGCCTTTACTAAATACAGAATATGGGTACGGTCGCGTTGGATTTATTGATATTATTATTACTCTATCTTTAAAGTGGGCGGAAAGGTACATTTGTATGGGATATACCAGAAAAGACGTGACTAGACTTCCAATGTTTTTTCCAAAACTTGATCCTATTATAGCTTAATTAAATACAGAATTTAGGTACGATCCCGGTGGGTGTATTGATATTATTACTTCATTTCTAAAGTGGGCGGAATGATGAATTTGTATGGGAGGTACTAAAAAGGGTGGGGACATGTAGCTCATTTGCAATACCGTAAGTAGTTTTGGAGAAATATTAACTCGTGCAAAATTTCAAAAAAATTGGTTGCGTCTTTCGAAAGTTCTCGTGCGTATCAACCAGCCGGACAGACAGATATGGCTCAAACGACCTAAAATGTCATGAATCGAATTTGGTTCAAAGAAACATAAGAAATTAAGTGACTCCTTCTATGTGTTCACCCTCCTACACTCCTACCCGTAGGGTGAGGTTGTAATATAACCGCTATAAAGGTAATAAAAAAGGAGCCAACATTATCTTTACATCCACGAAATGGGGAATGCTGACGCCTGCGAGCATAAATTTTGAATGGTCGAAATAAAAAAAAAAGAAAGATTTTCGATCTTTTTTTGCCGAATTATATTTTTTATTACTCATAACACAGTGCAACAGTGAAAAAAATACAAAAACGGGACAGTATAGGTTCGATTCTACTATCGAAGGGTAATAAAACCCTATACTCAGTTTGGCGAGATTGGTGACCAATTTTTTTTTATGGGCCCCTAAAGATTCCCAAAATCAGTGAGCCCCATGAAAAAAGGTGTGATCAGTTTTTGTCCAACAGCTAACTCACACTTCGTGATAGCGCTAAACTGTATTCGGCAATAATGTAGCTGGGAGTTTTGCGCACTAACTTTATTAACAAATTATGCCAAAAAGGTTGGTTATTCCTGCCCTTTTTCAAAAAAAATTGAAGAATAATTTATTATTTTTTCACTTTTTTGAGCATTATTTTGAGGGAGTTTTTCTCTAACACTGTTCGACAAAATTGTAGCCCTGGTAAAGATAAACAACTTTCGTGAACATATCAATGCAATCTGAACGTGTCTAGGCAACCTAAATAGCTCATAAAGTCCACGTTGATACCGGTTTTTCGAACCTTTACGCACTTATAAGCCAGTAACGTGGTTGAATATCAACCGATTTTAAATTTCGCAGTGGATTTAGAAAGAAGAGACTGCGGCCTTTCCAACCATATATATAGTTATATTGGTAACTTGTCATATCTGTTTGTTTTTTGCCTCGAAATTTCAAACTTTTGTAATTTTTTCACTATTTTTAAGTTTGATGAAGTTTGTAGCCCCTATTTTATAAGGACACCCTAATGTTTACTACTTTATTCAGAAAGTACACGCTTTCACGAGTTAATCGCATGCTTGTTTGTAAAAATCTGTTAACAAATAGTTTATTTATTCATGTTTTCCGAGGGACGTAACTTTCATATCCTATACTAAAATCAAAGAGTTGAAGAAGAAGCATTCTTTTGGTGTTGTTGTTAATTACTTCAACTTTGATTTTAGCATAGGATATGAAAGATGCGTCCCTCGGAAAACATGAATAACTTAACTAGCTGTTAACCGATTTTTAAAAACAAGTATGCGTTTAACTCGTGAAAGCGTGCACTTTCTGAATAAAGTAGTAAACATTAGGGTGTCCTTATAAAATAGGGGCTACAAACTTCATCAAACTTAAAAATAGTGAAAAAATTACAAAAGTTTGAAATTTCGAGGCAAAAAACAAACAGATATGACAAGTTACCAATATAACTATATATATAGTTGGAAAGGCCACAGTCTCTTCTTTCTAAATCCACTGAGAAATTTAAAATCGGTTGATATTCCACCACGTCACTGGCTTATAAGTGCGTAAAGGTTCGAAAAACCGGTATCAACGTGGACTTTATGAGCTATTTAGGTTGCCTAGACACGTTCAGATTGCATTGATATGTTAACGAAAGTTGTTTATCTTTACCAGGGCTACAATTTTGGTGAACAGTGTTAGAGAAAAATTTGGACTCCCTCAAAGTAATGCTCAAAAAAGTGAAAAAATAATAAATTCTTCTTCAATTTTTTTTGAAAAAGGGCAGGAATAACCAACCTTTTTGGCATAATTTCTTAATAAAGTTAGTGCGCAAAACTCCCATCTACATTATTGCCGAATACAGTTTAGCGCTATCACGAAGTGTGAGTTAGCTGTTGGACAAAAACTGATCACACCTTTTTTCATGGGGCTCACTGATTTTGGGAATCTTTAGGGGCCCATAAAAAAAAATTGGTCACCAATCTCGCCAAACTGAGTATAGGGTTTTATTACCCTTCGATAGTAGTATCGAACCTATACTATCCCGTTTTTGTATTTTTCAAAAAGTCGTCATTTGTTGCATAGTGTAATCAATTAATCAATTTTTTAATTATTCATTAAATATTTGGACTTAAGACTAATGTAGCTGTGTAATTAATTACATTCTGTAGATAGATGAATAATAGATGATAGATGTAAATTAAAATGATTAAACGAAATAAATTTGAATATCTCGAACAATTGCCAAGATATCAGGCAATATATAATGATTTACCTTTATTTGGTAATTTGGTAGTTTAACATTAGAAAAAAATATAAAATAGTAAGTTTAGTGTGGATCAACATCTCCATATCGCAACTATCGTGTATTTAAATTGAAATAAAAAAAAGACTTCACTCCATAGATCATGAAGTAACATCCTTAGTGGGTGGCTTTTGTATAGATTTTTTTTATGCGATTTTTGTTGCTGTTTTTAATATATAGTTTCAACTATTTCAAAAAAGTATTTGTTTGTATTTCATTTTTATTAATTTTTATAAAAAGCCATTTGTGAAATATATAAGGGTAAGTATATATATTTATTTTTCCAAATGGCTTTATTTCCTTACTATACTAAGAGTATCATTTCATAATTTTAAATTTTTTGGAAAAGGGTCAGAGTTTTGACATTACCTGAAAACACATCAAAATTTGCCCCAAAGTTTGGGTTTTTTTTGGTGGTTGTCAAATAGTGAAATAAATATAAGACATCAAAAAAACTCGCACGGAATTCATTAAGCTTCTAATGGCCGTGATATCTTCTTTCTCTATCATTGTAGAAATTCTGTGACGATCGTGACCGTCTGACATCATCGTCATGTTGCCTCATAGATATGGGATAGTATATTGGTGGTGGTGGTATCGTATTCGAAATAATATAAATCCACATATATATGAGGATAAATATTTTCAGGTGCATATGACAGGTACTGTCGCTTCCTTCGAAAGAAGAACGGCGGCTGTGATTGTCTTCACAATGTAGGCTACAACTATGGCTGCACTCACATCTATGATTATTAGCTGATTGCTTATTCCGCATTGAAGAATGTGGGTTTTCTTGTTGCACTTGTGGTTTATTATGATCCTCCGAATCTTCGTAATTCATTTCTAATATTGTTATAAGGTTTTTTTATAAAAATTAATTTGCACTTTTTTTGTAACTGTTACTACGCAGTTTGTCACAGACTGAAATGCTTAAGATATGATAGTTTGGTAGGTAAAAACTGCCTGCAGGGGAACTCGCGTACATAGACTGATGGTACTAAATGCGTAATTACGCCATTCAAACTTTGAATTTCAAAGCCACATATTGGTAGTAAAGACAGATAATGCATCTCGCTCTCGAGTGTGTTTCGATTTTCAGTCTAGTCAGCTAAAGAGTGTACATTGGTTCTCTCGCAGTCTCTTGTCTATTCTCCTTGCGCAATATAATATAATAATTAATTATTTATACAACTGCAACTGCAATTTTTGTTAAAAACAACATAAACTATCAAAGTTTTAAATTGTGCAAATGATCGTAAGAGAATCAATGTACACTCTTGAGCCGACCTGGTTGCTAACCGAAATACGATATCAAAAATAAATACTCTATCGTATTCATTACTCTATGTCAAAGCGCACTGATCACTCAATCCGTTTTAATTTCCATTCAATTTTTAAACTTTGGGCTTATATATGTTTATTAAAAATATATGATGGTACGGAGGTAACTATCAGAGAATGACAATAAGTACTCGGAATTAATGTATACTTAAGTACATACCCATAATTTGTATACTTCTGTGGAACTATACCTAACACACAGAGAATACTTACAAACTCTTACTTGCGTTGAAAAAGACATGTCTGCACACCATTTATAACGATCGTTACTTCTGCCTACCCTTACTTTTGTTTCTCATACACAAGTATACACAAAATACACTCGACGGACACGAGGTCAGAAGCCGAAGCAGACTCAACTTTATTATGAAGTTTTTTAGCTACGATAATGATCATCATAGATCATCGTGTTTGATCGTTCTTACATTCGTCAACTCTTCTATGCACTACGGGTGACATGAGTACTCATGTGTACTCATGTACATTCCCATACTCTACGGAACATGACATGTATAACTAGCACCCAAAACAACCAACACTTGTAACAACATGTGCTGGGTTCTCGTGTACTTGGGTGTACCAATGCACAAGTGTGTGCGGGTATGCGCATGGTTTGATCGTTTACACTTTATACATGTACATGTCTGGACATTAATACTTCAACAGTACTCTTATTATACATTTTGTCATTCTCTGGTAACTATGACTTATGCATATGAATATGCCGAGAAAAATACCAAATACAAAATTACTGGTAATATAACAAAAACTCAAGTTTAATTTCCATCATTTCTCTCAGTGACAACAGCGCCACTACAAATAATTTGTCGATTTTTTAAAACAAAGATAGAAATCATTGAGTAATGAACAGTGTTGCCATTTTGGTGCTTAAAGCACTGTTTTTGGTGCTTTTTTGACTCCCCCAAACCGTTTTTGTTTCTTCATAACCGTTACCCGAAAAAAAATAATAATGGTGCTTTTGGAATTTATTTCCAGTGCTTTTGGTGCGTTTCATCTCTTGGGTATAGTTACACAAAGTTATTTTTTTGAGTACCATCACTGTTAATTCAAGCATAATTGTACCATTTAAATAGCATCGCCTTAAATGTTCCAACTTAATAACAAATGTAATAGCTCCTTTCTTCATGGAAAAGCTTGCATCAGATATGGAACACTTTTATTACCACATTTTTAGGTCTAATTGTATTAAATGCAGGTACGGCTGATGAATTACTTATGGCGTTGAAATGACTCCTAAATATTTTTAAATTTAATTTTATATATTTAGTGGCAATCGGCACCGATAACGCTGCAGTGATGACTGGTGCTAATAACGGTTTGTACCAAAAGATAAAACTCAATTATAATTTTAAGAACCTTGTCTTGGCTCGTTGCGTGTGCCATTCACTTCAATTAGCTGTGTGCGCCGCTACAGAAAGAGTTTCCCAAATAAATTGGAGTTCCTTGTGAAAGAACCCCACAATTGGTTTAGCCATTCTCCTATGAGACAAAAGACTTATGCAAAAATTTTTAAATTGATAAATGATGATAGTTCCAACCCGAAAAAGATTCCAATGATGGCAAATACCAGGTGGTGTCAATTGAAATGGATGTTAATATAATTTTAAAAATGGAGCTCGAGTTAAAGATACATTTTAACGCAACAGTTGATTGTTCCTTTGTCACAAATATATTAAGAGATATGAATTATGTATATTTGTTATATTTGGGTTCAATCTTGGGTGACGTCCAGAAAGTTCTACAGACACATACTTCCTGTATGAACACTGAATTTTGTCAAACTTTGCTTTAGATGTACGCTTATTTCACTTAGAAATAAATATTGACTATATCGGTCGACTCCTTCAAAACTGTATTGGGCGTGGAAACCTGTATTTTAGCCCTAGACCTTTTAGCAATCAGATAGAACATGACAATATGAATAAGAATATGTATACTAAATTTTAATTTAGGATGGACAGCTGGAGGACAGTTGAATTTGGTCAGTTAATTTTTCTTGTAATATAAGCAGTGCGGCCATTTTAGCAGCTAGATTTAGCATTTTATTTTTGTATTTAGCCGCATTTAGCATTTAGCATTTTTCTTAGCATTTTGCAATTATTAATTTAGCATTTTTTAGCATTATTCTATCAGACACATTTGCTCTCTTAAATTCTCGTTTAGAAGATTTTTTTGTTCCAACACCATACTTTAATTACAACTTTGAAGATTTTCAAAAAAAAAATGTAATCAATTCTGAAGAATATAATGAAATAAGAGTTACTTGCCGAAAGTTTACAGCTCAGTTATTATATCAGCTTAGACAACGATTGCCAGCAAATTTTCTAAATCCTAAAAATACAATTATTTTTCTGTAGAAAACAGTTTAACAACTAAAAAATTAAAATTATATGAACATTTGGAACATCGAATGGAAGATTTCACAGTGGACGAAATTACTATTTTAGAAAAGCAATGGCAAAAGATGAGTACATATGAATGGGTAAACAAAAACTCAACAATTGATTTCTGGATAAGTGTATACGAATATAAAAATGATTTAAATGAAAACCCGTTCAAGGAATTGTCTTCTTCTGTTATGAAGTTTCTAGTTTTACCATTTAGTAACGCAGAAGTTGAAAGAGTTTTCAGTGAAATGAACCTTATAAAAACATTAGAAATAGAATGATATTGAACACTATGAATTTACTTCTTTACATTAGATGCGGATTGAAAAAGTTAAATAAATTTTGCGAAAGTTTTATAATTACCAATGATAATGATATTTCGACCGACTCTCCGGGAGTTGAGGAAGAATATTCATTTGATAACGAATATAATTATATAAAAATTAAATTTCATGATTTGTAACAAATGATATTTAAAAATGTACTGAAATGCTACTAAGTAGTGATTTAAATTGTTATGTTATTTTTATACCCTTCACCATGCGCATGAACAGAGTGAAGGGTATATTAATTTTGTTCTTCCATTTGTAACGCCCATAAGGAGGCGTGGTAGGTATGACAATATATATATGTATATATAAATGATCATAATCGAAATCTGAGTCGATTTAAAGGTGACCGTCTGTCCCCGCGATTACAGCCACAGTTTAAGAGATATCGAGCTGAAATTTGGAAGATGAGATGAGCCCGATCGGTCAAAAACTACTCCCACCTCCCATTCAAACTCCCCCTTTTTGGGGTCTGTCCCTGCGATTATAGCCGTAGTATAAGGGCAATCAAGCTGAAATTTTGTATGTGAGCTTCCCTACACCAAGTGGAGGTTTAGTAGTAAGATAAGCCCGATCGGTCAAAAACTACTCTCACCTCCCATACAAACTCTCCCTTTTTGGGGTTTGTCCCTGCGATTGCAGCCGTATTTTAAGAGGTATATAGCTGACATTTTGTACGCAAGATTCAATATATAAGCGGAGGCTACTTTCTATGATAAGCAATGTTGGCCAAAAACTACTCCCACCTTCCATTCAAACTACCTTTTTTCGGGTGTCCGCGTAACTGCCCCCGCTATTATAGACGTAGGTTAGGAAATGTTGGGCTGAAATTTAATATTAAAGCTTTTATCCTATAATAGAAGCTTACGTTGTAAGAAGAGCAATATCGGACGAATACTTCTCCCATCTTCCATACAAACTCCCCCTTTTTAGGGGTGCCCGTCTGTATGTCCCAGAAGCAGAAGTTAAGTTCTCCCACACCCATTTTTGGGGAGTTACAAAATTCATAAAAATAAGCTCCAACTCATAAACTTATCGGTAAATCGAATAAAATCGATACAAAATTATTGACTAAATGGATGTGTGAAGCTTAAGTAACGTCCACTTCTCACCAACTTGATTTGATCACCATTTTTACAAATGGTGAAGAGTATCTGTGCTTCGGCATAGCCGAAGATAACCGCCCTACTAGTTTTTATATAAATATACATATATGTATGTATGTACAAACCAATGTGATATTCAATTGAAGGGACACTTTTTCTTTAATGTATGTAAGACTTTGTTTCTTTTTTATTTAATAAATAGTTTTTTCTTTCTTGTTTGCCATGGCTCAACAATACATGGTTGAATAATTACATGACATTGTTTTATTCTAATGAAATATATTTCTAAGGCAACATTGAATACAAAATTTTAAAAATTAAATGCTTTATAGTGATCATTTTATTAAAAAAGAAACGTTTTTAAATTTAGCATTATTTTTTGGCATTTCAATATTTTTTTTTTAGTTTTTTTTAGCATTATTTTAATGCTGATTTAGCTGCAACACTTTTTTAGATCTGGTCACACTGAATATAAGGCAAAACCTCAGAAAACCGAACCATTTGACACACCCCATTTGGTAACCCCATACAAATAACCGAAGTCAGTCATAGTTCTACAAGCACATACTTCCTGTATGAACACTGAATTTTGTCAAGCTTTGCTTTAGATGTACGCTTATTTCACTTAGAAATAAATATTGACTCCTTCAAAACTGTATTGGGCGTGGAAACCTGTATTTTAGCCCTAGCCCTTTTAGCAATCAGATAGAACATGATAATATGAATAATAATATGTATACTAAATTTTAATTTAGGATCAGTGGTCGGATTTTAGCCCGAGAGAAATCTATATATATAAAAATGGTGGCAAAAATGTATAGTAATTCATCAATTGAGAACGGCTGGGCCGATTTTGCTCAAACTTTTTTTCAGTTGTTTGTTATTGCCAGGAGAAGGTTTATGTGAAAGAAAATTTTGGGAAAATCTTCCGGAAAAGTCGGAAAATTGGAAAAATCAAAATTTGCCTTTTTGGATGGAATTGTGTGTGCAATTGTTACAGAATGGCTTTTCGAATAGAAAAATGGAAAAATTATGTTTAAAAATGCGGAAAATTCCGGAAAAATTAAAAAAGTTTGAATTTGTTTTTTCGACGAAATCCTGCATTTTATAATATGATTTAATAATTTGACTTGACAAAATGACTTTTTGAATGGAAAAATAGAAAAATGTTTGGTGGAAAACTCGGAAAATTTCTAAAAAACTAGAATTTTTTCTACAAAATTTTGCATTGTATTGCTTTATTTGATAAAAATCGATAATTGAATTTTTGTTTAAAATTTTGTGTGCAATTGTTCCGTAGTGGCTTTACGAATGCCAATAAATATTTTAGACGAAATTTTGAATTTTATCGTATGACTGATAATTTTGGACGATTTTTATTTGTAATATTTCGGATAATAGCAAAAATTCTTGGTGGAAAACTCGAAATATTCCGTAAAAACTCGAAAAATTTAGATTTTTCGACGAAATTTTGCACTGTATCGCTTGATTTAATGATTTTTGTCGACGTAAAGGTGGAAAATTCGTATGATGCTTGGAAAATTTGGGATTATTATGTTAAAAGATTAAACACGAAATGATCGAATAATTTAAAAATCTTCTGCATGAGAATAACGCATTGGTCCGATTGTTCAAAACAGCATTGAATACAAGGCATTCTGACGACCACAAAATCATTATCAGAGCAGACAAAAGACCCTCTGGTTGCCATGCAGGACAATTCAATGCTCCCACTATAAATCAAGTTGCAGTGGTGATTGTTGGGAAGAATGTGGAATCACGCGATATTGTTCTCAAGCGTCGGGATGGTAGACAACTGAGGCATGACCCATCGGTCATATGATGCACTTCAATACCCGTTGATGTTCTGTCGTGGAAGGATGGCTATCACCTCAATTTAAAAATGGTCAATAGAACAAAAGGTTTGTTTACAAGTCATCACTTCTTTTTCATTTTCCATTTAAGTTCGAATTTCGATCTTGAAATTAACTTCTGATCGAAGACATGTGCGTGCTCATGTGCGGCAGTCTACTGTCGAAATTGGAATACCAGCGTCAAATCGTTCGATGCACGATGCATTTAATCGCAAATTGCAACGAGATCAAGCATTGATAGTGAAGAGCTGACTGAAAGAGTCCGAAAAAATGTGCCACAATTGAATGCCGAGCAAACGAACGTGTACGATTCGCTGATGTAGGGTGTTGACGATGGAACGGGAGGCATTTACTTTCTCGATGCTCCCCCTGGCAAGACAAGCGTCATTTCTTTGATTATGGCAACATTTGGCCAATATTGCAAATTCCGTTAGCTGTTGCATCCGCTGGTATTCCTGTACTTTCCGCTCTGAAGCTGCTGATGATGACAAGCCAACGTGCAACGAAATTGTTGAGAGAATGCTAAATCATCATTTGGAATGAATGCACTATGGCACATAAACGAGTTTTGGAGGCAGTTGACCGAACGATTAAGGATTTACGAAGTAATTTGAGATAATTTGGTGTGGCTATGGTATTTTCGTCAAACGCTTCCCGTCATCCCAAAATCAACTGCTGCTTATGAAATTAACGCATGCCTGAAATCGTGATCTTTGTGTTACTGAATTTTCAAGACAGCTACTGGCACTTAGTAATGGCCAAATTCCTGTTAATGGGCCATACTAGCAGCGAAGAATAAGGTCGTCATAGCTTGAATGTTATTATTCAAAGTCGAATCGATGGAAAACTGCATTCATACAAATCCGTTGACAGTGCGACCAACGAGAATGAGGCGACCAACTATCCGACAAAATTTTTGAATTTTTAAGATGTGTCAGGAACTCCGCCGCATAATTTACAGCTGACGGTGGGATCGTAAGCATGTTGCGGAATCTGAATTATCTTAAATTGTGCAACGGTACGCGGTTGTCAGTCAAGAAACTGATCATCAATGTGATTAAACCGACGTTCATCATTATTCTAACCGATCTTCCCTTCCAAATTCAAGCTAATTCAACTCCCCATTCTATTGGCTTTTGCGATGACAATCAATAAATCGCAAAACCCATCAATGAAGTTCACAAGATCAGCCGAACGTTGTCTGTTCGCGTATTGGCAAACCGTCTTCATTGTTTGTTTTTACGCCGGAAAACAATTCGAAAAACATTGTTAATCAGATCGCTCTTCACTTATTTCGATTAAATTCAAATAAATCACATTAAAACTTGAACTAACTGTGTTCTACTATTCCCCTGGAGCTTATATGAATTCGTTACCTTAGGAGCGAGACGAAGTTTGCCGGGTCAGCTAGTAAAATATAAAAATGCAGACGAAATTTAAATTTTGCATCAGTGGGCGGAGTGGGCGTGGAAAATCTGTATTTGAACCCTAGAGAGATACAATTGGACACAGAATTCGACAACACGAATCCTAATGTGCTAACGAAATTTAAATTGTTGACCCAATTGGTGAAGTGGGCGTGGCAAAACTTTTTTTTAGAGCTAGAAAAAAACAATTTGATACCCAGATAGTACTCGAAAACGCAAATATGAATATGCAGACGGAATAGTAGTTTTTGGTTATATGGTTATATTGGTTGTGGCAACACTTTTTTTAGAGCTAGGTATATACAAAATATACACATATATATTGTCCTGAAATTTTGAGTGCAAACTTCTATATTCAATTCGAATAAATCCCACCTCCCATACAAAATCCCCCCTTTTGGGGGCTGTCCCTGCAAGATCGGTAAACTACTATTTCAACTTCCCATAAAAATTGCCCCTTTTTTAGGGTCTTTCCATGCTATCACAGTCGTAGTTTAAGAGCTATTGACCTAAAATTTGGTATTCAATATTCTATCCTCTCTAAGATGAACAAGTTCTTGAAAAACTTCTGCCATCTCCCATGCAAACTTTCCCTTTTGGGGGTTTCCGTGTTGCTCTCCACGCGATTACAGCCGTAGTTTATGGAATATTAAGTTACAATTTGACATGCAAGCTTACATCCTCGAAGGGGAGATTATGTTCTAATATGAGCAAAATCGTGTAAAAAATACTTTCATACAACCAATCCCCCTTTTTTTCTGAAATTTGGTATACAAGCTTATATACTCTAAGCGAACGTTAAGTTGTACTTCCACCTCCCATACAAACTCTCCTTTTTTGGGGTGTTCGTCTTACAGACATAGTTTAAGAGCTATCGATCTGAAATATGGCACCCAAACCCACCCCCTGCTGTTCTGCATGGAAACAGCAACAATTTACCAATCCTTAAAAGAATAGGCGTACCACAAAAACACAAGTAAGTTTTATATTTTTTTTAATGTTTATTTATTTTTTATTATACATTTGTTATAATTTTAATACTAAATTAAGACTAGGTATACTTTACTGTAATTTAAACTGCGTAACCTCAATCAAGACCAAGAGCTAGAGGCAACCTCTCTTCGATTGATCGCGTTGACGAAGCATCATCTAGTCCGATGTGTTGACAAATTGCACGATGTGCCGTGAAATGGTTGTGAAACCAGTGGGGATGGTGTGGACCATGGTGGTTGTGGTGGTGATGAAATGGATTGGGATAATGATGTGGACCATGAGGGTGGTGGTGACGATGATGTAAACCATGGTGGCAATGCAGCGGATGGTGAGGTTGGCAACGTCCATGATCCCCACGACTAGCCGAATGTCCTCGTGACCGACCCCTAGAGTGACCTCGTGAATGGCCACGTGAATGTCCTCTTGAATGACCACGTGAACGGCTACGATTGCGTCCACGATCACGGCCACGGGAATGTGAACGGTCTCGATGTCCATGATGTTGATGGCGGCGGTCATGATGCCGTCTTTTACCAACTACATCACTATCACTGGAACTCGAGCTTGAGCTGGAACTACTATCACTGTCACTATTGATTTCAATCGTTTCGCAGGGCGTTGTGGATGAACAATGACCTTTGTTGTTTTTATTTTTGCCTTTACCCATTTTGTCTCGTTTGTCTTTTTTATGGCTCTTGTTTATTTTTCCCTTCCCATCACGCATTTCTCGAACCAATTGATCCATAACTTCTTGTAAGAGTTTTTGAGCTTCAGAGGCACTTTTCATAGCCCTGCGCCATTTCACTAAAAGTTCTGGATCAGGAGGGCTGGCGCAGTTTTCTTCTTCGGCAGCATTGGTTTCAACTTGCTGATTTGAGGACGCAGGATGATCAACTAATACTGGATCTTCTGCATCCATAGACATTTGCTGTTCTTGTTCAACCATTTTCGGTTCTGATGTGAATTTTTTTTTAATTGCGTTTTTTATTTTCACTCACTTGCGTGAGAAAATTCTAATTGCACTTTGTTCACTTTTGTCGTTTATTATGTTTTTCTATTTCGTCTTTGTTGTGAAACACCACCTAAACTTGTTGTGCTTTCGTTGATTTTAGTTCAGCTACTAGCGTTGGTCTGTTGTCGTTTGTGTAGCAGCTTTTGCCTTTTATACTGACCAGCAAACGTTTCTTTACGTTTCTCTCTCGCTCTCTTATCACTGTATTTTTGCCGTAAACGTTTACAAACGTTTTATCTCTTCATGTATATATAAGGCTCGTATCTGTACTGTTTTTCGCAGTACTGTACTGTTTTTCGACATCAAAAACTGCGTACTGCTTTTCTCCCTCAAAGTACTGTTTTTCGATACATAATAGAAATAAAAACGGCGAACAGCAAATTCATGCAATAATATTGTTTACTTCAAAAATAAGCTCGAAGAAACACTAAAAATGCGTCAAGAGGATGATTTTTTAGACCCAGCTGTAGTTGATACTATATTAAAAACCAGCGACAAAATTATGCAATGGAGAGAAGGTAATGTTTCGAATGTAGATCGGTGGGTGTAGATATTAATTCATCTCAATAACGCTGATTGCGAATTCAAAGAAATGGCCTCGATCGTTGAATATATTTTATGTTTGCCAGGAACTTTAGCATCAGTGGAGCGAATCTTCTCTGCAGTTAACAAAACTTGGACCTCAGACAAAACCCGATTATATGTGCAAACATTGAATGCGATTCTGACCGTCAAATGTAATATGAAGTTCAAATGCGTTGACTTTTACAATTACCTCAAAACGAAGCCGGCATTGTTTATTCAAATTGCTTTAAACGGCAAATACAAAACAACCACAAAAGTTGATTCTGGAAATGATTGTAAATTTTTTTTACATATTGAAAAAAATATATATGCTATGTAAATATGTACTGCGAAAAGTACTGCTTTTCCAAATCGATGTACTGCATTTTTAAAAAATTTCAGTGAAATGTACTGTTTTTGTCCAAAAAAAATATACGAGCGTTATGTATATACTAAGCGCAGAGTAAACAATAAGACACAGTGTTTGGAAACCGATATTATGTGAACTGAAGATTGTGAAATATGGTGGATTTTTAACTAAGTATCTTATAATTACTTTATCGTGCATTTTAAACAGAAGTGTGATTGGCACGCTCAATGTAAATTAAATCGCTTTCCCTATGCTAAGATAATAAGATAAGTTCACTTTATTGCAAATAATATCAATATTTGTGAATTGATTTTCTTAGGGAAGGATGCATTTTATTTATAACAGAACCAATTTTACAACCATAGGCTAAACTGAACAATTTTTGATGCCTCCAAATTTCTAAGAATTGAAACAACAACAAGAACTTAATCTTTCGGTACAATTTTATTTAAATAACTCCGAATACCCTCCATATACCCTCAACCGCAGTAAAAACATCAAATTTACTTAACAAAATACAGAATTTGCGGACTATCTTGTTGGGTGTATTAATATTTTTACCTGATTTCAAAAGTGGGCCAGGTGGTACATTTGTATGGGAGGTACCAGAAGGGGTATGGCTAGATTTCCAGTTTTTTCTCCAAAACATTATTTAGTTGTAGCTTTACAAAGTATGTTGATATTGGGTGTGTTGATATTATAACTCGATTTCTAAGGTGGGCGAAATGGTGCATTTGCATAGGAGGTACCAGAAGAGGCGTGGCTAGACTTCCTGTTTTTTCTCCAAATTTATCCTGCTGTAGCTTTACCAAATACAGAATTTGGCCACGATCGCTTAGGTTATATTGATATTATTAATCGATTTATAAAATTGACGTTATGGTTCATTGTATGGAAGGTACCAGAACGGGCGTGGCTAGACATTCAGTTTTTTCTCCAAAATTCTATTCTTCTGTGGCTTTACTAAATACAGAATTTGGGCACGATCGCGTTTAGCGAAATGGTACATTTGTATGGGAGGTACCAGAAGGGGTATGGCGAGACTTCCAGTTTTTTTCTCCGAAACTTTACTCTGCAATGGCTTTACAAAATACAGAATTTGTGCACGATAGCGTTGGTTGTATTGGTATTATTACTCGATTTCTAAAGCAGGCGGAATGGTACATTTGTTTGGGATGTACCAGAAGGGGCAAGGCTAGACTTTCAGTTTTTTCTCCAAGACTTTATCCTGTTATAGCTTTACTAAATACAGAATATTATTACTCAATTTCTAAAGTGGGTGGAGTGGTACATTTTAATGAGCGGCTCCAGAAGGGGTGTTGCCATGTGGCCCGTAAAAAATCCAGTAAGTACTTGTGGGAAAATATTAACCAATGCAAAGTTTCAAAAAATTGGTTACGTATTTCGAAAGCTATCATGCGTACAGGCCGGACATGGATCAAACAACTTAAAAAGTCATGAATCGAATTTGGTTCAAAGAAATCCAGTGACTCCATCTATGAGTTACACTTTTGGGTCGTATTAAATGATAGATTATAAAAATATTACGTAGTTAGACAGAGGGTGTAGCACAGCCCACACAAACCGATATTAAAATCGTTTATATCTCACGAACCATTAGGGGTATGCTAAAGCTATCATTGTGCAAATCTTAAGGAGCATGCTTCCTGTATAATAACAGAGCTGCACAAAGTACTTTTTTCGCTAAAAAAAAAGATCCAAGAAGGGATAAAACTGATACTATCACCCAGACCAACTGGTTAAAGCTATAATCTCGAAAATCTATATAGGCATACTCCCTACAGAATTTTAGAGTTTTTAAAATTCATACATTTAGGGATATAATAGACGAAACAGGTACCACCCAGACCAAGCGACTAAAGAGTTAAAGATTTGCACGAAGGAAGTTTTTAAAATTCATACTATTAGGGATATAAACAGCGACAAAACTGGTACTATCTCACAGACCAAACGGGTAAAGCTATAATCGCAAATATCTATATAGGCATGCTCCCTATAGAATTAGAGAGCTGTACGTTCGAAATTCATATTTTTAGGGGTAGAAAGGCCGAAAAATTAATACGATTGGTTCCATAACCCAGACAAAACGACTAGAACTTAAAATAATTTAATTTCCCTTTACCTTTACCCTTCCCTTTAGTAATACTTAGTTGTTCGGGTAGTTGTGTGATATGAAAGAATTTTCCGAAGGTCGTACTTTTAGGCATAAAAAGAATAAAAAGTGGAACCATCACCTAGACCAAACTTATAGAGCAGTTTAAAGAGAAGAGTAGAAATTTTTACTTTTAGGGATAAAATTGGGATAAAACCACAAAAATTTAGGTTCATCTTTGTCATATACAGTAGTACTACAGTGAAATTCGTAATTTTTTTTCAAAAAAGGAGGGAAAGGTTGTTACCATCGCTTAGACCAAACGGCTATATGTATATTCACAAAAATTTGGATGAATATTTTTTCTAATATAATATAAATTTTTAGAAATTCTAATTTGGAAGACCAAAAGAACATCGCTTAGGGCAAACGGCTAAGGGTACATTCTCAGACCAGATAACTGTTGTTAAATCATTTAAAAAGTGTTCACGTGTTATTAGCGCCGTAGCAACGCGAGCCTGTAAGTCTAGTATATATTTTTTTCTGTGAAATTCTAAATGTGTTATTTAATGAAAAAAAAAACAGATACCTTGTTTTACGGATCCAAAATACCGATATCGTTTTAGTTTAGATAAATTATAGCTGATTTCATTGTGTAGTCTATTGGAAAATGTCACTTATTAAACATTCAAGACAATGTTATGTTTGTTTTTAATATTTAGGTATCGTCGAAACACTGTGCTTCGGTAGTATTTATTTACATTCACTTGTTGCACTTATATGCCGGCCGGTCAGTTGATTGTTTGAAATTCCAATACATTGGAATAAAAAATAAAAGCATTACGAACAACTTTTATCTTCATGGTGGTGTGTCAGAGGCATTCGTGTTTCTCTCACTCATTTAGGTGATGATGAGGATGATTCAGAGAAACTCTCTACACACGATTCTAAACGTTTATTACAACGGCACAGTGTTACGAAACTTGAATTTTGTAAATCATATGAAGAAAAGCAAGCAATAAGGATCCTAATGCTAATAAATTTGAATGAAGACAATCTATATAGATAAAAGGCTTAGGTGACTGACTTATGGCTCCTCAGCCCAAACGGCTAGAGCTACTAGAGCTGAAATTTGGAATGTAGGTTCCTTTTATGACATATGCCCAAAAATAAGAAGGGATTTCTTTGTTTGATACCGTCCATAGGGCATCTATCATAGGCTACATGAAAACATTGTTAGACAATGGGGCGTGGCACCGCCCACACAAACCGAAATTTCATTCGGTCATATCTCACGAGCCATTAGAGGTACGAAGATAAGATTTGCTACATATATTAAAGGAAGATTGCGTCCTGCTTTATATCCCGCTATCGGGATTTATTAAATCCTATATACTGACTCGTTGGTATATATGATTTAAAAATCCTTTGAGGAGCGTAGCTGAGCGCTACGGGACGCGTCCACAGGTTGCGGATAGTGGAACGCCCCGTAGTTTCTCACTTCGGGGTAATTGCCTTTTTGGCGATCGCGGACAGCTCAGCGGTAACAAGAAGAGGGTCTTGTCTCTGTGCAAGGACCATCCCATAAAACTCAAGTGCCAACGAGGCTTGTTATGTCACTGGCGATTGCTGGCGCCAGTAAATAACTAGTATGCACGCCATCGTCCAGTTTAACTTGGGTGGTGAAGTATATTAGCACCATTTCAGGAAGAACATGACGTATAGGAAACGCCCTCTGTCCGATCCTCCGGGTGAGGACCGTATAACCCCCTGGCAGATAGGGTTAAAATGCAAAACTGCGGGCCGGGTGCCTACCAACACTCCCTTCTCCCGGCGAGAGTAGGGTGACCAATAAGTCCTAGTTACCTAGGGCCAATTATATTGGTTATAACGTGGATCAACCCAGTTTAGAATGTTTTTGGATGGAGGAAAATAAAGATAAAAAGCGGGTGGTAATATACACCCAACCGTCGGTGGCGGCTGTGGCGGCGACCACCGGCGGGCACGGTGAGGAGTCTTGCTCCTCTCTACGTGTCGCCAGCGGCCACATACTAAATGATTTAAATGTCGACGGTACGCACAACGAAAAGGACAATGATTACAATACTAAAGTCGGGCTAAATTTTCGAGAGGTTAATGATAGCATCCTGGCGCAACAGGAGGAATTACGCGTGCGCCTCTCGCAGATGAGGGTGAAGGACAAAGGAAGAAGCCAACTCGCTCCCCCAACCCCCGAGGATTTCACAAGCAAGACCGAGTCATCTACATGCAATGGTGAACCTATCTCTGAACCTCTCTCTGATGAGGAAGGTATTAGCATTGTAGGCGAACCTTTGTCTGATGGCGAAGTTCTTCACGAATCCTTGGGGACAGGACTCGATGAGGTTCCACTTCCGACACCTCCTTCTACCTCGTCGATTAATAGAACGATTGTAAAAAAAATTTCATAATCTATACGGGTATTTCCTGGCGTTGCGGTAGTTTTCTCGAAATGTTTAAATATTTTGAAGATAATGTTCATATTAAAAAATGTAGATTTTGGACAGTACTATAATGTTCTTTTAATGAAACTTTACTTAAAATGTTGTATTCAAAATTATGACTAAAACAAAGTGCGTTACGGACACACATAAATTTCCACAGCAACTTGAAGTGTCTATGAAAGTTTGTGAAATTTAGCGAAATTTCTCATGTGATCAGTATATTTTCCTTTGTAATATAAAGAAGACATGTTGAGGTTTTATAAACAACTTACATTACACTTAAAAAAAGTTTACCTTTTATGCTACTTCAATCTAAAAGTGCGTTGCGGACGCATATTTCTATGGGTTGAAAATTATACTATTTTTCTGGTAGGTGCTGCTGAGCACTACAAAATCTGTTTTTCAAATTTCCCAAAACCCCTAAAATTTTTAGTTACGGGTAAAAAACCGGTTTTTCGTACTTTTACGCACTTATAAGCCAGTTACGCGGATAAATATTATATGAACCTATTTCAAGTTTCTCAGCGGATTTGGAAAGAAGAAACTTTCCAACGATACATATAGTTTGTTTTGTTAAAGTTCAATAAATTCATTATATGATTACATAAACAACAACTTAAAAATATTGCAATTTTTTACTATAAAATCGTCAGTCCTTCCCTGGAAATACCCATATATTTAAAATTTCTTAATGGCTGTAGGTAGGATGATGTAATTTGTGGCGGTTGTTCCCCATTTCGAGTAAACATCAGCTAAGAATGGATTTTTGGAAATTCATACCTTTAGGGGTAAATATTAGACCAATCGGCTATTGCTTAATCTCGAAAATCGATATGGAAATGCTGACTATCAAATTGGATTGATGGATTTTTTGAATTCCGATATTTCTGGGTATAAAAAAGGAATACAAATTTTACTATCGCCCAGACCTAACGGCTAATGATATAATAACAATTTATATGGGCTTGCTCCCTATGAATTAAAACGAAATTCTTACCTTTTATGGGTAAAATAGGCCGAAAAGGGATAAAACTGGTACTAAACGGCTAAAGGTATAGACTCAAAAATTGAAGTGAATATTTTAGTTGTGCGCTGTGAAGTAATTTTTCAATATTCGTTCTGTAGTTGTAAAAATACCGAAAAAGGGATAAAACTGGTGCTATCGCCCAGACCATAGAATTTGAGAGCCGCTTGATGGGATTTTTTAGAAATTCGAACATTTAGGGTAAAAAGGCCGAAAAGGCATAAAACCCCATCATCCAGACCAAACGGCTAACGCTCTAATCATATATGGGCATGCTTCATAAAGAATTAGAGGGGGTATCAGTCCATTTCAGTAGTGCGATACTAACGTATCTTTTTGAATTCGTACTTTTAGGGATAAAAAGGGACAAAAGCGGTACAATCACTCAGACCAATGGGATAAAGCTTTCTTTCTTTCTTAATTTCCCTTTGCACCCCATGAATGAGGTATGGGATAGCTTCTCGCGTTGTTGTGAATTAACACGCTTTCTATTTTTAGATTCACAATTAACGGCACCTACTTGTTTATCGGCGAATGCGAACGTCACTGTTTGAGAAGCTCTTACTAGACACGACGATTGACTTAATACTGCGAAGTTGCTGTCAACAACATCCGAGGGGAGCCGACAATGAAAGAACATTTTATTTATTTTTTTTTCTTTTAAGATGACTGGAGCCAGGTTTGAACCTGCGATCTCCAGCATGGTAGTCGCGTGTTCTAACCACTATGCCACGGCCGGGATAAAGCTACAATCACAAAAACGGGATGTTCGTTCGTCTTATGAAGCGTTTGCATATTACCTGTATTGCTTAAATTCATAAGAAAATTCATTGTATGTAGGGGTGAAGCAACGCGAGCCCTGAAAGTTAGTAGCACATAATTTAGTATATAGGACCAATAACAAAAAACGTACAAGATTGTGGCAAAGCTTCTTGCAGTTGTGTACGGTAACACGTTTATATTTTTAGACCCACATAACGACACCTACAGACCGATTGACTCGAGTACTCGAATGTTGGTGTATACTATATTAGGTGGCTGTTGAGAAAGAAAAGAAATGAGCCCGAATCGCATTGATGGTCGCGATTACTAAAAATCATGTCACGTTCGGTGCCATTCCATGTAATACATCCTATTTTAAAGGGATTTCTTATACCTTCACCCATAGGGATGAGGGAAACTGTAACACATTAAAGGAGACGAGTTGAACCCCAAGTATCTGAAGACAAAATTCGTTTCAGGGCTTTTTAAAACAATTTATGTATACCCGTCTATCTGTCTGGTTGGCTGGTATGCAGGATAACCCGAGTAAAACTTCACTAGTGTTAGTGTTTTTAAAGTATCCCCAACAAGAAGAAAGTCTGCATCATTCGTTTTGTCACGTTACATGCCATAATAATTTAATATCAACTTCACGTGTCACGTTTTAGGCTCTTATGTTATATTATTATATGGTTATTATAACGATTATCATAAGTAATATTCCACGTAAATCATACGCCGCGGAGTACAACAGTTTTATTCGGACTAGTGGTTCACGAACTATGTCAAACAAAAGAGTCTAAAACGTGACAACTTCCCCTATACGATACTTGCTAACTTCAAATCGATATTAAATTATTATAGCATGTAACTTGATAAAACGAATGATGCAGAACTTCTTCTTTTTGGGGCTACTTTCATGTGCAGTTCTCAGAATTGAGTCCCAAATCAATGAGCTGCAAAATGTTGTATTATGTAAGTAATTTCATTTTAAAATCGGCAATAACTCGAGAGTTAAACAATATTATACATAGGGTGAGGGCATTTTTCTTATTGGACCGGCCGTGGCATAGTGTTTAGAACTGGTGTGACTCCTGGCTCCAGTCATCAACATTTTTCTTTCATTGCCGGCCCCCTCGATGTTGTCGACCACAGCTTCGCAGTATAAGTGCCGAGTCAATCGGCATGTTTAGTAAAAAGCTTCTAAAACAGTGACGCTCGCATTCATTGATAACGAAGTAGGTGCCGTTAGTTGTGAATCTACAAATAGAAAGCGTGTTAATTCACAACAACTCGAGAAGCTATCCTATACCTCATTCATGGGGTGTAAAGGGAAATAATTTTTTTTAAGAGGGTATTTATCAGTCAGTTTACCAGACTGTAATTTCTGTACTGGTTTTAATGAAACTTTTCCAAGTTGTATTTAATAATATTGTGAAATACATGTGTAGTTTGTGTAGAAATTTAATCAAATTACCTATCTGCCCTAAAATTTGCGTGCACATACTCAAGCCAAGTATTCGGCGGTACCTATGTACATACGTATCATGTCAATATTTGTTTACATACATTGACTGCATTGATAGCCGGACAGTCAATAGATAGGAGATTGTTTATTGCTCGGAATACTTTTAAGCACAAAACAAGCTTTCACAAAGCTTTTATCTTACTCTGTATCTGTGGTACATAGAGTATAGAATATGTACGATTTATACTCTTGAAACACACTCGAGAGATCTGTTGGTGGGCTAGTGAGCAATGAGTAAATAAGACGAAATTGGCAAACGTATGCAAACGTTTAGCTTGTTTCTACAACTCAGACTCATTGAATTTATGCGCAGCCGCAAGAATGCGATCAAAACAAAACAATCTTAAAAACACCGGCCGGTATAAAAGACAAACGCCGCCTCGTCAGCTTCGGCAATCTAGTGATACCTTTAGCAGAGACAACGGAGAGCAAAACTAACAAATGAATGATTAAATACAACCTAACAGAGGAGTGAATTAATAACTTACTAATTTAAACAAAAAATAGGTACAAAAACTAAACTAAAACGTAAAACTAAACTTGTGAAAATTGTAGTAATCTAACATCAAAAATGTCAGCGATTGACAAAAAGGATCCACACAGTTTGGAGAAACTCGATGCTACGGTGTGCCCTAGTTTTTGCACACAAGAAAAAGGATATCCGGTTCCGTATTTGCCGAATAAACAAGGCCATGATTCTAGAAAAATATTTTACAAAACTATATCAACAGTCCATAAAACTCAAAAGATTTTCCAATGTATGATGAATTCGCTGTTTAATAAAATGCATAAAAAAGATCAAAGGACTAATGAAGATCAGAAATGTGACAAAAAACCTAGAAGTCTTCATCATTCCGTGTCTCCTAAAGTCAGTGAATGTACCAGCAGTGATACCGGTTCCGCCTTTAGTGATAGTACAGTTGAGTGTTTGTCAAGAAATGGCAATACCAAAGCAAAAACTATAGCCACTATGTCTGTGTTAGCGATGATCACTGTCATTCCAGTGCACACTGGTCCAAAATCAATTTACTTTTTTACGTAAACTTGAAAAATATTGATAGTGTTGTAAGTTTTCATATTTTAATAGACAAGAAAAAGAAAAACACACAAAAATTTGACGATTTTTATACTCTCTCTAAAATAATTTAAAACTTTGCACGAGTTAATATTTCCCCAAAACTACCTTCCCCCCGATCTGATACCTCCCATACAAATGTACCACTCCGCCCACTATAAAAATCGAGTAATAATATCAATACACAAAACGCGATCGCGCCCAGATTCTGTATTTAGTAAAGCTGTAGCAGGTGCTAGGATATGAAAAACGGCGTTCAGACGAATCCGAAGGATGCCGCCTATAGGGCAACGCTGCAGTGAATTGTATCCCGGGTTAGGGAACGGCATAAGGAGAAAGTAAAACGGGCGAGACAACTATTTAGGCGAAAAAAAACGTCAGATGAAGGAACGGGAGAACGAGGATATAGAGCGATACAAGGATAGAGGTGAGGCCAGAAAATTTAACCAGAAAGTAAGAGCAAATGGATACGGTACTGGGCTCCCCTCCTGTAAGGACAAGGATGGAAATTTGGTTACAGGTACGCAGAGTGTGCTGCATATATGGAGAGAACACTTCCAGCAACTGCTTGTTCCAGAAGGCGGCGCACGTGAAGCTATCACGCCAATTGTCGACGACGGCTTAGATTGCCCACCATCAAGTGAAACCGAGGTAAGAAGAGCAATATCGCGGCTAAAATACAATAAAGCAGCCGGTGTATACGGACTTCCCGCAGAGCTCTTCAAGTCCGGTGGCGAGGAGCTGATAACGAGCATGCACCAGCTCCTACGCACGGTTTGGCTTAAAGAGTGCATGCCCAAAGATTGGAATGTAAGCGTATTATGTCCTGTGCTGAGAAAAGGTGGTCCATAAGGTCCTGTCGAGTGTGCTATGTGAAAGACTTAAGCCAGTGTTACCCAACCTGATCGGACCTTATCAGTGTAGCTTTAGACCTGGTAAATCAACAACAGACCAAATATTTATACTTAGGAAATTTCCTGGGGAATGGGACTTTGCTCAGAGGTGGAAAGTTACTGATTGTTACTCACTTGGGAGTGACCAGAATCGATTCCTTTGTGGCACTGTCCAAGCAGCTAACTACTTCCGGTCTTAGACCAAGTATTCCCTGGGCAATGACTTCAAAGCAACCGCTTAGAAGTTAGCTAAAGTTAGAAGGCATTACAACCATGTATCCTGAATGGTCAAAGAGACGTCTCAGGAAAGTAGGCTTGAACCGCTGAAGCATGGTTGCATCGTGGGATTGGACGTGCAGATAGCAGCCGTATTACCAATCTAGGAGACGAGGGTTAGCAACCCACATCTTCCGAAAACTAAATTGCGAAAATCCATAGCGTCTGTTCCATATTGGGCGGCTTCCTGGTCAGCGTCTGCCTCAGAATGAGCGGCTGAAATTTTTCCTGGCAGTAGGAATAAAATGCAGAACCTGGTGGGCTGGGCTTGCCACCCGCCACCAGTATAATGGCAGTGAATAAAATGAGAAATAAGAGAAAAAGAAACCCCCAAAATGGTGACGACCACCGCAAACGTTTTAAGGACCATGATTTGAGAATATGCACTTGGAATGTTAGAACTCTTTACCGACCAGGTGCCCCTATTCAACTGGCGGATGTCCTCGAAGAGTATAAGGCTGACATTACTGCTATACAGGAAATTCGGAGGACTGGATATGGATGCTCGCGGATGAGGATGTGTGACGTGTACTACAGCTGCCACGCGGAAAAGCATGAGTTTGGATGTGGATTTGTGGTCGGCAAGAGACTACGACACATGGTCTCTAGGTTTACTCCCGTCAGTGAACGAATCGCCACCATAAGACTAAAGGCAAAATTTTTCTACATCACGCTGATATGTGCTCATGCTCCGACGGAGGAGAAAAGTGACGAGGTCAAACACGAATTCTACGCCCAACTTGAAGAAACATATGACCGTAGCCCGAGCCATGATGTTAAAATCGTGCTAGGAGATTTTAATGCCAAAATAGGCCGGGAGAATGTCTTTAGCCCAACAGTCGGAAAATTTAGTCTGCATACTGACACATCGCCAAACGGAATCAGACTGATTGATTTCTCTGCAGCAAGGAACATGGTAATTAGCAGCACACGATTTGACCACAAAAACATTCACAAAGCAACGTGGATATCTCCTGATCAAGTAACGAGAAACCAAATTGATCACGTGGTAATCGATGGAAGGCACGCGTCAAGTGTCTTAGACGTACGAGTGATCAGAGGTGCGAACATCAACTCGGATCACCACCTCACTGCAGTGAAGGTGCGTACTAGGCTAAGCAGAGCGAAAACCCTGCGTAACCAGGCACAGAGAAAGCTGGACATCGCTAAACTGCAGACCGCGGAGATAGCCAACGCCTATTCTGACCAACTCACTCAACTACTTCTTGATGCTCCAACTCCCGAAAATACTAGCGCGCAATGGCAATATATTGCCCACTCGATGGAAAGGACTGCGCGGTCCGTACTAGGGTATGTGAAGCCCTTTAACGATAATGCCTGGTACGATGACCAATGCCGCGATGCCACCCGGGAACAAGATGCTGCATACAGGGGCAAACTGCAGCCAATGGCAACGCGAGCTGTTCATGAAAAGTATAGGGAGAAGAGGCGGTTGGCGACTCGACTCTTCAGGCGAAAAAAACGAGAGCTTAAGGAGCGGAATAATGTGTGTATTGAAGATTACAGGAACAGAGGTGAAGCCCGCAAATTCTATCAGAAGATAAAAGGAAAGGTACATGGAACAGGTCTTCCCTCCTGTAAAGACAAGGATGGTCATCTCGTCACTGACTCCGAGAGCGTACTGAGAATATATAAAGATCACTTCTGCAGCCTATTGATGTGTGAAAACTCGGCTGATGAAGACTGTGCACCAATCCGAGATGATAACATCGAGTGTCCACCTCCGAGCCAAGCTGAGATAACAACTGCCATATCCCGCCTAAAGAACAACAAGGCCGCTGGGGCTGATGGTCTTCCAGCTGAGTTGTTTAAGGCGGGTGGAGATGAGCTTGTTTTAAGCATGCAACAGCTCATAGAGAACATTTGGCTTCAGGAGAGCATGCCAGAGGATTGGAATCTCAGTGTGCTATGTCCAATCTACAAAAAAGGTGACCGCAGTGAGTGTAAAAACTATCGCGGAATTAGCCTCTTACCCATTGCGTATTAGGTCCTGTCTAGCATACTGTGTGAACGTCTAAAGCCAATTGTGGAAAACCTGATTGGACCTTATCAGTGCGGCTTTAGACCAGGCAAATCCACGACGGATCAGATATTTACACTACGGCAGATTCTTGAGAAAACCCATGAGAAGCAAATCGACACTTACCACCTCTTTGTCGATTACAAAGCTGCCTTCGATAGTCCCATCAGGCATCGACTATACGAAGCCATGTCTGAGTTCGGTATTCCTGCGAAGATAATTCGTCTCTGCCGGTGTACCCTTACGAATACCAAATCCTCTGTTCGGATTGGCAAGGATCTATCTGCACCATTCGATACGACGAGAGGTCTTAGACAGGGTGACGGTTTGTCATGTATGCTGTTCAACATAGTGATAAAGAAGGTGTTAAGGAAAGCAGCGGTTAACATGTCTGGCACCATATTTAATAAGAGCCACATGCTGCTCGCATATGCCGATGATATCGACATTATCGGTCGAACGATGCGAGAGGTAACAGCTGTTTTCACATCAGTCGAAAGGGAGTCAGCGAAAATGGGTTTGGCAGTGAATGAGGACAAGACGAAGTTAATGGTATCATCGAACAAAGTGTCCACCCGTTGGGGACGCAGCGTGAACGTTGAAAACTATTGCTTTGAGGTAGTGGATGAATTTATCTACCTTGGATCCGCCATGAACAAGAACAACAGTGTCAGCCTCGAAATAAAACGGAGAATAGTGCTTGCTAACAGGTGTTTCTTTGGACTACGCAAGCACTTTATAAACACCACCCTATCTCGAACTACCAAAGTCCAGCTGTACCAGGTACTAATTTTACCGGTCCTGTTGTACGCCTCCGAATCTTGCGTGCTTACACAGGCAGATGCAGCTCATCTGGCGGTGTTTGAGAGAAAAATACTCCGCAAAATATATGGACCCATTTGCGTAAACGGCGAGTTTAGGATTCGGATGAACCATGAGCTGTACGAGTTATACCACGACATTGATGTCGTCAAGCGGATCAAAGTGCAACGATTACGCTGGCTAGGCCATGTCGTGAGAATGGATGAGGAAACTCCAGCGCGAAAGGTATTCTATCAAGACCTCGAAGGACGGCGCAAAAGAGGGAGACCGCGACTACGTTGGAAGGACCAGGTGGAGGAATCACTGACGCTGCTTGGTAGAACTGACTGGAGACGGTGCGCACAAGATCGAAGCGAATGGAAATCTTTGATCATTTCGGCCTCTGACTTAGGCACTAAGATATAAATATATATATGTGTCAAGTTGTTTTAAAGGCTAATAACACTAGTTTACAGTCATTTTGCTGCAGAGTTCTAAATATTTTTTTTCTATAGATTTCAGCCTCCTAAACACGAATATGAGATTTAAAAATTTTTCCTCTGATTAGTTTTAAAGATATGCATTTTTGAATTATTTTGCAAATTTTTAATGAGATGCATCAGCTTATCTTCAATTAAAGGTAATGTGCTCCTCTAAAACCCCTCTATACAAGCTTTTAACATCGGTTGAGTAGTTTTGATGGTAGGAGTATTTAAAGTAAAAAAAAGAGTATTTTTGTTCAAAAATCACGGTTTTAAATTTATAAAAAAAATTATAGAAAATATTAATCGCAAAAATAAATTCAATTTCATAAATTGAGTATAAAGATTATACTTTCCCGAGCAAAACAAGCCATCGTTTATAAAAATTGGGTGATAAGAGGAAGAGTAACACGTTTTTTAAGAGGACACTACAAATGGTAAATTTTTTGATTTTAAGCATATCACGGTAGGTTAAGTGCTAAACTTCACGTTGCATGAAAATAACGATTAAAAGTGGAAATGCAACTGTATTCTGGGTTGATCATGCATCACGAAAATGTTTAATCTGAAATCCTAGCTGATCATTTTTTGAAAATATCGATATATTCCATTTCTGCCGACTGGACCAAAAGTCTTTTTACTTTTTAAACGATGACAGTAAAAAACTGGACCAATGAGATAAAAACTGTTTATTTATTATCAAAGTATACAAACAGGGAATCTTGTATGATCATTGATTATTTTGACATTGCTTTAACCTGGAGGCTTGAAGCGCATTTTAAGCCTACATTTTTGATATTATATATATTATATATATATATATATTTTTAAATTTTACACCGCGTAACCGCTTAAGAAGAATTTGTTCAGTATTAGAAAAGTGGAATATTTATTAATTGTAATATATGTATATAATATGATTTAAAAATGAAAAATATAGATTTTTTTTTAAAAATATAGGTTTAAAATGTACTTCAAGCCTTCAAATTGAAGCAATGTCAAAATAATAAATGATCATACAAGAATCCCTGTTTGTATACTTTTATAATAAATAAACAGTTTTAATTTAATTGGTCCAGTTTTTTACTGTCATCGTTTAAAAAGTAAAAAGACTTTTGGTCCAGTCGGCAGAAATGGAAGATATCGATATTTTCTAAAAATGATCAGCTAGGATTTCAGATTAAACATTTTCGTGATGCATGATCAACCCAGAAGGGTCCTCTTAAAAAACGTGTAACTCTTCCTCTTATCACCCAATTTTTATAAACGATGGCTTGTTTTGCTCGGGAAAGTCCAATCTTTATACTTAATTTATGAAATTGGATTTATTTTTGCGATTAATATTTTTTATAATTTTTTTAATAAATTTAAAACCGTGATTTTTGAACAAAAATACTCTTTTTTTTACTTTTAATGCTCCTATCATCAGAACTACCTAACCGATGTTAAAAGCTTGTATAGAAAGATTTTAGGGGAGCACATTACCTATAATTGAAGACCACTCTTGTTCAAATCGTTAGACGAGTTTACGAATTATTCTCCAATAAGCTGATGTATCTCATAAAAAATTTGCAAAATAATTCAAAAATTCATATCTTGAAAACTAATCAGAGGAAAAATTTTTAAATCTCATATTCGTGTTTAGGAGGCTGAAATCTATAGAAAAAAATTATTTAGAACTCTGCAGCTCACAAAAAATAAAGATTTGTAAGCTGGTGTAATAATAATAAATTTCCTGGAAAAGACCCAAGAGAAACAGATCGACACGCACCATCTTTTCGTCGACTATAAAGCTGCCTTCGACAGACCGATACGGCAGAAATTACTCCAAGCCATGGCTGAGTTTGGTATTCCTGGAATGGTATTCATGGAATGACGCTGACTGACACGAAGTCTTCAGTGAAGATTGGCAAGGACCTTACGGAGCCATTCTGTACCAGACGAGGCCTAAAACAAGGCGACGGCCTATAGTGTGACCTCTTCAACATAGTGGTAGAGATGATAATGAGAAAAGCTGCAGTAAACACGAGTGGTACGATATTTAACAAAAACCACATGCTACTCGCGTACGCTGATGACGTAGACATCATCGGTCGAAAACTGCGGGATGTGACTGACGCCTTCTCAGGCATACAGAAGGAATCAGCGTAAATGGGTCTAACGGTGAACGAGGACAAATCGAAGTTAATAGTTTCAACGAACAAAGAATCTACTCGTTTGGGAGACTGCGTTGACAACGTTGACAACTATAATTTCGAGGTGGTAGATAATTTTATCTACCTAGGCTCCGCCATCAACAAACGAATAATGTCAGCCTCGAAATCCGGAGAAAAATCCTGTTTGCTAATAAATGCTACTACGGACTAAGCATGCGATTCAATGACACAGCCCTCTCTCGACGAACAAAAATCCAGCTATACCGTGGTTACCGACTTAAACTTTCTTACTGGTTTTTGGATCGATAACATCGCTCCCTCTTTTACCTGCCATTAAAGTAAGTTAATTATTTTTAAAGATCAGTAACACAGTGGGACAAATGGTAGGGGTCAGCGATCAGCAAGGTCAAAAAATATTGTACGTGTACCGGCGTTCTGTTGGGTCAGGTCTAGGAATCGAGGTACATGCAATTTTTTAACTATAAAAAACTAAGAGGACGACCACCAAGACCATCGCTGCCGATCGTATAATATACTATGTTCATACATATCACGATGAAATGTTCGCGATGGTTCCGTACAGTGATAGGCATCACATATCCTAGCGAGACCGGCTATAACCATTTTTTAGAAAACACCTTCCACGCCTACATCATAGCCATACAGCACTTTAGACTACGTAATAGAAGATGCTGCAACAATTTGTTCTATTTGTTAGCTCAGAAGTAAATATTGACATCCATGTCTGCGACCAACTGATTTTTATTTCTGAGTTGCCAACTATATATAATATCACGACTTTTCATATCAGATATGTTGAATATCATAAAAACATGGACATGAGCATATCGCGAGAAATATGGATGATATATATCATGATAAGAATCATAGGCGTCATGCGAGCCGCTCTTGTATGCCTACCACTGTTCATCATAAGGTATACAATCGATTATCGTAAACATCGAAATGAACCGGCCGTGGCATAGTGGTTAGAACACGAGACTACCATGCGGGAGATCGCAGGTTCAAACCTGGCTCCAGTCATCTTAAAAGAAAAAAAAATAATTTGTCTTTCATTGTCGGCTCCTCTCGAATGTTGTTGACAGCAACTTCGCAGTATTAAGCGTCGATTCAATCGGCGTGTCTAGTAAGAGCTTCTCAAAACAGTGACGTTCGCATTCGTCGATAAACATGTAGGTGCCGTTAGTTGTGAATCTAAAAATAGAAAGCGTGTTAATTCACAACAACGCGAGAAGCCGATCTCTGAGCGAATCTCCTGCATATCACGTCGAAACACTGCGCTCATCATAAACGTCATTGCAGTCTCTCCCATCTTCACAATGATCATCAGAGAGACATAGAAAAAAGTTATGATAATTACAAACGTTTGACATATCACGCTGCCTCCCACAATAGTACCTGTCTAGTGAACTTCATCTAGAACGAACTAAAATGTTCGCATCCATGACACCGAGCCAAGGAAACATAATCCAAGTACTATAACAAAAAAAAAACAAAAAATGTGGGTAAATGCACAAACACTTTTTTTGTGTCCTCTTGCAGTAGCAGCCGCAGAAACAGTCTAAAAGAAGAAGAAGCGTTACATTATAGCCATAAATGTAAAATGGCATTGTTATGGACCCGGACATAAGGTTTTTCCTCGAATATATACAGTACGAGCTCGATTTTCGCAACCGATAGCAGCCCAAGCCGGTTGCAGTTACCGAGATTGTTGCGCTTACCGAACCTCTATTGAAAATTGTTATTTTACTTTGTGCAAAATGCCCCACGCCACTAAAAAACTGTACTATAATAGTCATTTGCTCACTCACATTGAACAGTGGCGTAGCAGAGCATGCAAATAAAAAAAAACATATAATTTCTGCGAATACATTGAAAAGTTGCGCTCATCGAGACTGCTTTTTTGAACATGTTGTACTTATTAAGACTCATGTGTAAAAAAGAGCGGTTGCGCAAATCGGGGTGTTGCACTAATCGGTAGTTGCGAAAATCGAGCTCGTACTGTATATGATAAAATTCTGCCTTCAAAATCGCTCTAGTTTACATGACAAACAACTTTTGCAATAATATATTTTTTTCTGTAATTTACTTAAGTCACTTTACTAATAATGCAAATTTTCGATATAGTTAACTTATAGAATAACTAAGTTTAATAAAATATGTATATATAATTATAATGTCAAAAATGAAAACAAGCTATAATAACAACCAGGCTACTAATCCCTATCCCTATTAATATTATAAATCAGAATGTTTGTCTCTTTGTTTGTGTTTTTGTTTCATTGTGGTTCAATCACGTCTAAACGGGTGAACCAATTTTAATGAAATTTGGAGGATAGTTAGTATACCCTGTGGGCGTGGCAAAACTTGATGAAATTTGATAACCAGCCTGTACTCGGCAGCAGAAATATGAATGTGCAGACGTAATTTTAATTTTAGATGAGTGGGCGAAGGGGGTGAGGCAAACCTGTATTTTAGTGCTAGAGAAATAAAATTTGGCACACAGATAGTACTCGGCTACACGAATATGAATATGCAGACGACATTTTGATTTTGGATTATTGGGGGAAGGGGGCGTGACAAAACTGAGTTTTAGTCCTAGAGAGATACAATTTGATACCCAGATAGTACTCGACAACACGAATATGAATATGCATTCGAATTTTTAATTTTAGACCAAATGGGAGTATTGGGCGTGGCAAAACTTTTTTTTAGAGCTAGAGAGATAAAATGAATATGTAGAAGAAATTTTAATTTTTGACTCAATGGGCGGAGTGGGCGTGGCAAAATTTTTTGTAAGAGGTAAAGAGATAAAGTTTGATATCCATACAGTACTAGACAACGCGAATATGAATATATAGACGAAATTTAAATTGTTGACCCAATTGGCGAAGTAATTTTCGAATGGAGACTTGATAAAATATTGTTTAGTGTTACAGCGATACAATTTGATTTGCAGTTTAGATCAATTTGAATTAGGTCAATTTTATTATCTGGTAATAGTTAAAAAAATCCTCAAAATACTAATATTTTTTCACATACTTTATGATAGCTCCAGTATAATGAAAATTTAAACATTTGACACACCCATTCAGGTACATCACATACAAATGACCGAAGTCACTACCATAGTTCCTCATACATATCTTTTTTGTACGTACCCTGAATTTTGTTAAATTTTACACGAGGTTAACATTTATAGAACGTTGACTTATGAATAACAATCGAACACGTTGTGCTGGACCTATGCAAATTAACCAATGTCTCGAAAATATATATATATTTTCCAATAATTTCTGAATGAAACTTCTTAAAGAAACTTTTATAGTTTGTGCTTATTAATTACAAACTCAATTCTGAGAACTGCACGTGAAAATAGACCCAAAAAGAAGATGTTCTGCATCATTCGTTTTGTCAAGTTACATGCCATAATAACTTAATATCGATTTTACAGGCAACCCGACTTACATATATCCTCACCCTTAGTAAAAAAAAATAAAATTTTCCATTATATTGATATTATTACTCGATTTATAAAGTGGGCGGGGAGGTACATTTGTATGGGAGGTAGAGGAAGGGGCTCGGCTAGACTTCCAGTTTTTTTTCTCTAAAACTTTGTCCTGTTATAGCTTAACAAACTACAGAATTATGGCACGATCGTATTGAGCGTATTGATATTATTATTCCATCTCCAAAGTGGGCGGAATGGTACATTTGTATGGGAGGTACCAAAAGGGGCGTGTTTAGACTTCCAGATTTTTTCCCCAAATCTTTATCCTGTTATATCTTCACTAAATTCAGAATTTGGGTACGATCGCGTCAGGTCTATTAATAATATTAATTGATTTCTAATGTGGGCGGTACCAGATGGGTATGGGAACTACCAGATGGGGCGCGGTTAGACTTACAGTTTTTTTCTCCAAAACTGTATCCTACTATATCTTTACTTTATATAGAATTTGGGTACGATCGCGTTAGATTTAATGAAATTATTACTCCATCTCTAAAGTGGGCGAAAAAGTACATTTGTATGGGAGCACCAGGTGTGCCGTGGTTAGACTTTTAAGTATTTTTTCCAAAACATTATCCTGTTATACCTTTACTAAATACAGAATTTGGTGGGGTGTTGATATTATTACTCCATTTTTAAATTGGACGGAATGATGTATTTGTATGGGAGGTACCAGAAGCGGCTGGGCCATGTAGCCCAGTTGCAATACCATAAGTAGTTTTGGGAAAATATTAACTCGTGAAAAATTTTATAACATTTCAATGCGTCTTTCGAAAGTTATCGTGCGCACTAGCCGAACAGACTAACGGACATGGCTTAAACTACTTAAAAAGTCATGAATCGAATTTGGTTCGAAGAAACTTAGGGTCTAAAGTGACTCCTTCTATGTGTTACACGTTTGGGTCGTATCAAATGAAATATACGATCCTATCCGTAGGGAGAGGGTATAAAAATTAAGAATTACAATTCCTTTCATTTGTTCATATAACGTTTCCCTACATAAGCAACAGTTTCACTTTCCCATTCATCAAATGATTTTGAAATGGGTTTATTTTGTAGCAGTTACAGAGTATGATTTACATGGAATATTACTTATGATAATCATACGCCACCATATAACTAAAACGTAACAAATTCCTAACTTCAAGTCGATATTAAACTATTATGGCATGTAACTTGATAAAGCGAATGATGCAGAATTTCTTCTTTTTGGGGCTTCTTTCACGTGCAGTTCTTAGAATTTAGTCCCAAAATCACGTGTTGTACTGTGTTATATACCTTTACCGTAGTTCTCAGTTGATACCGTATAAGTCGCATTCGGTACCCCCATACAAAGTTACCATACGCCTAGAGATATTGAACTAAACTTTTCTACACTTCTTGATTGCAAGCTTTTCTAAATTTTTTCTACAAGTTTGTAAACGTCTTGCCAACAGTTCATGCTTCATAAGCATGAAATTAAAAAAAAAACTATTAATTTTAAAAACTCGCCTTAAGCAATATCATATATTGTACTGAAATGTCTGTACTGGTTTTGTCTTATTGCGATATAAAATTTTTCCTATAATTGACCCACAAATGTTACTTTACCCCGTAAATATCGTAAAGTATCTTCTTATTATTAATCGATCTAAATACAAGGGTGTTTTTTTTCTTTTTCCCCTAACCATTCTAAATCCTCATCGCGTGACTACCCTCTGCCATAATATACCTTCAGTTTTCATAATTTTATTTCGATTCATTTCTCTTGTCATGTAAAAAATTAATTTTTACTCGGTTGTTCACGAATTACACACTGCTGCTTCATCAATAGGCAGCAACAATTTACTAATCCTTAAAGGATTTAGCTCGTAACCGAGGTTTAGTTAAAATAAAACATTAATTTTTTAAATATTTTTTATTAATTTCTGATTTTTTTATTTTTATTCTTTTTTTTTAAATATTTATTACTATATTTAAACTACCACTAAATAATGAGTTAATATCAATATTAGTCGATAGCAAGTACCACCGGGAGACTTTCTTCGATTGATCGCACAGATGAAGCATCGTTGAACTTACTACGCTGACAAATTGCACGATTGTGATGACAATGTTGTTGAAGTGGACCATGCTGATGGTGATGGGGATGATGAATATGATGTGGACCATGAGGATGATGATGACCATGATCGTGGGGGCGTGGTTTGTAATCGATTGACTGAAGAGAATACCGGTGGCCATGATCTGCACGGGTAGCTGAATAGCCGCGTGAACGTCCCCTAGAGTGACCCCGTGAATGGCCACGTGAACGTCCTCGCGAATGACCACGGGAACGACTACGATCGCGTCCACGATCCCGGCCACGGGAATGTGAACGGTCTCTATGTCCATGATGATGTCGGCGACCATGATGACGTGTTTGACTAACAACATCGCTATCACTGGAACTTAAGCTAGAACTGGAACTGGAACTTGAACTGCTACCACTGTCGCTATTTATATCAATAGCATCGCCGCGATGTACTGCTGGACAATGACCATTGTTGTCTTTGTTTTTACTCAATGTGTTCCGTGTGTCTTTGCCTTTGCTTTTCCTATTTTCCCGGCGATCACGCATATCTCGAACTAATTGATCCATTACATCTTGCAGTAGTTTTTGGGCTTCATTGGCACTTTTCATAGCCTTACGCCATTTTACTAAAAGTTCAGGATCTTCGGCAATGGTGGGAAATCTTTCATCAGCTATTTGTTCAAATTCATATTGATTTGAGGTTTTCACACGATCAGAATCACGTACAGGATCTTCTTGATCCATTGCAAATTGATGCTCATTTTCAACCATATTTGGATTTGGGTAAAAAAGAATTTAGCTGTGAACTTGAATTTGTTATATTCTCTCACCTTTACACTTTATTTTGTTTTGTTAATTGAACAACTTTTTATTTGTTTACTATAACTTAATTCTTTTTATTGCTATGCTTTGTTTTGTTAAAATGTTTATGCTGAATTCACTTTGGCTTCTGTCGCTGTACTGATGTTGTCCCTTTCGTAGCTTTTGTCTTTTATATCGTTTATCAAACGTTTGCATACGTTTTATTTAAGCTCCCTCTCTTATCTTTGCGCTCATGCAGTAAACGTTTACAAACGTTCCGTCTGACGATACACAATTGGTGGTGGGGGACGCACAGTGTTGTGAAATCAACACTACATGGGTTTTACACTGGACATTAGGAAATATCGAATTATTTAAAATAAATTTTTTTTTTTCGATTGGCAAACAAATCCGTAATTTTTGGTAAAAATGGTAAAAAATTTCGTGCGACATTGGAAGAATAGGGTAATTTATTATCTTGTATATATAGCAAATCTCATCTTCATACCGTTAATGGCTCTTGAGATATGACCGATTGGAATTTCCGTTTGTGTGGGCGATGGCACGCCATCGTGTTCAATTATGTGTCCATGTAGCCTATGTTACCGGCCGTAGCATAGTGGTTAGAACACGCGACTACCATGCGGGAGATCAAAGGTTCAACTCCTGGCTCCAATCATCGTAAAAGAAAAATTGTTTTTCTTTGTCGGCTCCCCTTGAATGTTGTCGACAGCAACTTCACAGTATTAGTGACGAATTAATCGGCATGTCTAGAAAGAGCTTTTCAAACAGTGACGTTCGCATTCGTCGATAAACAAGTAGGTGCCATTAGTTGTGAATCTAAAAATAGAATGCGTGTTAATTCACAACAAATAGAAGGAGTGCTCGGACTGCAATGAAATTTTGCAGAAACACTTCTCTGGGCTAAAATAAGAAATTTTGAAAACATCTTGGAAAACCGCCTACTGCCACTCCCACCTCCCATATAACTGCACTTGCCAAAATTTTTATTTCTTATGAAAAAAAGTTTAACATATTGGGAATGCCACGCCTACTTTAGATTTTACGCCCATTGAAAGTTTTAGTTTTTAGGTGTTTTTCTTCCCTGTCTAGAATCATATGCAAAATTTCATTTAAGTTCAAAAATTTTAATTTGTATTCAAAAGTTAAACATGTGTTGTCTCCATACAAAATATGAGAATATCCCCAACAACCCTCCGCGTAAGATATTAGCCTTCAAATAGTGTAAGTGTAACACATAGAAGGAGTCACTTCAGACCCTAGGTTTCTTAGAACCAAATTCGATTCTTGACTTTTTAAGTCATTTGAGCCATGTCCGTCTGTCTGTCTGTCTGTCTGGTGGCTGTCCGGCTGGTTCGCACGATAACTTTCGAACGACGCAACCAAATGTCTTGAAATTTTGCACGAGTTTATATTTCCCCAAAACTACTTACGGTATTGCAAATGGGCTACATGGCTCCGCCCCTTCTGGTACCTCCCATACAAATACATCATTCCGACCACTTTAGAAATCGAGTTATAATATCAATACACACAACGGGGTCGTACCCAAATTCTGTACTTAGGATAAAGTTTTGGAAAAAAATTGGAAGTCTAGCCACGCCCCTTCTGGTACCTCCCATACAAATTCACCTTTCCGCCCACTTTAGATATGGAGTAATAATATCAATAAATCCATCGCGCTCGTACCCTAATTCTTAATTTAGTAAAGCTATAGCAAGATACAGTTTTTGAGAAAAAAACTGAAGTCTACCAACGCCCCATCTGGTACCTCCCACATACATCTGGTACCGCCCACTTTAGAAATCGATTAATATTATTATTAGAACTACCACGATCGTGACCAAATTGTGTATTTAGTAAAGTTCAAGCAGGATAAAGTTTTGGAGAAAAAATCTGGAAGTCTAGACACGCCCATTCTGGTACCTCCCATACAAATGTACCTTTCCGCCCACTTTAGAGATGGAATAATAATATCAAAAAACTTGACACGATCGTGCCCAAATTATGTATTTAGTAAAGCTATAACAGGATAAAGTTTTGGAGAAAAGATCTGGATGTCTAGACACGCCCCTTCTGGTACCTCCCATACAAATGTACCTTTCCGCCCACTTCAGAGATGGAGTAATAATATCAATACATCCAACGCTATCGTGTCCAAACTCTGTATTTAGTAAAGCTATAGCAGGATAAAGTTTTGGAGGTTAAACCTAGAAGTCTAGACACGCCCATTCTAGTACCTCCCATACAAATTTACCACTAATCTATAATATAAAAATAAGTCGCTGAATGTGTTGCTAAGCGCAAAACTCGAGAACGGTTGGACCGATTTGGCTCAATTTTTTTTCAGTTATTCGTAATTGCCAGGAGTAGGTTTTTACGAATGAAAATTTTGGAAAAATCTTTCGGAAAAGCCGGAAAATTGGAAAACCCGAATATTGCTTTTTTGTATGAAATTTTGTGTGATATTGTTACAGAATGGCTTTTCGAATAGAAAAATGGAAAATTTTTGTAGAAAAATTCTCGGTGGAAAACTCGGAAAATTCCGGAAAAATTTGGATTTTTTTGGAAACATTTTGCATCGCAAATTGAATTTTTGTATAACATTTTGTGTGTAATTGTTCCGTAATGGCTTTTCGGTTGCAAAAATAGAAAATTTTGGTTGGAAAATTATGGAAAAATTCCAAAAATTTAAATTTTTTTTCGACGAAATTTTACATTTTATTGTGTTTTGATAATTTTGAATGATGTAAATGTGAAAATTTCCGATAATCTTTCGGAATGAATGACTTTTCGAATGGAAAAATAGAAAAATTCTTGGTGAAAAACTCGGAAAATTCTGGAAAAAAACTCGACTATTTTGGATTTTTTCGACGAAATTTTTCATTGTATCACTTGATTTGATGATTTTAGACGACGTAAAAGTGGAAAGTTCGTTGTGATGCTTGGAAAAATTCTGTTTATTGTGAAATCTATATGTATGAAAACGGTGTGAACAGTGTGTAGTAATTCATCAAGAGAGAACGGCTGGCCCATTTTGCTCAATTTGTATCTAATTTTTCGAAATTGTAATTTTGGGAAAACCCTTCGAAAAGTCAGGAAATTGGAAAAATCGAATATTGGTTTTTTGTATGGAATTTTGTGTGCAGTTGTTACGGAATGGCTTTTCGAATGGAAAAATAGAAAATTCTTAGGGAAAAACTCGGAAAAGTCAAAAAAAATTGTTTTTTCCAATTTTCGCATGATTTGATGGTTTTGAACGATGTCTAGGTGAAAAAATTTTGTAAATGTTGGTTGGTAACGAGAAAAAGAATATTTAAATAAAAAAATCCGTCGAACCCGATGGATTGGGAATGCCAGCGTCAAATCGTTCGATGCAAGATGCACTCGATCGCGAATTTTAACGGGAGCAAGATTATAAGATGAGCTGGCCGGAAGAGTTCGAACAAATGTGGCACTGTTAAATAACGAGTACAAGAACGTGTACGATTCACGATGAAACTGCATTCGAACTGCACATTCCGCTTTAAAACTTTCGATGAATATTATCACGGTTGAAAAGCCAAAGTACACAATCGACTGAATCGATATCGTTCCCTGCAAATTTTTGCCAGTTCACATCGTTGTAAAAGTAAAACATGACATTTCACAAAATTATAAAAATCTCGATTGGATTAATTTACGGGCAGTATATTACTAGCAGAGAAGAGTAAAGACATCAATAGCTAGAACTGCATTCGTACAAATCTGTTTACAGCGTAACCGTAGAGGATGAAGCGACGAACAATCCGACTGAATTTTCCACTTGCTTAATATGCCGCATAATTTACAGATAAGGTGGGATCGCTCATAATCATATTGCGGAATCTATATCAACCGAAATTGTGCAACGGTACGCAGTTGTCCGTCAAAAATCTGATAAAAAATGTGATTTCAGACGATCATAAATAACAAATTCAAAGAAGAGGAAGTCCTTATCTTACGAATTAGATAATTCCAACTGATCATCCATTCCAATTCCCCGACGACAATCAATAAATCGCAAGGCCAATCGTTGGAAGTATGTGAGATTAATATCGAATTTCCCTGTTTTACGTGCGGTCAGCTGAACGTTGCTTTTTCGAGTTTTGGAGAACCGCCTCCGTTGTTTGTTTTTGCGGCGGAAAACTAATCGAAAAACTTTGTTTATCAAACATTATCTACTGAGTTTATCTGAAGGCATTAAATTGGGGCGAGACGAAGTTCGCCGGGTTCTCTAGTAATATCAATATAATACCAATTTTTTTATTTTACTGAGGGTGATGGTATATGTAAGTCGGGTCGCCCGACTGAAACTTTCTTACTGGTTTTTTTTATAGTTAGAGGGCTAAGCAAGGCAAAGCACATAAAGTTTTTTTCCATCAAAAAGTAAAAAGTTTAGATTTTTAGTATAATTTTTGATAAATTATAATAATTATTTTACTTTTCCGATTTCAATAATTTTTTTTCTAATAAAAGAGTAAGTGCTATATTTTCACTAAAAAATAAAACAAAAGCCATAGCTATAAACGTACACCCACAAAAAAGTTCTTTATTTGGACAAGAATTTTAATCTAATTTCATTGAATAAATTTCCGTTGACTCTGCTAGTTTTTTTAACTACAAAATTTCACTTTTCATAAAAAACTTTGTTGAATTTTTCTTATCCAAATATTTCTTAACAAAACCAAATCATTAAAATTTTGAAATTGGAAAGTTGAAAACCCTATTTTTCCGCCGAAATGCCACTGTGCAACGCGAGAAGCTATCCCATACCTCATTAATGGGTGTAAAGGGAAATTAAGTTTTTAAGTAGCCGATGTTAGAGGCCCTACGGATAGTTCCACACAGAGACAATTTCATTGCAATCGATCCTTTTTTTTGGTTCACATTTTTTAAAAGATTTTTTAAAAGAGGCGTGGCATCTCCCCCCTTGTACAACAAAAGTATTTTTTTCTTGTCCGACCGATATATGTACAAAATCTTTAGTTCGTACCTATAATGGTTTATGAGATACTGCCATTTACAATTTGGAGCTGTACCCTTTATTTTATCCTTGCAGTCCGAAATTCCAAAAATCCCTTCTTAGTGCGCGCCTACGTCGTTAAAGGAACATATATTCCTATGGTTCCTGCTTAAGCCGTTTGGGCTGGAGAGTGATCAGTCAATCACCCAAGTGTATAGGAGGTACTAGAAGGACTAGGCCAAAATATCTCGCATTCATTTCCAAGGTCAGATTTCCATAAGCGCTAACCTTGCATACAATTTGACAGAATTCACATTAATTACAAAAAAATTTTCATAGAAATATGACAGTGACTAAGTCATTTGTATTGGAGGTCCAAGAAGGGACGTGGCAAATGTTTTGGGATTTTTGGAGTATTATCCACTTTTATAAGGTTATTAAATTGACTAAGTTTAAATAATCTGCTGTTTATCTTTTGGGTATTATACGAGAAATATTGAATTCCCAATAAATAGGTCATTTTGTATAGGAGGCACCAGAAGGGGTAGATATCCATTCTGCCTATTTACAATCCCATAGCATGATTATACCCTCACTCTACGGGTAGGAGGGCCCATTAAGTAACCTAGGAGGGGCCATTAGGAAACTTATTTATTTCTTTTGATTTCTCGGCGTTTTTCATTTCCCGGGATACCGGGATTTTTATTCCAATTTCCCGGGATCCCGGGAAATCCCGGTCAAAAATACAAAAATGCCTTTAACTATTTAAAAAAATAGTTTTTATTATAATACAAACAAACAAATATAAAATAAAATAAAATAAATATACTAAAAATCTCGTTAATGGTTTATCCGAAAAGTTCTTAATACATAGACAAGCTATCATCATGAAACCTGTACATGAGCAATCTCCTTAAAGACTTAGAGAGGTGCATAAAGGGATTTTTCGAAAATCGTACTTTTAGAGGGGAAAAATGTATAACATGTGAGAAAACTGGTAACATTATCCAGACCAAACGGCAAAAGCTATCATCGTGGAAATGTATATGAGCAAGCTTCTTAAAGAACATAAAGGCTGCCAGGTGGGATTTTTCGGAATTTGACTTTTTGGGGAAAAAAATCTAAACGCCAGAATCTATAATCGCACAAATACATATATGAATATTTTTCAAAATTCGTTCTTTAGTGCTTAAAATTTCGAACTTTTAAGAGGACAAAACCGGAAATGGGATGAAACTGTTGCCATCAACCAGACTAAATGGATAATGGTGGAATCGCTACAATTACATTTAACAACAGTGAGAAATATCTTAAAATAAACTAAAAAATTTGAGGGTGACTAACTGCATTATTTTTCATTTTTCAATTCCTTCTCTTTTCATGTGTATTCAGGTCTTCCATCAGTCCTTCTAATAGGATGCGACGATGGAAGACTTTGTCTCACAACGACACCCTATGTTATTTTGATAGGAAGAGGGAATACAGGCCTATTGAATGCTTTTGAAGGTGTTCTAAGTCATTCTTTTTGCCGCTGGAATTTGGTGCATATTTTACTAACGGAAATTGGTATTGGTTGAAAAATGTATGTTTTTCTTGTCCTAATTTTTCTTTAATCTTTGCACCCTACTTGCAGCTATTTCGCAACATAACGAAACAAAAGGCATAATGTTATTCATGTTTTGTCAATGGCTCAAATTTTGCCCTTTGGTCACTTTTGGCAAACAAAGACAGTTATCTATTGGATCGTTAGATTTTAAACGTTTATAATTGAATGCTCACGTGTTTAAATAATGACTAAGAGAAATGCTGCATAAATGATTTAAAACGTTTAGTTTTCAACACAGTGTTTCGAATCATCATAACAAGAAACCTGAAAAAAAATACATTTGAGTTTGGTGATAGGGTAAAAATTTGTTCATGACTTGTTAAGATACTTAGAGATTGAGGATGCTTATAATACTATGGAAAATTTTACATTTGTATTTATAAACATTTATCAAAGTTTAAAAATCAAATTTTCATAGTAAAACTTGTATAAATTATTATAAGTAAGGTTTTTATACCATCATCCTTAGGGATGAGGGTATATATCATTTGATACGACCCAAAAGTGTAACACATAGAAGGAGTCACTTATGACCCTAGGTATCTTTGAACCAAATTCGATTCATGACTTTTTGACTTTTTGTCCGTCTGTCTGTCTCTCTGTCTGGCTGTCCGGCTGGTGCGCACGATAACTTTCGAAAAACGCAACCAAATGTTTTGAAATTTTGCAGGAGTTAATATTTTCCCAAAACTACTTACGGTATTGTAAATGGGCTACATGGCCCCGCTCCTTCTGGTACCTCCCATACAAATGCATCATTCCGCCGAGAAATAATATCAATACACCCAACGGGATCGTACCCAAATTCTGTATTTAGTAAAGCTAAAACAGGATAAAGTTTTGGGGAAAAAATTGGAAGTCTAGCCACGCCCCTTCTGGTACCTCCCATACAAATGTACCTTTCGCCCACTATAGAGATGGAGTAATAATGTCAATAAATCCAACGTGATCGTACCTAAATTCTTTATTTAGAAATGCTTTAACAGGATAAAGTTTTTGAGAAAAAAATTGGAAGTCTAGCTACGCCCCATCTGGTACCTCCCATACCCAAATGGTACCATCCACTTTAGAAATCGATTAATATTATTAATATACCTAACGCGATCGTGCCCAATTTCTGTAGTGCGTAAAGCTATAATAGGATAAAGTTTTGGAAAAAAAATTGGAAGTCTAGCCACGCCCCATCTGTTACCTCCCATACCCATCTGGTACCGCCCACTTTAGAAATCGATTAATATTATTGATATACCTAACGCGATCGTGTCCAAATTCTGTATTTAGTAAAGTTCAAGCAGGGAAAAGTTTTAGAGAAGAAATCTGGAAGTTTAGACACGCCCTTCTGGTACCTCCCATACAAATGTACCACTTCGCCTACTTTAGAGATGGAGTAATAATATCAATACACCCAACGCCATCGTGCCCAAATTCTGTATTTAGTAAAGGTATAACATGATAAAGTTTTGGAGAAATAATTTGGAAGTCTGGACACGCCTCTTCTGGTACCTCCCATCCAAATGTACCACTTCGCCCACTTTAGAAATCGAGTATTTGATAATAGAAATTTTTTTGTTGTTCTGAGGGTGATGGTATATTAGAGTCGGGTTGCCCGAATGAAACTTTCTTAGTGGTTTTTTATACCATTTGATACGAAAAAAATGTCAGGAGTCACTTTAGACCTTAGGTTTCATTGAACCAAATTCGATTCATTTTTTTAACCAATTGTTTTGAAACTTTGCATAGGTTAATATTTCCCGAAAACTACTAACGGTACTGCAAATGGGCTATTGCAAATTGTGCCATTCCGCTCACTTTAGAGATGGAGTAATAATATAAATACATCCAACGCGTTCTTGCCCAAATTCATTGTTTTTTTGTTAAGCTATAACAGGATACAATTTTTAAGGAAAAATTTAAAGTGCAGCCACGCCCCTTCTGGTACGTCCCATACCTATGTGGTACTGTCCACTTTAGAAATCGATTATAATTATTAAAAAAACGCAACGCGATCGTGCCCAATGTCTATAATTAGTAAAGCTCAAGCGGGATAACATTTTGCAGAAAATGTAAAAAACTGATAGTCTAGTCAAGCCCCTTTTTGTACCTCCCATATAAATGTACCTCTCAGCCCACTTTAGAAATCAAAAAGTAATATCAATATACTAGAAAATTGTATGTTTTACTGAAGGCGAGGGACCGGCCGTGGCATAGTGGTTAGAACACGCGACTACCATGCGGGAGATAGCAGGTTCAAACCTGGCTCCAGTCATCTTAAAAAAATTGTTCTTTCATTGTCGGCTCCGCTCGAATGTTGTTGACAGCAACTTCGCAGTATTAAGTGTCGAGTCAATCGGCGTGTCTAGTAAGAACATCTCAAACAGTGACGTTCGCATACGTCGATAAACAAGTAGGTGCCGTTAGTTGTGAATCTAAAAATAGAAAGCGTGTTAATTCACAACAACGCGAGAAGTTATCCCATACCTCATTCATGGGGTGCAAAGGGAAATTAAATTTTTTTTTCTGAAGGTGAGGAAACTGAACCGACTGAGACTTTTTTACTGGTAATAAGTCAGTTTTCCTGACAGAAATTTAAAAATTTCAAAAAATGCTTGGAGAACCTAATTTTTACATAAAAAGTTTTATTTTTTTTGATTTTGGGTTTTCAAGTAACTTTTTAATGAGAATCTATATGAAAATTCCGATCTGACTAGTTTCTTCATACAGACACAGATTTGGTTTTACTTATTTAAAACGAACAATATAATTAATTTTATATTTCATCCTTTAAAAAACAACATTTGTAATTAATATTATGTAATGTTTTTCATTAACGAAGTATTTGAAAAATTTTGTTTTATTTATTTTGCGTAAAAAGTTAAAAAAAAATTATATAACTATTCTTAAAAACTAACAATTGTTTATTTACATTCATTAATCACATTTTCATAGTGAGCGCATTGTTGTATATAAAGTATGACCAACAATAACAGTTATCTGTTGGGTCTTTAGATACATAAATATCTTATCTATTGTATGCGTTTTAGAAAATCATTTAATATTGTATGCTCACGTGTTTAAAAGATAGTAGTAACTAAAATGAAAATAATCACAGTGTTTCGGAGCCGAATTTTTTTTATAATATTTTGAATTTTACAACTTAGGTATCATTGAATACAGTCGTATACAACAAGTAACACTAGAAGATATACAAATTTTGTTGTCTTTTTAAAATTTCTTAAAATTTACTGACAACCAAAACAAATTAAGATCGATTTTTTAATGTTTCAAAATAAAAACCTAAAACCAGTTTTAAGAAAAAAAATTCACCCTTAATTTTTTTCGATATTAGATAATATTGTCGTTGAGCCCCCAGTAAGTTTTATGGTGGTGTCTCTTCAACTTCTTGAGAAGAAAATAAAATAGATGAAAAACAAATTTAGGACATGCTTTTTTTTTGGTTTTTGTCCAATTTAAGTTTTCTATTGTGTTAATTGGTATAAAATCTCATTAACATTCGTAGTTTCTATGAAAAATAATGTTTTACCTCATGTTACAAATATAATGACTTATTCAATAATACCGCCTTCATTAAGTTGAAGATATCATAGCTGCACATACAAATTACTCACTTTTGAATGGACAACATATGCTATATATGTATGTAATTGACATCAGCGCTAATCCGGGTGTATTAACTGACTCTAAAAAGCGTATGCCTCATAACAAACGCTGAAAAACGTTTTAATGGTGGCCACTGTCTTATGACATTGTATGGGTGAGTGCTGAGTATACATAGATAAATGCGAAACGTTTGTAAACGTTTAGCTCGCAAAATTGTGCGCTGCGATAAAAACTGAATCAAAACAAATCAATTTTGTAAACAAAACGCCGGGCAGTATAAAAGCCAATCACTGGCTAAACAGGGGCAGCAGTCAAGTGTTATATACAACGCCGAAAGCAACGATCAAAGCAAGAGTAACATTTTAAAAAACGAACAAACAATTTTAGCTAGTTAATTAACAACAAAGTGATTATTGATAAAAATTAATAATTTATAAAAAACTACAAACATAAAAGTGAAATATATTAGTAACAAACGAAAACTCGATAATATGTCTGAGAGTGAACACCAGGATCCCAAAGATCTTGAGGAACCAGTGTTAGTGGAGTGCCAAGATTGCAAGGACGAAGAAGAACAACAAGAGCAACCTCATTCTTCGAATAATGAGTACTGTGGTTCTAAGAAACAAATTTCAAAGGTCATGAAGAAGGCCCACAAAACAAAAAAACGTTTGCAAAATATGATAGACGAATTGGAAGATAAATTGTATGAGAAGGAACTTATAAATAAGGCGACTGGGAAGAAGGACAAGAAGCACCAACGTCGTCATCGTTCTGTCTCTTCCAGTACAAGTGACGATACAAGTACCAGCAGTGCTACAAGTTCTAGTACTAGTGATACCAGTGACAGTGATATTGAGATTGTTGGCCGTCGTGGCCATCATAAACGCAGAGGACACGATCGCCATCATTCCCGTAGTCATTCGCGTCGACATGATCGAAGCCATTCCCGTGGATATAGTCGTGGCGGGCAAAAATATTGTCCTTGTAGAGTACCTCATCGTGCAGTACACCCTTATCATCCTTTTTACGAAAAGTATGAACAACACTGCCGCCCAGTTTTTACAAGAAGTCACTGTAGAGCAGCATCAGTTCCACCATGTTTTGGGAGTTATAATCGATTGTTATCAAAAATTTGCTCAATGAAAAAACATGCTAAACGTCAAGCTAGCCGTTCCCGTTCTCGTTCTCATTCTCGTGGGCGTCATGCTAAACATATGATGCAACACGGCCACCATAAGCGTCAAGTTAGTCGATCTCGTTCTCGTTCTCATTCGCGTGGTCGTCATGGAGGTGCTGGAAAATGTCATGGCCACTATAAGCGACATGCTAGCCGCTCTCGCTCCCGTTCTCATTCACGCGGACGTCATGGAGAGGTAAAGAAACACCATCATCACCCAAAGCGTCATGTAAGTCGCTCCCGTTCTCGTTCCCACTCTCGTGGACCCCATGAAGATGTTAAACAACATCAAGGCTATCATAAGCGTCGTGATAGTCGCTCTCGTTCCCGCTCTCATTCTCGTGAACGCAGTGGAGATATAAAAAAACATCAAGGCCATCATGAACGCCTTTCTAGTCGCTCTCGTTCCCGCTCTCATTCTCGTGGACGCCATGAAAAAATAACGAAACACCATGGTCACCATAAGCGTCAAACCAGTCGCTCCCGATCACGTTCCCACTCACGCGGTCGTCATGAAGAAGTGAAAGACCATCGTGGTCATCATACGCGCCATGCTAGTCGCTCTCGATCTCGTTCTCATTCTCGTAATGGCCATGAAGATGCTAACAAACTTCTTAAGCGTCAAGTCAGCCGCTCTCGTTCTCGTTCCCACTCTCGCGGACACCATGAAGATGTAAGAAAACATCAAGGCCATCATAAGCGTCGTGAAAGTCGCTCTCGTTCCCGCTCTCACTCTCGTGAACACTGTGGAGATATGAAAAAACATCAAGGCCATCATAAGCGCAGTTGTAGCCGCTCTCGCTCTCGCTCCCGTTCCCATTCCCGTGGATGCCATGAAAAAATAACGAAACACCATGGTCACCATAAGCGTCAAACCAGTCGCTCCCGTTCTCGTTCTGTATCTCATGGACGTCATGGAGAAATGAAGAAACATCATGGTCATCATAAACGTCGAATGAACCGCTCACATTCACGTTCCCTCTCCCGTGGACATCATGGACATCATAAGAGACATTCTAGTCGTTCTCGCTCCCGCTCCCATTCACGTGGCCGCCATGGAGAAGTGAAGAAACAACACGGCCATCATAAGCGAATGAACCGCTCACATTCACGTTCCCTCTCCCGTGGACATCATGGAGATGTTGCAAAATGTCACGGCCATCATAAGAGACATGCTAGTCGTTCTCGCTCCCGCTTCCATTCACGTGGCCGCCATGGAGAAGTGAAGAAACAACCCGGCCATCATAAGCGACATCCAAGTCGCTCTCGTTCCCGCTCTCATTCTCGTGAACGCCATGGAAAAACGACGAAACACCATGGTCACCATAAGCGTCAAACCAGTCGCTCTCATTCTCGATCTGTATCTCGTGGACGTCATGGAGAAGTTAAGCAACAACACGGCCATCATAAGCGACAATCAAATCGCTCCCGTTCTCGTTCTCTCTCTCGTGGACATCATGGAGGTGCTGAAAAATGTCATGGTCATCTTAAGCGTCATGTGAGCCGCTCTCATTCACGTGGTCGCCATGGAGAAGTGAAGAAACAACACGGCCATTATAAACGACATTCAAGTCGCTCTCGTTCCCGCTCTCATTCTCGTGAACGCCATGGAAAAATGACGAAACACCATGGTCACCATAAGCGTCAAACCAGTCGCTCTCATTCTCGATCTGTATCTCGTGGACATCATGGAGAAGTGAAGAAACATCATGGTCACCATAAGCGTCAAATCAGTCGCTCCCATTCTCGTTCACTCTCTCGTGGACGTCATGGAGGTGTTGGAAAATGTCATGGCCACCATAAGCGACATGCTAGCCGCTCTCGCTCCCGTTCTCATTCACGCGGACGCCATGGAGAGGTAAAGAAACACCATCATTACCCAAAGCATCATGTAAGTCGCTCCCGTTCTCGTTGCCATTCGCGTGATAACCACAATCCAATAAAGTCCCACAAGCGCTCATCAAGTCGCTCTCGTTCACGCACTAATGATACTTGTAAAGTGACCTCGACCCAATACGACCGACAATGTTCTCGTTCCCAATGCAAAACTAAGAAATGTAAACACGACTTCCGGAAAGAGAGGATATACAAACACTACTCTTCCTCACCATCTAGTAGCTGCAGCAATAGCGGCAGCAGTTCTGAAGATGATTCACGTGAATATTATGGCAAAATTCCATATGTGATGTCACACCACCATGGCATGATGAGAGGTATTCCCTCTGGCTGCATGATGCATTCCGGAATGATGGATGGGGGTGGTTGTCGTTGGATGCACCATCCAGCACATGGCGCATGGTCCTCTTTCCATGGAATGATGCCACCACAGCATGGGGGATTTTTCACAGGTTCATGGTCTAAACATAGCAAAAACATATTAAACAATATGGACTACATTTAAAATATTTAAACTTATATAAATTTTACCAAAGCAAAACAAAATATTCAAAAAAAAAAAAAACTAAAATGTTTAAACTTATATAAATATTATACCAAAGCCGAAGCCAAAACAAAAAACATAAAAATATATATATATACTCGAAACAGCATAAAAATAATACAAATAAAATATATGAAAATACTTGATAAACTGCATTTAAAGCGAGTTTTATTTCACCTGATAGATGCGAGCTAAATCCTGTTGGATTAGTAAATATTTGCTGTTCATATTACTGACAGCAGTGCGAAATTCATATATCAGACATAAAGTATATCCTTGAAGTACGTTGAGGAATAACACATTTCCACAAATTTTAATACGAATGTTAGTCCTTAGGTATTAAAATAATTTGAGATGTATGAAAAACTGAATTGTGTTATCTTACACAGTACAATATTTTTCAGATCATTGATTTGGGACTCAATTCTGAGAACTGTGCGTGACAGTAGCCCCAAAAATAAGAACTTCTGCATCATACGTTTTGTCAAGTTGGCTGCCTTAATAATTTATTGGCCATACGAATTATTTTGCTCAAGGAAAATTTTAAGTGCTTTTTCTATATTCTTACACGGTTACATCTCGTCTTTTGGCTTTTGCATGTAAAACTTTATTAAAAATTAACTTAATCTGTTTTTATTATAAAGAAGCTTAAAGTGACCTAGTAATTGTGGGTTAATAGTAATTGTGTCGCAGTAAGCTTAATTTATTAAGGTCATAGCATATTATTTGATGCTATGAAGTTAGTTTTTCATATTCTGGCCGAGTTTGCGTTTAAAAGGGGATTTTAAAGGTTATACATGTTTTTGAAATTTTTTGTAGTTTTCCTGCCAGTTCTAGTCAAACGATATGGATCCCAAATAAATGGGAACACTGTGTTATCAATATAATTTTTTTAAGTAGGTTGAAGGAAGGATATTTCAAATTGCAATCCTTCACTATCCTTTAAGACACTATGAAGAAAATTGTGGAACAAATATTTTATGCGTATATTGCTGTTCTGCAATTCATCCAATCGTACAACGTGTCCAACCCAGCGCACTCGGTCTATTTGGACGCTCTTGACTACGTCGATGTTGTTAAACAGCTCATTGTTCATTCGACGATTGTACTCTTTGTCATTAAATTATTGCCTAGCGCATAGTAGCAGCGGTTTGTGATCAGTACTCGTCTTTTGTTTTCCAGGCTGACGTTATTATTTCTGTTAACGGCGGAGTCAAGGTTGACAAAATCATTTACCACTTCCAAATTATATTTCTCAACTTTCACGCAGCATCCCAAACGAGTAGGCTCTTTGTTAGTTGAAACAAATATCCATCGGAGATTTGGTCGCCCCCTCCTGCGCCGCCCATCGAGTTTATTGCCGAAGACTTTTCGTCCATTCGTACAACGTGTACAAGCCAGCGCATTCGGTCTATTTGAACGCGCTTGACCACGTCGATGTCGTTGTACAGCTCATACAGCTCAGTATTTTTCTCTCGAAGACTCCCAGAATAGATTGATCCGCTTGTGTCATTACCCATGATTCTGCGCTGTAGAGCAAGACAGGTAGGATCAGAGTCTGGTAGAGCTGGATCTTTGTTCTTCGAGAGAGCGCCTTGTCGTTAAATCGCTTGCTTAGCGCATAGTAGCAGCGGTTTGCGATCAATACTCGTCTTTTGATTTCGAGGCTGACATTATTATTTTTGTTTATGGCGGAGCCAAGGTAGACAAAATCATCTACCACTTCAAAGTTATAGTTGTCAACGTTCACTCAGCGTCCCAGACGAGTGGACTCTTTGTTCGTTGAAACAAATAACTTGGTTTTGTCCTCGTTTATCACCAGACCCACTTCAGCCGACTGCTTTTCAATGCTCGAAAAAGCCGTAGTAACATCTCGCAGTCCACGTCCAATAATATCTATATCATCAGCATACGCGAGCAACATGTTGCTTTTATTAAATATGGTGCCATTCCTGTTTACTGCTGCTTTCCGCATGATCATCTCCATTACGATGTTAAAGAGATCGCAGGACAGACTATCGCCTTGTCTAAAGCCTCGCTTGGTAGAAAATGGCTCTGACAGATTTTTGCCAATTTTCACTGAAGACTTCGTGTCAGTCAGTGTCATCCCGCAGAGTCGAATTAGTTTTGCGGGGATACAAAACTCAGCCATAGTTTCTGTCGTATCGGACTGTCAAATGCAGCTTTGTAATCGATGAACAGATGGTAGGTATCGATCTGCATTTCTTGGGTCTTCTTCAGGATTTGTCGTAGCGTGAATATCTGGTCGGTGGTGGATTTACCAGGTCTAAAGCCACACTGATAAGGTCCAATCAGGTTCACCAGAAGGGGCTTTAGTCTTTCACATAACACACTAGACAGGACCTTGTATGCGATGGGTAAAAGGCTAATCCCGCGATAGTTGGTACACACACTAGGATCGCCTTTCTTAAGCACGGGACATAGGACACTCAGATTCCAATCATCGGGCATGCACTCCCTGAGCCAAATCGTGTTTATGAGCTGGTACATGCATGTTACCAGGTCATCGCCGCCGGCTTTAAAAAGCTCTGCCGGCAGTCCATCGGCTCCCGCAGCTTTATTATTTTTAAGCCGCGCAATTGCCGTGCTGATCTCGTTTTGGCTCGGTGGTGGACAGTCTACTCCATCGTCGATGATTGGTGCGATTTCATCACTTATGCTGCCTCCCGGAACGAAAAGAGATTGAAAGTGTTCCCTCCATATTTGCAGCACACTCTGAGTGTCCGTGACCAGATTTCCGTCTCTGTCCTTACAGGTGGGGATCCCTGTTCCAAAACCTTTACTTTTTACCTTTTGGTAGAACCTTCGGGCCTCACCTCTATCCCTGTAGTTTTCGATATCCTGGCTCTCTCTTTTCTTCCACAGACGCTTTTTCCGTCTGAACAGGCGTTTCATCTCCCTCCTTTTCTCTTTATAACGCTCCGTCACCGCACGCGTCGCCATTGGCTGCAGTTTTGCCTTGTATGCAGCATCCATTTCCTCGGCCTTTCGCGACATTCGTCATCGTACCAGGGCTTGTCTGAGCGTGGTTTTTCATAACCCAGTACGGTTGTTGCGGCAGTGGTCATAGAATTCGCAATATGCTGCCACTGCATGTCGGGAACATCAGAACTAGGGGGATTTGTATGGAGTAATTGAGAGTAATTGGGGAATGGGACTTTGCCCAGAGGCTGAAAACTACTGATTGTCACTCACTTGGGAGTGACCAGAAGCGATTCCTTTGTGGCACTGACCAAGCAGCTAACTACTTCCGATCCTAGACCAAGTATTCCCTGGGCAATGACTTCAAAGCAACCGCTTAGAAGTTAGCTAGAGTTAGAAGGCGAAACGTTGAGTAACCTAATCGGCATGCTACCACCGATGCGTCTTAGGAAGTAGGTAACAAAAGTTACTGAAGCTCAACACAGGCTCTCCTAGTGGCCTTGGCAGCCCCAAGAAACTAGGATCGGGAGCGGTGGCCTAATAAGCCACTCTCCTTAAACAAAATTTATTATGAAAACACGAAGAAAAGAAAAAACAAGAACCCCCCCAAATGTTGACGACCCCCGCAAACGATATAAGGACCATGATTTAAGGATATGCACCTGGAATGTCCGAACTCTATACAGAGATGGTGCCTCTATCCAACTGGCGGATGTCCTCGACAAATACAAGGCTGACATCACCGCCATACAGGAAATGAGATGGACGGGACAGGGATGCACACGACGAAAGAACTGTGACATCTTCTACAGCTGCCATGCAGAAAGACACGAATTTGGATGTGGTTCCATAGTCGGCAAGAGACTTCGACACCTGATCTCGCGGTTTAACCCTGTAAGTGACCGAATAGCCACCATTCGCATCCGGGCGAAATATTTTTACATCACGCTGATTTGTGTACACGCCCCGACGGAAGATAAAGACGATGAGATTAAAGATGCATTTTACGAGCGCCTAGAGGAAACATACGACCGCTGCCCTGGCCACGACATTAAAATTGTTCTAGGAGACTTTAATGCAAAAATAGGAAGGGAAGATGATCTTGGTCCATCGATCGGCAAATTCAGCCTGCATACCGACACGTCAGACAACGGGTTTAGGCTGGTTAGCTTCGCAGCGGGAAGGAACATGGTAGTGAGTGGAACCAGATTCCAGCACAAAGATATCCACAAGGCAACTTGGCTATCCCCCGATCAAAACACCAAAAATCAAATTGATCATGTAGTAATCGATGGCAGACATGCATCTAGTGTCATGGACGTGCGTGTGATTCGTGGTGCTAATATTGGCTCGGATCATTACCTGGTTGCAGCCAAGGTGCGCACAAGATTGAGCAGAGCGAAAAACGCACGTAACCAAACACAAAGAAAGCTGGACATCGCGAAGCTGCAAACCCCAGAGATAGCTACTGGCTACTCCAACCAGCTCACCCAACTTTTACGACACAACGCCTATACTTCTGACGTTCCCGATACACAGTGGCAGCATATTGCGCATTCCATGGCAACCGCCGCAACAACCGTGCTAGGATATGAAAAGCGGAGCTCAGACGAATCCTGGTACGATGAAGAATGTCGCATAGCGTCTGAGGAACTGGATGCTGCTTATAGGGCAACGCTACAGCCAATTGCAACCCGTGCTGTTAGGGAACGGCATAAGGAGAAAGCTAAACGGGCGAGACAGCTATTTAGGCGAAAAAAACGTCAGATGAAGGAACGGGAGAACGAGGATATAGAGCGATACAGGGATAGAGATGAGGCCCGAAAATTTTACCAGAAAATAAGAACAAATGGATACGGTAATGACCTCCCCACCTGTAAGGACAGTGATGGAAATCTGGTCACGGATACGCAGAGTGTGCTGCACATATGGAGAGAACACTTCCAGCAACTGCTGGTTCCAGAAGGCAGCGCACGTGAAGTTATCACGCCAATTGTCGACGACGGCTTAGATTGCCCACCACCAAGTCAAGCCGTGGTAAGAAGAGCAATATCGCGGCTGAAAAACAACAAAGCAGCCGGTGCCGACGGTCTGCCCGCAGAGCTCTTCAAGTCCGGTGGCGAGTAGCCGATAACGAGCATGCACCAGCTCCTGCGCACGGTTTGGCTTAAAGAGTGCATGCCCGACGATTGGAATGTAAGCGTATTATGTCCTGTGCTGAAAAAAGGTGATCCAAGTGTGTGCTCCAACTACCGCGGGATCAGCCTTCTACCCATCGCATATAAGGTCCTGTCGAGTGTGCTATGTGAAAGACTAAAGCCAGTGTTATCCAACCTGATCGGGCCTTATCAGTGTGGCTTTAGACCCGGAAAATTAACAACTGACCAGATTTTCACACTTCGGCAAATCCTGGAAAAGACCCAAGAGAAACAGATCGACACGTACCATCTTTTTGTCGACTATAAAGCTGCCTTCGACAGCCCGATACGGCAGAAATTACTCGATGCCATGGCTGAGTTTGGTATTCCAGCGAAGCTGATACGTCTTTGCGGAATGACGCTGACTGACACGAAGTCTTCAGTGAAGATTGGCAAGGACCTTACGGAGCCATTCTATACCAGACGAGGCCTAAAACAAGGCGACGGCCTATCGTGCGATCTCTTCAACATTGTGATGGAGATGATAATGAGAAAAGCTGCAGTAAACACGAGTGGCACTATATTCAACAAAAGCCACATGCTACTCGCGTACGCTGATGACGTAGACATCATCGGTCGAAAACTGCGGGATGTGACTGCAGCCTTCTCAGGTATACAGAAGGAATCAGCGAAAATGGGCCTAACGGTGAACGAGGACAAAACGAAGTTATTAGTTCCAACGAACAAAGAATCTACTCGTTTGGGAAACTGCGTGAACGTTGACAACTATAATTTCGAGGTGGTAGATAACTTTGTCTACCTAGGATCCGCCATCAATAAAGCAAATAATGTCAGCCTAGAAATCCGGAGAAGAATCCTGCTTGCAAATAAATGCTACTACGGACTAAGCAAGCGATTCAATGACAGAGCCCTCTTTCGACGAACAAAACTCCAGCTATACCAGATACTGGTTCTACCTGTCTTAATGTATGGCTCAGAATCCTGGGTTATGACACAAGCGGATGAATCGGTTCTGGCGGTATTCGAGAGAAAAATACTCCGTAAAATATATGGGCCCATCATCGTTAACGGAGAGTATCGGCGTCGTATGAATCATGAGCTGTACGAGCTGTACACTGACATTGACGTGGTCAAACGCATTAAGGTGCAACGGCTGCGCTGGCTAGGTCATGTTGTACGCATGGATGAAAATGCTCCAGCTCGAAAAGTCTTCGACAATGAACTCGATGGACGGCGCAGAAGAGGGCGACCAAAACTCCGTTGGAAAGACCAGGTTACTGAGAACCTTACAGAACTCGGTGTGACTAACTGGAGAAGAAGCGCAGAAGATCGAGGCGCTTATAATATAATAATATTATATATAATATTTTTCTACGTGCGGTATATAATCCACTGGGATTGCATAGAAGTACCAGCTAAGTAAGTAAGTAAGTAATTGAGAGAGTTGGTTGGAGTAGGCATTGGCTATCTCAGTGGTCTGCAGCTTTGTGATGTCTGGCTTCCTTTGCGTTTGATTAAGAGTGTTTTTAGCTCTACTTAATCGTGTGCGTACCTTGGCTGCAACTAGGTGGTGATCCGAGTCGATATTTGCACTGCGCATCACACGCACGTCCATAACGCTTGAGACATGCCTTCCATCAATTACCACGTGATCAATGTGATTTCTTGTATTTTGATCGGGAGATATCCAGGTTGCCTTGTGGATATCTTTATGCGGGAATCTGGTTCCACTCACAACCATGTTTCTTGCCGACGCGAAACTTACCAGTCTGAATCCGTTATCGGAGGTGTTGTTGTGTAGACTGAATTTTCCGACTGCTGAACCAAGAGCATCTTCCCTTCCTATTTTAGCATTAAAATCTCCCAGAACAATTTTAATGTCATGTGCAGGGCAGCGGTCATATATATCCTCCAGGCGCTCATAGAATGCATCTTTTATGTCATCGTCTTTGTCTTCCGTCGGGGCGTGTACACAAATCAGCGTAATGTTAAAATATTTCGCCCGTATGTGAATGGTGGCTATACGGTCACTTACAGGGTTAAACCGCGGGACCAGGTGTCGAAGTCTTTTGCCGACTATGAAACCACATCCAAATTCGTGTCTTTCTGCATGGCAGCTGTAAAAGATGTCACATTTCTTCCGTAGTGTGCATCCATGTCCCGTCCATCTCATTTCCTGTATGGCGGTGATGTCAGCCGTGTATTTGTCGAGGACATCCGCCAGTTGGATAGAGGCACCATCTCTGTATAGAGTTCGGACATTCCAGGTGCATATCCTTAAATCATGGTCCTTATATCGTTTGCGGGGGTCGTCATACATACTGTGGCATACACGTTGTCAGTTTATCGCCACCGGCAGTCCATCAGTTCCCGCGATTTTATAGTTTTTAAACCGAGAATTTGACGTGTTGATCTCGTATTGGCTCGTTGGTGGAAAATCTACTCTGTCGTCGATGATGGGCATGATTAAGTCACTTAAGCTGCCTTCGTAAACGAGCAGAGTATAAACATATTTCCTCCGTATTAGCAGCACATGCTACGTGTCCGTGACCAGATTTCCAACGATTTCCTTGTAGGTGGAATACACTGTTCCAAAGCCTTTGTTTTTTACTTTTTAATAGAACTTTCCGACTTCACCTCTAAAAGGCCTTTCATCTCCATCCACTTATTATAATATCGTTCCGTCACAGAACGAGCTACCATTGGCTGTAGTTTTACCTTGTATACAGAGCAACCATTTTCTCAGACATTACGCGACATTCTTCAACGTCCCGGGGCTTTTCTGAGTGTGGTTTGTCATAACCCAGTACTGTCGAAGCGGCAGTGGTCATAAAATTCGCAATATGCTGACAATGTGCATCGAGAACCTCATAATTGGGAAGGCTTGCTTGAAGTAATTAGTTGTAGTAGGCATTGGCTACATCGGTGGTGTGCCATGCTGTGATGCGTACCACCGTGCACGTAGTTTGCCCTACGTAATAGCGTGCGTACATCAGAATTAGGGGGATTTGTTTGCAGTAATTGAGAGAGTTGAATGGAGTAGGCATTGGCTATCTCGCTGGCATGCAGCATTGTGATGAATACCACCATGAACTTAGTAGCACTACTTAATCGCGTTCGTACATCAGAATTTGTTTAAATTGTTTAAAGTAATTGAGAGATTTTTTTGGAGAAGGCATTGGCTATCTTGTTGGTATGCAGCATTGTGATGCACTAATTCACTTAGCACTACTTAGGAGAGTTTGTTTGATGTAATAAGGAGTGTTGGTTGGAGTAGGCATTGGCTATCTGGGTGTATACAGAATTGTGATGCACTTAGTTATCACTACTTATCGCGTGCGTACCTTGGCTAACTAGGTAGTGATTTGAATCAATATTTCACAGCGCATCACACGTACATCCTTGACGCTTAAAGACATTACCATGTGGTACCTTGTTTTTTGATCAGGGAATATCTTCGTGGTCTTGTGGATATCTTTAGACGGGAGTCTGGTTCTAACCACTACTATGCTAACCAGGCTACATCCGTTATCGTAGGTACTGTCGTGGAGACTGGATTTCCCGAATACTGAACCAAGACCATCTTCCCTTCCTATTTAAACATCAAAATCTCCTAGATCAATTTTAGTGTCATGGGCAAGAAAGGGGTCATATATTTCCTCCAGGCGCCAGATGTCGAAGTCTCTTGCCGACTATGAATCCGCATTCAAATTCGTGTCTTTCAGCATGGCAGCTGTAAGAGATGTGCATCTCTGAACCGACCACCGCTTTCCTGTATGGCGGTGATGTCAGTCTTGTATTTGTCGAGGATATCCGTCAATTGGATAGAGGCATCTCTATATTTTAGATGCATACCTTTAAATCATGGTCCTTTGCTGGGGTCTTCAACATTTGAGGGGTCCTGTAGTGTATTTTTCTTCGTGTTCTCATAATAGTTACTTACTTACTTACTTACTTAAATGGCCAATTACAATTTACGTAACGTAGTACATAAATTTGAGGCCTGAAGTAATAAAGAATTCCACACGCTTCGGTCTTCTGCGTGTGTTCTCCAGTTAGTCCTACCAGATGATGGCACATCGCCTACCACTTGGTCCTTCCAACGGAGTTTGGGTCGCCCTGCACTGCGCCGTCCTTCTGGTTCGCCTTCAAACACCTTTCTCGTTGGAGCATTTACATCCATCTTGGCAACATGTCCCAGCCATCGAAGTCGTTGGATTCTGACTCATTTAGCTACGTCGATGTCGTGGTAAAGCTCATACAGCTCATGGTTCATCTGATGGCGAAACTGGCCTTCGACACAGATAGGTCCATATATTTTTCGGAGTACTTTTCTCTCGAAAACTCCCAGGTTTTGTATGTCCGTTGTAGTAAGCACCCATGATTCGGCACCATACAACAGAACAGGTAAGATAAGCACCTGGTATAGCTGTTTCTTAGTATTCCGAGAGAAGGTGGTGTTACTAAAGTGCTGCCGAAGTCCGTAGAAACATCTATTGGCTAGCACTATTCTCCGTTTAATTTCTTGGCTGACATTATTCATCTTGTTGACGGAAGATCCGAGGTAGGTAAATTCGTCGACTACCTCAAAACAATAATTGTCAACGTTCACGGTGCGTCCCCATCGAGAGGACTCTTTGTTCGTCGAAATCATTATTTTTGTTTTGTCCTCGTTGACCGCTAAACCCATTTTTGCTGACTCCTTTTCTAGCGATGAGAAAACTGCAGTAACATCCCGCAGATTTCGGCCAATGATGTCTTTATCATCGGCATAGGCTAGTGGCATGTGGCTCTTGTGGAATATGGTGCCAGACATGTTGATACCAGCCTTTCTCATCACCTTCTCCATAACTATATTAAATAGTGTACAGGAAAGGCTATCGCCCTGCCTGAGATCTCTTTCCGTGTTGAATGGTTCAGACTGATCCTTACCAATCTTAACCGAGGATTTGGTGTTGTCTAAGGTACATTTGCAAAGTCGAATCAGCTTTGCAGGAATACCAAACTCTGACATGGCCTCATAAAGCCTATTCCTTATCGGAGAGTCGGAGGCAGCTTTGTAGTCGACAAAGAGGTGGTAGGTGTCGATCTGCTTTTCATGGGTTTTTTCCAGGATTTGTTTTTCCAGGTTAATATTTGATCCGTCGTAGATTTGCCAGGTCTAAAGCCGCACTGATATGGTCCAATTAGTTTTTCTACAATTGGCTTTAGACGTTCACACAATATGCTTGAAAGGACCTTGTACGCAATTGGTAATAGGCTTATTCCACGGTAGTTCTTACATTCACTACGATCTCCTTTCTTGTATATGGGACATAACAGACTGAGACTCCAATCCCCGGGCATGCTCTCCTCTTGCGAGATGTTCTCCATGAGCTGATGCATGCTCCTAATCAGCTCCTCCCCGCCAGCCTTAAACAATTCAGCAGGAAGACCATCGGCTCCAGCAGCTTTGTTGTTTTTAAGGCGGGAGATGGCCATACGTATCTCGCTCTGGCTCGGAGGTGGACAGTTAATACTATCGTCATGGATTGGAGCGGGGTCTTCTGGAGTGGTGTCAGTATCCAGTAAATTTCTAAAGTGATCTCTCCATATCTTCAGAACGTTATCCGGGTCCGTCACTACCTGACCATCGCTGTTCTTGCAGGAGGGCAACCCTGTTCCACGCATTCTCGCTTTCACTCTCTTGTAGAATTTTCGGGCTTCCCCTCTACTTCGGAGCAACTCAGTGCACTCATCCTGCCTCTTCTTCAGCTCCTTCTTTTTTCTTCTAAAAAGACGAGTTGCCTGTCGTCTCTTCTCCCTGTGCCGCTCACGAACAGCTCGCGTTGCCATTGGCTGCAGTTTCGCCCTGTATGCAGCAACCGTCTCTCTCGTGGCAGTGCGACATTCATCATCGTACCAGGCATCTTCTTGAGACGGCTTTGAGTACCCAAGTACACTTCTCGCAGCCCGTTCTAAGGAGTCGGCTATATTTTGCCACTGCGAGGTTATATTGTCAGGGGTTGGAGCATTCCGCAGCAGTTGAGTTAGGTGGTTGGAGTAAGCGTTTGCTACCTCTGTGGTCCGCAGTTTACCGATGTCCAGCTTTCGTTGTGCCTGGTTACGTTTTTCGCCATGCTTAGCCTTGTGCGTACCTTAACTGCGGTAAGGAAGTGATCGGAGTCAATGTTCGCACCCCTAATCACTCGTACGTCCAGAACACTCGATGCGTGCCTTCCATCGACTACCACATGATCAATCTGATTCCTCGTCAATTGATCTGGAGATAACCATGTTGCCTTATGAATATTTTTATGGTCAAATCTAGTGCTGCTAACTACCATATTTCTTGACGCAGAGAAATCAATCAGTCTGATGCCATTGTTCGACGTTTCGGTGTGCAGACTGAATTTTCCGATGGTAGGCTCAAATGCGGTTTCCCTGCCTATTTTAGCATTAAATCGCCTAGTACAATTTTAATGTCATGGCTCGGGCTACGGTCATATACATTTTCTAGGCTATCGTAGAACTCGTCTTTGTCCTCATCGCTTTTCTCTTCTGTCGGAGCATGGGCACATATAAGTGTTATGTGGAAAAACTTAGTTTTGACTCTTATGGTGGCTATACGTTCACACACCGGGTTGAACCAGTCTCTTGCCAACCACAAATCCACATCCAAACTCGTGCTTGTCCGCATGGCCACTATAGTAGATGTCGCACGTCTTCATGCGCGAGCACCCGTGTCCCGTTGACCGGATTTCCTGTAAAGCGGTTATGTCAGCCTTGTATTCTTCGAGGACTTCCGCCAGTTGGATAGAGGCACCTGGTCTATACAGTGTTCTAACATTCCAGGTGCATATCCTTAAATCATGGTCCTTAATTCGTTTGCGGTGGTCCTCAACATTTTGGGGGGTCCATTTTATTCTTTTCTTACTTCTTTTCATTGCAATAGTTTATACGTCGGTGGCGGGTTGCAAGCCCAGCGCACCACGTCGCAGTTTTCTCCTCCTGCCAGCATTATGGGTCAGACGCTGACCAGGGTACCGCTCACTCTGAGCAGACGTGCCTGGGTTTTAGGTTTCGCCCCTCACAGTTAGTCGTGCTCTGACGGGTGTCAGAGGCACGCTTCCAGGCGTCACCACGTGGAGGTACTCCGTCCGCAGTAGTACTACGAATACGGAGCTCTGTGAGTAGACTTGAAGTGCAATTGGCAAGGATCACTCTGGGTTTGCCAAGTTAAACCGATCAGAAGCTTTACCATGCATCAATAATAGTCGTTATTGAGACTAATTCATATCAGTCATTTAGTTATCTACCAATGTGTATGCATAACCGTTGTGTACCCATCCTATCAATTATACGTTAAACAAATTCTTTTTCTAATGATAAGAAAGTGTAAATAAAATATTTCGCTTATCAATGCATTACTGCTACAACTGTGATTTATATAAAAAAAATCAAAATAAACTGTACATTTATCTTATCTATAAGTAATTTGGTGGATATATGCTGTGGTCATTGTGGCTACTTCCCTATTATTATGTCTTCACCCAACCATTACACTGGCCTACACATTAATTGCAAAATTAAAACCTAAAAAAATGGTTTGGTTCCTGACAATCTAAAATTTGCTGCAACTATATTTGCTTAAACATGCCATATCAGTTTTGAATATTTGTAAAAATTTTACTATACCGTCGTTATAGTACTCTTCACACCTATAACGAATATGCATGAAGTAAGTCCTTAGAGAACACCCGATGCCAATTAGTAAAATGTGTACTCTATTAATAAAATTTATAATTAATCATTGAATCGCTGGGTAAAATTCTACAACTAACCCCCCTCCTTGGTTACAGCAATTCAGTCAAGTGAAACTATAATTCTAATAATGACGAATATTATATTATGTACATACATATATATGTATAAGTACATGTGAGTGCACTTGCAAGCACATAAATAAAAAAATTGCAAACATACACTTGTGCTATAAATATATATATGAATAAATCAAAAATTACTATGGCTCCCGCCACAAGCAACTTGTAAATTTCCAGAGACCCATTAGACATCACCAAGCACGTCATTTAGCTGGTACTGCAAAAAAACCTCTAAGGATTTCATTTTTTTTTCAATGAACCAAATACTTGGCAAATAACTTTGCACTTTCCCCAAGCACCCCAACGCTTAGAAACAGCTAGTTAGATGATGGCTCCTCTTTCTTCATCTCCTAGCACGGATGCTCGTGATGGCCGGATTCATTAATCCCCTTGCCAAAGTTTATTCATATATCTCAGCATCACAAGTTTTGAATTATACGCATTCACCAAATCTTTTTGTGGCAAGAGAAACGCATTGGAAAATAATTTTTAGTGGTAACACTTTGACGCCGCACAGTGGGTTGAAAAATCAGCCAAGTTTAAATAATGCTAAGAATTATAATTAAAATAAATAAAATAAACAAAATAAATAAAATAAATAAAATAAATAAAATAAATAAAATAAATAAAATAAATAAAATAAATAAAATAAATAAAATAAATAAAATAAATAAAATAAATAAAATAAATAAAATAAATAAAATAAATAAAATAAATAAAATAAATAAAATAAATAAAATAAATAAAATAAATAAAATAAATAAAATAAATAAAATAAATAAAATAAATAAAATAAATAAAATAAATAAAATAAATAAAATAAATAAAATAAATAAAATAAATAAAATAAATAAAATAAATAAATAAAATAAATAAATAAAATAAATAAAATAAATAAAATAAATAAAATAAATAAAATAAATAAAATAAATAAAATAAATAAAATAAATAAAATAAATAAAATAAATAAAATAAATAAAATAAATAAAATAAATAAAATAAATAAAATAAATAAAATAAATAAAATAAATAAAATAAATAAAATAAATAAAATAAATAAAATAAATAAAATAAATAAAATAAATAAAATAAATAAAATAAATAAAATAAATAAAATAAATAAAATAAATAAAATAAATAAAATAAATAAAATAAATAAAATAAATAAAATAAATAAAATAAATAAAATAAATAAAATAAATAAAATAAATAAAATAAATAAAATAAATAAAATAAATAAAATAAATAAAATAAATAAAATAAATAAAATAAATAAAATAAATAAAATAAATAAAATAAATAAAATAAATAAAATAAATAAAATAAATAAAATAAATAAAATAAATAAAATAAATAAAATAAATAAAATAAATAAAATAAATTAAATAAATTAAATAAATAAAATAAATAAAATAAATAAAATAAATAAAATAAATAAAATAAATAGAATAAATAAAATAAATAAAATAAATAAAATAAATAAAATAAATAAAATAAATAAAATAAATAAAATAAATAAAATAAAAATAAAATAAATAAAATAAATAAAATAAATAAAATAAATAAAATAAATAAAATAAATAAAATAAATAAAATAAATAAAATAAATAAAATAAATAAAATAAATAAAATAAATAAAATAAATTAAATAAATAAAATAAATAAAATAAATAAAATAAATAAAATAAATAAAATAAATAAAATAAATAAAATAAATAAAATAAATAAAATAAATAAAATAAATAAAATAAATAGAATAAATAAAATAAATGCTGGGGTATATACTTTTACCATATAGTACACACGTGGAAGTTACGTGTATTCCGAAGCCAATAAGAAGATAAAAACCGTGGTTTAAAATTACAAGAACAAAATCTTTATTTCAATACTAGACTTCTGTATCGTAAGACAACTTAAAACGGAGTGCCAATAATTTTACTCTTTCTAATCTGCTTCACAAGCTTTACAACTATTGACAACTGAAATGTCAGATTGACATTTATGATATACAAAGATAATATAATACATAGGTATAGCATTTGGGATGTATTCTACTAATCAGATATCAACAATCGCCCTCTCAAACCAAATGCTGTTTACATAAATCTTTACTTTAATTTACAAAATAAACCTATGTAATTTTTAGCAATTTACAACCATCAAAATGTTTTTGTTTGCCTAACACTTTCGTTAAAATATCCGCCGCATTTTCTTCCGAAGCTACATATTTGACGTCTATTACATTTGCTTCATATCTCTCTCGTACATAATGAAAACGAATATCTATATGTTTGCTTTTCTTTTGGACCGTCGGATTTTTAACCAAAAATTGAGCTCCTTGATTATCACACATGATGGTGGTAGGTTCTTCAATAAACTTCTCAAATCCCAATTCTCTTAATAGAACTCGGTGAAAGTTAACGTCTTTTGTTCCTTGACAAAGTGCGATGTATTCTGCTTCCATCGAACTTAAGGCTACCACCGACTGCTTTCGAGACTCCCAAGCCACAGGACCATCTGCCATGAATAGCACAAAACCAGTGTATGACTTTCTGTCATTAGTATCGCAACCCCAGTCGGCATCTGTGAAACATTTAAGTACATCATCGTTAGCTTTATATGTTATACGTACATCAGATTTATTTCTCAAATATCTTAACACATGTTTCGCAGCTTGAAAATGTTCAGAATGTGGATGAGAATTAAATTGGCACAATCTCGATACCACATGAATTAAATCTGGTCTGGTTAATACCGCCAAATACATCAAAGCACCAGTTAAACTTTGATAACTTTTCGTATCTAGGTTCTCACACCGTTCTTCACATTTCGCCAAAACCGTTCCATTTGGCCATGGAGTAAATGCAGGCTTGCATTCTGCCATTCCCCATCGATTAAGTATTTCCTCGCAGTACTTTGTTTGGTGAATTGTTATATCTCCTCTCTGACCATCTCTTTTTATTTCCATTCCTAAGAAAAACGATATAGGCCCGCGATCTACAGCCTCAACATGAGCGTTCAGATTTTCGACAATCTTCTTCATTTCTACATCACTTGAACACGCGACCATCATATCGTCCACATATAAACCAATGAAACAGATTTGATTTTCCTTTCTTTTGACGTACACGCATGTGTCGGACTTGCACCTCGAAAATCCCATGTTGATCAAAATATCATTTACTTTCTTGTTCCATTCGCGTCCGGCCTGCTTTAATCCGTACAGTGACTTGTTAAGTCTACAGACTTTCTCAGCATTCTTGCTGTCCACGAACATTGGAGGTTGGACCATATATGTATACCTCCTCCTCTAAGTCACTATTTAAATAAGCCGCAACAATATCAATGTGATTCACAAGCAATTTATGCTGTGCTGCCAAAGCCAATAAAACTCTAATAACGGAGTGTCGAACTACAGGTGCAAATGTCTGTTGGTAATCAATATTATACTTCTGCGAACAACCAAGTGCAACTAACCTTGCCTTGTATTTTTCTATTGTACCATCAGGCTTACGTTTCAACGCAAATACCCATTTGCAACCAATTATATTTCTGTTATTGGGTTTGTCGACAAGAGACCAAGTTTCATTCTTAACTAGAGAATTATACTCTCTTTCCATGGCTTCTCTCCATCTCTCTGAACTATCAGAGTTTAATGCATCGGACACTGTCTTAGGATTCTCTATTACTGAATTCAGTGTTTCTGCTACTGGCTCAACGACATAAACTTTTCGAGGTCTACCTACCTCTCCCGTTCTCATTATTTTCGGTCTTCCACGCTTTCGTTTGTTGTTTACTACAATGCTTTCCTCTCCTTCAGTCTCAGTGATACTCTCCTCAGGTCCATTGTTTACGTTTTGCACTACCAGCTGTTGACTTGGAGACACGTCAGTTGATGTATTCGATTCTGACTGAGTAATTTGATTTCCATCACTGTTTCCATGATTCGTGTTTATCAAAATATCAACGCAAAATGATACAGGTTCATCAGTTTCTGTCATCGGCATTTTCTCAAAAGACTCCTCGAAAAATATAACATCACGCGCAATGACTATATTTCTTAAACAACCGTTATACAATCGATAACCTTTGGTATTATCTTGGTAACCAACGAACTTTAATTTCGTTCCCTTAGGCATGAACTTGCTACCTTTTGGTTTCGGACCTTTCCGTAAAACGACTGCATCGCATCCAAATGTTCTCAAATGACCAACATAGGGCTTTCTGCCGTACCACCGTTCATAAGGTGTAATACAATCAAGAACTTTTGTAGGTGATCTATTCCGAATGTAAGTCGCTGTCTTTGTTGCTTCCGCCCACAAACTTTGTGGCATACCTGACGATTCCAATTCACACCTAGCCATTTCTACAAGTGTTCTATTTGCCCGCTCCGCAATACCGTTTTGTTGTGGCGAGTAGCACACTGTGGTTTGATGAATGATACCACGTTTTGAAAAATATTCTTTAAAATCGGAATTAACAAATTCCCTTCCGTTGTCACTCCTTACAACCTTTATCTGGCGGCCTGTCTGCTTCTCCGCTGTCGCAGCAAAATCAACAAAAGCTTCAAATGCTTCTGATTTCCTTTTAAGAAAATAGATGAAAATATACCGGGAATAGTCGTCTATAAATGTAATAAAATATGACGATCCACCGACAGACATTACTCCCATTGGTCCACATATGTCCATATGCACCAATTCTAAAACGTCGTTCGTTTGAATACCAGATAAACTTTTATATGGTGTAGCAGCAATCTTACAAACCGCACAAGTAACGCAATCAATATTTTCCGCACCTTTAAAGGGTAAGCCGTTCACCATATTCTTCGCCGACAACTTGTTCAAATCGTTTATATTTATGTGTCCATACCGTTGATGCCATCTTCTTATTATTGCCTTATCCATTACACCGTTGACCCTCTGCATTACTTCACATACCTTCACTTTTGCTATAAATATGTCATCTTTCAATTCTGCCATCAAGACCTTCTCTTGTTTGTGATTAACCATCTTTGCTTTATTACCCGCAAACTTCACAGAGAAACCAGCCTTAATAATTTTGTTTATCGACATAAAGTTTGAGTGAAGTTGGGGTACATACCACACATTTCGTAATGTCAGATTAACAAACGTTGTCTTCAATGTGACGTTTCCAATTCCTTCGGCATAAATGCTCTCACCAGAAGCTAACACAATTCGCTGCTTTGATTCAGTTAACGTTTCAAAAAATTCTCTCGTTCTGCACATATGCGAAGTTGCGCCGCTGTCCAATATCCACGCTTTGTCTAATTCTACTTCGCTTTCGAACATCGAACATGCTTGATCAGACTCTCTTTTTTCATTATCACCGCTTCTGCATTGGGATCGAATATGTCCCCTCTTACCGCAACGAAAACACTTGATGTTGCTGTTACCACTGGAACGATAGTTCTTACGCTCCACCTTTTTACTAGAATTCTCATTACCATCACCATTCGAGTATCTCCTGTTCTTCTTTGACTCTCTCGAATTAGCAGCAAATACCGTCTCTCCGTTACTTACATTTTTATCATTTTTCCTCATTTCTTCTTCCAAAATCTTGGAAATTAGAGCCTCGTGCGTTGGAAGTTTGTCTCTACTTTCAATAGCTATGACAAAATTCTCCATCTCCTCTGGTAGACTGCATAGTAACAATATGGTTAGTAAATCTCCATTGAGAACGATATTTATTTCTTTCAGCTCATCAATCGTGGAACAAAATTCATTAATTTGTGACGAATACTTCTCACCTTGTTTAAATTTAAATCGAACCAGTTTCTTAAACAATTTAACCTTCCTCGAAGCAGTATCAGCCTGATATATTGAATTTAGAACCTCCCATGCTCTCCTTGCCGTCAAGCAATTTTTGATATGAATCAATTCGCTGGGTTTCACAGATAGGGTTATAGTTGCAAGTGCCTTCTTGTCTAACATTAACCATGTTGATTTACCAGGGTCCTCCGCAGGGCAATGGGATTCTATAGTTGTCCATAAATCCATCGTAATTAGCAAACTCTTTACCTGGATACACCACGTTCCATAATTTTCGCCGTTCAGCTTCTCGATGCTCGCTACTGAATTTGCCATTTTGTTCACCTTTTGATTAACCTATTAATCAAACACCAACCAATTCCAGTTTTACGCCAATCTTCTAATTGTCTTCAAAATTCCGGATCCTATATTCTGGATTGCGAATTATGGGTTTTGGATTCTGGGCCCATAACCTCTGCTGGGGTATATACTTTTACCATATAGTACACACGTGGAAGTTACGTGTATTCCGAAGCCAATAAGAAGATAAAAACCGTGGTTTAAAATTACAAGAACAAAATCTTTATTTCAATACTAGACTTCTGTATCGTAAGACAACTTAAAACGGAGTGCCAATAATTTTACTCTTTCTAATCTGCTTCACAAGCTTTACAACTATTGACAACTGAAATGTCAGATTGACATTTATGATATACAAAGATAATATAATACATAGGTATAGCATTTGGGATGTATTCTACTAATCAGATATCAACAATAAATAAAATAAATCTATATATATAAAAATGAAATGGTCCACGTATGTCATACCATCACTTGAGAACGGCTGGAGCGATTTGGCTGATTTTTTTTTATTCGATTCGAAATTTTTCGTAGATTGTTTGTGTTGAAAAAAATCAAATCCAGGTGGCGCTAGGGAGGATTTATATCGAAAATTTGAATGCATGTACCAATTCAACTGAAATTTAGAATGGATATTCATTTGATCATGAGAAAACATTTTATATTCAAATGGACCCGGTAGATGGCGCTGGGGTCGGTTTACAATCAAAATTTTAACGAATGGGTCAATTTAACTGAAATTCAGAATCTATGTTTGTTTGATCGTCAGAAAAAATCGTATGTACAAATGGACCCGGTAGATGGCGCTAGGGTGGATTTATATTGAAAATTTGAATGCATGTATCAATTTAACTGAAATTTAGTATTTATTTTTGTGGAACCTTGAGAAAATTTTTTTTGTATAAGTTGACCCGGTAGGTTTCGCTATGATGGAATTATAATGAAAATTTTAACGAATTAAACAATTTGATTGAAATTTAGAATGTATATTTGTTTTATTATGAAATTTTTTTTTGTATATGTAGACCCGCAGTTGATTTGGCTGTGGTTGAATTATCTCGAAAATTTATATCAATTGTCCGATTTTACTTACACTTAAAATATATGATTTTTTTGGCATGAGAAGATTTTGAATATCGATTGTCCGATTTTACTTAAACTTAAAATATATATATGATTTTTTTGGCATGAAAAAATTTTGAATGTATGTTTGGAACCAGTTGCCGGTGTTTAGCTTATGATACACTTAATTTTTGGAATGTCATTTAGTCACTTTTTTTAACATCATAGTTATTCAGAAGTCTATATATATAAAAAAGATGTACATTTTGATGTCACCACTAATTGTGAAAACGGTTGACCCCATTTGTCCCAAAATTTCAGTGAAAGTTAAGGATTGGCTGTAGATGGTCACCCAGACTGCCAAAAGGCTTAAAGAAGAATGATTAACTTTTATAATGGCGCACTTCCTACTGAATTAGAGAGCTTCACAAAGTTGTTTTTCCCATTTCAAAATTTTAGGGGACAATAACGAAAATAGGAATAACTGTTGATATCACCCAGACCATACGGTTAATTAATGCATTTTTGGAAATTCGTACTCCTTAGGATAAAAAGGTACAATCACCCAGTACACCAACGCTGAAAGTTATATATCGTCTATCGTTTATATATATCGTTTTTAGATTTCAACTACACTCAACATATTTTACAAAAATTTGGAGGCAGGACGAAGTCTGCCGGGCCAGCTAGTAAAATAAATAAAATAAATAAAATAAATAAAATAAATAAAATAAATAAAATAAATAAAATAAATAAAATAAATAAAATAAATAAAATAAATAAAATAAATAAAATAAATAAAATAAATAAAATAAATAAAATAAATAAAATAAATAAAATAAATAAAATAAATAAAATAAATAAAATAAATAAAATAAATAAAATAAATAAAATAAATAAAATAAATAAAATAAATAAAATAAATAAAATAAATAAAATAAATAAAATAAATAAAATAAATAAAATAAATAAAATAAATAAAATAAATAAAATAAATAAAATAAATAAAATAAATAAAATAAATAAAATAAATAAAATAAATAAAATAAATAAAATAAATAAAATAAATAAAATAAATAAAATAAATAAAATAAATAAAATAAATAAAATAAATAAAATAAATAAAATAAATAAAATAAATAAAATAAATAAAATAAATAAACTAAATAAAATAAAATAAAATAAAATAAATAAAATAAATAAAATAAATAAAATAAATAAAATAAATAAAATAAATAAAATAAATAAAATAAATAAAATAAATAAAATAAATAAAATAAATAAAATAAATAAAATAAATAAAATAAATAAAATAAATAAAATAAATAAAATAAATAAAATAAATAAAATAAATAAAATAAATAAAATAAATAAAATAAATAAAATAAATAAAATAAATAAAATAAATAAAATAAATAAAATAAATAAAATAAATAAAATAAATAAAATAAATAAAATAAATAAAATAAATAAAATAAATAAAATAAATAAAATAAATAAAATAAATAAAATAAATAAAATAAATAAAATAAATAAAATAAATAAAATAAATAAAATAAATAAAATAAATAAAATAAATAAAATAAATAAAATAAATAAAATAAATAAAATAAATAAAATAAATAAAATAAATAAAATAAATAAAATAAATAAAATAAATAAAATAAATAAAATAAATAAAATAAATAAAATAAATAAAATAAATAAAATAAATAAAATAAATAAAATAAATAAAATAAATAAAATAAATAAAATAAATAAAATAAATAAAATAAATAAAATAAATAAAATAAATAAAATAAATAAAATAAATAAAATAAATAAAATAAATAAAATAAATAAAATAAATAAAATAAATAAAATAAATAAAATAAATAAAATAAATAAAATAAATAAAATAAATAAAATAAATAAAATAAATAAAATAAATAAATAAAATAAATAAAATAAATAAAATAAATAAAATAAATAAAATAAATAAAATAAATAAAATTAATAAAATAAATAAAATAAATAAAATAAATAAAATAAATAAAATAAATAAAATAAATAAAATAATAAAAAAAAAATAAAATAAATAAAATTATGAGAATATCATTCTGCTCACTTCTTTCAAAACCCTTGGTCTTGAGCTTGAGATAAATTCCAAAGTCAATGTTCATACAAACAGACCGAATAAACACAAACACAACGACTAAATAAAATAAATAAAATAAATAAAATAAATAAAATAAATAAAATAAATAAAATAAATAAAATAAATAAAATAAATAAAATAAATAAAATAAATAAAATAAATAAACTAAATAAAATAAAATAAAATAAAATAAAATAAAATAAAATAAAATAAAATAAAATAAAATAAAATAAAATAAAATAAAATAAAATAAAATAAAATAAAATAAAATAAAATAAAATAAAATAAAATAAAATAAAATAAAATAAAATAAAATAAAATAAAATAAAATAAAATAAAATAAAATAAAATAAAATAAAATAAAATAAAATAAAATAAAATAAAATAAAATAAAATAAAATAAAATAAAATAAAATAAAATAAAATAAAATAAAATAAAATAAAATAAAATAAAATAAAATAAAATAAAATAAAATAAAATAAAATAAAATAAAATAAAATAAAATAAAATAAAATAAAATAAAATAAAATAAAATAAAATAAAATAAAATAAAATAAAATAAAATAAAATAAAATAAAATAAAATAAAATAAAATAAAATAAAATAAATAAAATAAATAAAATAAATAAAATAAATAAAATAAATAAAATAAATAAAATAAATAAAATAAATAAAATAAATAAAATAAATAAAATAAATAAAATAAATAAAATAAATAAAATAAATAAAATAAATAAAATAAATAAAATAAATAAAATAAATAAAATAAATAAAATAAATAAAATAAATAAAATAAATAAAATAAATAAAATAAATAAAATAAATAAAATAAATAAAATAAATAAAATAAATAAAATAAATAAAATAAATAAAATAAATAAAATAAATAAAATAAATAAAATAAATAAAATAAATAAAATAAATAAAATAAATAAAATAAATAAAATAAATAAAATAAATAAAATAAATAAAATAAATAAAATAAATAAAATAAATAAAATAAATAAAATAAATAAAATAAATAAAATAAATAAAATAAATAAAATAAATAAAATAAATAAAATAAATAAAATAAATAAAATAAATAAAATAAATAAAATAAATAAAATAAATAAAATAAATAAAATAAATAAAATAAATAAAATAAATAAAATAAATAAAATAAATAAAATAAATAAAATAAATAAAATAAATAAAATAAATAAAATAAATAAAATAAATAAAATAAATAAAATATATAAAATAAATAAAATAAATAAAATAAATAAATAAAATAAATAAAATAAATAAATAAAATAAATAAAATAAATAAAATAAATAAAATAAATAAAATAAATAAAATAAATAAAATTAATAAAATAAATAAAATAAATAAAATAAATAAAATAATAAAAAAAAAAAAAATAAAATAAATAAAATTATGAGAATATCATTCTGCTCACTTCTTTCAAAACCCTTGGTCTTGAGCTTGAGATAAATTCCAAAGTCAATGTTCATACAAACAGACCGAATAAACACAAACACAACGACTAAAATATAAACTTTGTATTAATTACGCCTAAATTTTGCTGCTCTCTACCACTGTGATTTGGAGCACACTCATATACGAGGGCAGTGTTAAAGTTGAGGCAGGTCATGATACTACCATACATTTTGCTTTCGTTTTAGTTATGAAGAAGTACCTGTGGTAAAAGGTGTTCAACGCAGAAAGTATGCACAATTCGTTTGAATAGAGACAAAAGAAATTCTCTTTATTTGTAAGAAGCTTTTATGGATAGGAATTTAATTAACATTTTAAAATGTATCAGTAAACTTCTAGTTGTTTTGTTAAACCTGCTATCAGTTGTATATTATGACGGTTTAAGAGAAATCGTTCTATCAAAATAATTACTCTTTAAGTAAAACTGTACACATAAAGAGGTTTCTCTATTTCTTTTGGCCCACTATTTGCACAAGTAAACATTTCTCCTTAACTGGCTGCAAGCACATTCTCTTAACGGTTTCTCTTAACAAATAGTGGGAACAACATTTGGGAACAGATTCGTTTTAAGAGTTGTCAAAAATAACGCCAACTTGTACATTATGCCGCCACGAACTGTTTAATAGACCATCAATTCGACATAAATATACTCAAATGCGGGGATTTTCGTATTTGATTGTCGGTTTGTGGGTTGGGGCAATATGAACACTTTGTAACACTTTGAAATATTTATAGGTAAATACATAAAGTTCATACAATGTTGGAATAGGTTAAAGAGTTGTATAAAAGTAGATTTATATTCATGCATGGAGTTATTAAAATGTTTTATGCTAAATGGCCAACAGAAGTGATGTAAAAGGTTTTAGCTTTTTTCAACCTACACAACACATAGGTAACAAAGCGCATCACAAATGCAGAGTACAAAATTGTGTTAGAGATATAGCCGATTTGTAACCAAGTGATATTTAACGCCAGCAGCAGATTATTTATAATGCGGTTATATGGTCAGCATTCTGCATAAAATATGGGAAAGGCAAATGCATGTTTGTTACATGGTGATTTTTAAAAAAGTTATTCCCATAAACTTTATAAGACTTTATGATATAAATTAACGAATGTTTAAATCATATTTTTGCTATTATTTATAATATATATGACGAATTGATGGATGTTTTATAATACTTGAATTGGTTAAATTTCAGCAACTAGAAAAAGTTTACATTGATTATCGGTTTAAGATAATAAATATCTTAAAGGACAACTTATTTTACATTTTTGTATCCTAAGAGTGAGATATGGAACAGCTTCTCGCATTTCTGTAGGTTAACACGCTTCTATTTTAGAATCACACAGCAGGACCTAGGTTTTAACGATGGATCCGAGCAATAGGCTTTTTGAGATACATTTATTAGAATTGTCGATAGCCTCGACAAGTTGCTGGTCTCGCGGTTTAACCCTGTAAGGGACCGAATAGTCCCTATTCGCATCGAGGTGAAATATTTTTACATTACGCTGATTTGTGTGCACGCCCCGACGAAAGACAACGACATTAAAGATGCATTCTACGAGCGCCTGGAGGAATATATGACCGCTGCCCTGCACATGACATTAAAAGTATACGGGGATATTTTATTGCTAAAAAAGGAAGGGCAGGTGCTCTGGATTTAGAAGTGGCAATATTCAGTCTACATTCGCGTCGTCAAGAAACATGGCAGTGAGTGGAACCAGATTCCCACTTAAAGATATCCACAAGGCAACCTTGATATCCCCTGATCGTATGACAAGAAACCAGTTTAAGGTACGCATTATAATAAGTTGTGCTAAAAACGCTCGTAACCAAACGCAAAAAAAACTAGACGTCGCAAAGTTGCAAACCACCAAAATAGCCAATGTCTATTCCAACCAACTTTTTTAATTATTGTAAACAAACCCTCAAAATTCTGATGTTCCCGACACACAGTGGCAGTATATTGCGAATATTATGTACCCTCCGTGGGCGTCGGGAGTGTGATGCAAGGTAAAGCTTCGGTTTAACTTGGCAAACCCAGAGTGATACTTGCCAATTGCACTTCAAGTCTACTCACAGATCTCCGTATTCGTGGTACTACTGCGAAGGGAGTACCTCCATGTGGTGACGCCTGGAAACGTGCTTCTGATACCCGTCAGAGCACGGCTAACTGTGAGGGGCGAAACCTAACGTCAGCTCAGAGTGAGCGGTACCCTGGTCAGCGTCTGACCCAGAATGGGCGGCTGCAATAAAATCCTGGCAGGAGGAGAAAACTGCGACGTGGTGCGCTGGGCTTGCAACCCGCCACTGACGTATAACCGATTGCAATAAAAAGAAGTAAGATAAGAATAAAACGGACCCCCCAAAATGTTGACGACCACCGCAAATGAATTAAGGACCATGATTTGAGGATATGCACCTGGAATGTTAGAACACTGTATAGACCAGGTGCCTCCATCCAACTGGCGGAAGTCCTCGAAAAATACAAGGCTGACATCACCGCTTTACAGGAAATTCGGTGGACGGGACACGGGTGCTCGCGCAAGAAGGCGTGCGACATCTACTATAGTGGCCTTGCGGACAAGCACGAGTTTGGTTGTGGATTTGTGGTTGGCAAGAGACTGCGACACCTAGTCTCACCATAAGAGTCAAAACTAAGTCGAGAGCCTAGAAAATGTATATGACCGTAGCCCCAGCCATGACATCAAAATTGTACTAGGCGATTTTAATGCTAAAATAGGCAGGGAGACCGCATTTGAGCCTACAATCGGAAAAATCAGTCTGCACACCGAAACGTCCAACAATGGCATCAGACTGATTGATTTCTCTGCGGCAAGAAATATGGTAGTTAGCAGCACTAGATTTGACCATAAAAATATTCATAAGGCAACATGGTTATCTCCAGATCAATTGACGAGGAATCAGATAGATCACGTGGTAGTCGATGGAAGGCACGCATCGAGTGTTCTGGATGTACGAGTGATCAGAGGTGCGAACATTGACTCTGATCACTTCCTTACCGCAGTTAAGGTACGCACTAGGCTAAGCATGGCGAAAAACGTACGTAACCAGGCACAACGAAAGCTGGACATCGGTAAACTGCGGACCACAGAGGTAGCCGATGCCTACTCCAACCACCTAACTCAACTGTTGCGGAATGCTCCAACCCCTGATAATATAACCTCGCAGTGGCAATTTATAGCCGACTCCATAGAACGGACTGCGAGAAGCGTACTTGGGTACTCAAAGCCGTCTTAAGAAGATGCCTGGTACGATGATGAATGTCGCAATGCCACGAGAGAGACGGATGCTGCATACAGGGCAAAACTGCAGCCAATGGCAACGCGAGCTGTTCGTGAACGGCACAGGGAGAAGAGACGAGAGGCAACTCGTCTTTTTAGAAGAAAAAAGAAGGAGCTGAAGAAGAGGCAGGATGAGTGCACTGAGTTGCTCCGAAGTAGAGGGGAAGCCCGAAAATTCTACAAGAGTGTTAAAGCGAGAATGCGTGGAACAGGGTTGCCCTCCTGCAAGGACAGCGATGGTGACGGACCCGGACAACGTTCTGAAGATATGGAGAGATCACTTTAGAAATTTACTGGATACAGACACCACTCCAGAAGACCCCGCTCCAATCCATGACGATGGTATTAACTGTCCACCTCCGAGCCAGAGCGAGATACGTATGACCATCTCCCGCATTAAAAACAACAAAGCTGCTGGAGCCGATGGTCTCCCTGCTGAATTGTTTAAGGCTGGCGGGGAGGAGCTGATTAGGAGCATACATCAGCTCGTGGAGAACATCTGGCAAGAGGAGAGCATGCCCGGGGATTGGAGTCTCAGTCTGTTATGTCCCATATACTAGAAAGGAGATCGTAGTGAATGTAAGAACTATCGTGGAATAAGCCTATTACCAATTGCGTACAAGGTCCTTTCAAGCATATTGTGTGAACGTCTAAAGCCAATTGTAGAAAAACTAATTGGACCATATCAGTGCGGCTTTAGACCTGGCAAATCTACGACGGATCAAATATTCACCTTACGACAAATCCTGGGAAAAACCCATGAAAAGCAGATCGACACCTACCACCTCTTTGTCGACTACAAAGCTGCCTTCGACTCTCCGATAAGGAATAGGCTTTATGAGGCCATGTCTGAGTTTGGTATTCCTGCAAAGCTGATTCGACTTTGCAAATGTACCTTAGACAACACCAAATTCTCGGTTATGATTGGTAAGGATTAGTCTGAACCATTCAACACGGAAAGAGGGCTCAGGCAGGGCGATAGCCTGTCCTGTACACTATTTAATATAGTTATGGAGAAGGTGATGAGAAAGGCTGGTGTCAACATGTCTGGCACCATATTCCACAAGAGCCACATGCCACTAGCCTATGCCGATGATATAGACATCATTGGCCGAAATCTACGGGATGTGACTGCAGTTTTCTCATCGCTAGAAAAGGAGTCAGCAAAAATGGGTTTAGCGGTCAACGAGGACAAAACAAAAATAATGATTTCGACGAACAAAGAGTCCTCTCGATGGGGACGCAGCGTCAAAGTTGAAAATTATTGTTTTGAGGTAGTAGATGAATTTACTTACCTCAGATCTTCCGTCAATAAGAAAAATAATGTCAGCCAAGAAATCAAGCGGAGATTAGTGCTCGCCAATAGATGTTTCTACGGACTTCGGCAGCACTTTAGTAACACCGCCTTATCTCGAAATACTAAGAAACAGCTTTACCAGGTGCTAATCTTATCCGTTCTTTTGTATGCTGCCGAATCATGGTTAAGTACCCATACATACAAAACCTGGGAGTATTCGAAAGAAAAGTACTCCGAAAAATATATGGACCTATCTGTGTCGACGGCGAGTTTCGCCATCGGATGAACCATGAGCTGTATGAGCTTTACCACGACATCGACGTAGCTAAAAGAGTCAGAATGCAACGACTACGTTGGCTGGGTCATGTTGCCAGGATGGATGTAAATGCTTCAGCGAGAAAGGTGTTTGAAGGCGAACCTGAAGGACGGCGCAGAGCAGGGATACCCAAACTCCGTTGAAAGGACCAAGTGGTAGGCGACGTGCCACCATCTGGTAGGACTACCTGGAGAACACACGCACAAGACCGAAGCGTGTGGAATTCTTTAGTACTTCAGGCCTCAAATTTATGAACTACGTTCGTAAGTTGTAATGGGTCACTTAAGTAAGGAAGTAAGTATTCACGTTTCGGACATGTCAACTGGCTGCCTAGATCCTTTGGAGTCTTGTGTCATCAAAAGTTCTCGTTAAGAAGACAGCTGTAATTCAAAGCCAATAGTTATTGCGTAATTTCAAGAAAATAATGAATGAATCGCTCTTTAAATGGTATATCTACTCTAGTATTGTTCGTTGTTCATTTAGTGTACTTCTCTAGCGTATGACTAATATCATGGAGGTGAAATATACATACGACACGGGGGCTCAAGGTGAATTCATTAGTAGTAAACAATGTAGTTAAGATGCCAGGTAAGCTAATGACTTGGCGCGGCTATTTGATCTAGTCCGCAGACAAAAATAGTAATAATATGTTTTCATCGTTCGGTTGAAGATCATTTTTTTAATTATTGCTAATATAAATTCTTTAGCTGTGACTTCTTCACTCTCATCACAAACCTTAAAGAAAGAAGCTCAGTTTATAAGCAATAATAGAAAAGTGATCTTAAACTGAACGATAAAATAAATGAGATTTTAAATGGTTGATGGTCAAATGGCTGTTCCTAAAACAGATAGATTTGACAAGTTATCTACATAAATGTATATGTCGATTAAGAATTGACTGAATTATAAGCTCATAAGTGAGGAAAGATCCGAAAACCCGGGTTTTGAACCGTAAGTTAATATCTTGAGGGTGTTAAGACTTACAATACGCACTAGGTCACTCCCAAGATCCAAATGACTGTCACAAATCTACAAACTTTTTCATTAATTGCTACATCGTTAATTTTAAATCAATTTAAAATGTTTCAAGACTACAAAACTCGGCAAGCAATCGCTGTATCATGGATATAACAGAGTTTTCATACTTTATGATCATCTAAAGAAATTGTTTATTGTTTTAAATTGTTTACTTTCATACCATAAAGCCTTTCGCTCTACTATCTAACACATTTTCTATGAGGTTTCATTGAAATGCCGCTTGGCCCATTTATAACATAGTGTAACTATAATATTACTCGTAGGTCACAAGCTCACATTCACGCAATTAATCCACATTGCCCGGGAACACGACAACGTTTGTAAAAAAGATTTATGGACTCCAGCCAAGGGGAAAACATTTTACGACTGTAATAAATGAATGATGACTAATGGTCAAGCGAAGGACGTGTGCAACATCACCGATAGAGTAAAGTTTAGATGTTGCTGTGAGAAAATCTCTCAAACGCCGATTAATCGTTGGTTTTGGCTAACATTTAATGTGTGAAGATAATTTTTACTTTGTCACTTTTTTGTTGTACATAGTACCTTTTGTAGTACTTAAGTAGCGTATGATTAATATTTGTTTGTTGCATTCCTGTTTGCATGGATGGTTCATAATAATGATACGTCATGGTGGCTTATTTGGTATAATCGTAGTTAAGATGACAGGTAATACATAGGATTTGTCGCGGTACAGACTCCCTAATAAAAATGTATTCTTGATAGCACAAATGAATAGATTGTTTGACCAAAGAGTTATGTAAATAACTTACGTAAGTAAATTGAGTATAAAATCCTCTGACTTTATACGTCCCCAACACTATTATTAGTTTGAAATGGAGATTATAAATATTTGCTCAGCAGTGTAATTGATTCAATCTATATGCTAAAGTAAAATTATGAAAACAAGCATCAGATTTGTGGTTAACCGAAAATATAATCAATATTAGTTGATATAACATGTTTGTCTTATACTCACAAGTGGCTAAACAATACAAGATTGCTAGTGTATTCTTGATTTGTAAACATCTTGTATACAACACTTTACACAGCTTCAAAGTTTAGGTAAATTCAATCCTTAAGCCACAAAATCCACCCCAATACTAAGTATTGTCCAAACTAAAATATTCAATATTAAAATCCGTATTAAGTAATTATGGTTATTAGATTTCGTTAATATCCGTTTTACTTTTTCTATCTGCACTCCACCCACATACAGAATCAATAAATTTCAATATGCAAAGCGACATTATCTTATATGGATAATAATATGAGAGCATCACACACAGACATACATAAATCTCATAATAACTATAAGATAATTTATGTGTCAATTATATTTGTCCACCATTCAATTTCAATTTATGTTTTAAAATACCTAAGAAAAGCGCAAGAATTCTTAAGTGCTATATTATGTCGGACAAACTTTTATGACAGCGTTGGGGCGAGTGCGAAGAAGTCCTTATAATAATTTATGACTTTATTGTTACTGGATTTGACAATAATGAAACTGGTCGAAATACCAATAAGGCTCTGCTCAAAGCAAAAATTATGGATTTGACGGCACTTTTGACATCTTTTGAAAATTAATTGGCTTTTGAGGTGGTATTAAATTTCATTGCTAATTAAATCTCTTTTTCTATTTAAAGCAAAATGTATGAAGTTGAAAGACTAAGAACAAATCATTAACACCAGATTGATTAGAATGATTGATCAAAGCTGTTATTATTAATAGTGTTAATTAATATTTTAAAGAAAATGGGATAAGAGAACGAGCATATTTAAAAATAGCAAACAAATTCTCTTTACATTGGTATTGGTAGCTTTGTCGAGCAGCCACGGCAGGGCTTACGAAAAACAATAGCAGTAAATGAAGAAAGTGTCTCACCCTAGCGACTAGAGAGAAAAAAATTGGAACTTATGTTAATTTACAAGAAGTGGACCAAATACCGGCAGTGGCATAATGGTTAGAACAAGCGACTAGCATGCGGGAGATCCCAGGTTCAACTCCTGGCTCCAGTCGTCTAAAAAATAATAACAATTTTTTTTTCATTGCCGGCCCCCTCGATGTTGCCGACAGCAACTACGCAGTATATGTGTCGAGTCAATCGGCATGTCTAGTAAAAAGCTTTTCAAACAGTGACGGTCTCATTCGTCGATAAACAAGTAGGTGCCTTTAGTTGTGAAAGTGTGTTAATACCCAACAACGCGAGAATCTATCCCATATCTCATTCATGGGGTAAAAAGGGATGGGGTAGCGGATGGTCTAGTAAGCGAATAATGCAATATCTTCGTGTAGAATTCTCCTCAATTAATGCGTGAAATGTTGTTCTGTTGTGACGAGACATATAGTAAAACTGTAGAAAATTTAACACCCAACAAACGTCAAATATTAAATTCCATATTTCTGGGTATATGGTCAATGAAAATGTCTTTATTTAATTCTCACAGAAATCTCAAAAGAAATCATAATTTCTAATGGGTGGGGTAAACCTTCTGGTTTGGTAGGCTTACCTGATAATACGAAATTATTTAATTTTCCAAAAATAAGTTATTTTGCATTGGGGTGGGCTTGCCATCCGCCACCAGTATAATGGCAGTGAATAAAATGAGAAATAAGAGAAAAAGAGACCCCCAAAATGTTGACGACCACCGCAAACTTTTTAAGGACCATGATTTGAGAATATGCACTTGGAATGTTAGAACTCTTTACCGACCAGGTGCATCTATTCAACTGGCGGATGTCCTCGAAGAGTATAAGGCTGACATTACTGCCATACAGGAAATCCAGTGGACTGGATATGGATGATCGCGGATGAGGACGTGTGACGTGTACTACAGCTGCCATGCGGAAAAGCATGAGTTTGGTTGTGGATTTGTGGTCGGCAAGAGACTACGACACCTGGTCTATAGGTTTACTCCTGTCAGTGAACGAATCCCCACCATAAGAGTTAAGGCAAAATTTGTCTACATCACGCTGATATGTGCTCATGCTCCGACGGAGAAGAAAGGTGACGAGATCAAAGACGAATTCCACACCCAACTCGAAGAAACATATGACCGTGGCCCGGGCCATGATGTTAAAATCGTGTCTTTAGCCCAACAGTCGGAAAATTTAGTCTGCATACTGACACATCGCCAAACGGAATCAGACTGATTGATTTCTCTGCAGCAAGGAACATGGTAATTAGCAGCACACGATTTTACCACAAAAACATTCACAAAGCAACGTGGATATCTCCCGATCAAGTAACGAGAAACCAAATTAATCACGTGGTAATCGATGGAAGGCACGCGTCAAGTGTCTAAGACGTACGAGTGATCAGAGGTGAGAACATCAACTCGGATCACCACCTCAGTGAGGCGAAGGTGCGTACTAGGCTAAGCAGGGCCAAACCTTGCGTAACCAGGCACAGAGAAAGCTGGACATCGCTAAACTGCAGACCGCGGATATAGCCAATGCCTATTCTGACCAACTGACTCAACTACTTCGTGATGCTCCAACTCCCGAAAATACTAGCGCGCAATGGCAATGTTTTGCCCACTCGATGGATAGGACTGAGCGTTCCGTACTGGGGTACGTGAAGCCCTTTAACGATAACGCCTGATACGATGACGAATGCCGCGATGCCACCCGGGAACTAGATGCTGCATACAGGGCCAAACTGCAGCCAATAGCAACGCGAGCTGTTCATAAAAAGTACAGGGAGAAGAGGCGGGAGGCAACTCGACTCTTCAGGCGAAAAAAAACGACAGCTTAAGAAGCGGAATAATGTGTGTATTGATGATTACAGGAACAGAGGTAAAGCCCGAAAATTCTACCAGAAGATAAATGGTAGGGCACATGGAACAGGTCTTCCCTCCTGTAAAGACAAGAGTGGTCACCTCGTTACTGACTCCGAGAGCGTACTGAAGATATATAAAGATCACTTTGCTATGTCCAATCTACAAAAAAGGTGACCGCACTGAGTGCAAAAACTACCGTGGAATTAGCCTCTTACCGATGGCGTATAAGGTTCTGTCTAGCATACTGTGTGAACGTCTAAAGCCAATTGTGGAAAACCTAATTGGACATTTCGAGTGCGGCTTTAGACCAGGCAAATCCACGATATTTACACTACGGCAGATTCTGGAGAAAACCCATGAGAAGCAAATCGACACTTACAACCTCTTTGTCGATTACAAAGCTGCCTTTGATAGTCCCATCAGGCATCGACTATACGAAGCCATGTCTGAGTTCGGTATTCCTTACGAATTCCAAATCCTCTGTTCGGATTGGCAAGGATCTATCTGCACCATTCGATACGACGGGAGGTCTAAGACAGGGTGACGGTTTGTCATGTATACTGTTCAACATAGTGATGGAGAAGGTGTTAACGAAAGCAGCGGTTAACATGTCTGGCACCATATTTAATAAGAGCCACATGTTGCTCGCATAAGCCGATGATATCGACATTATCGGTCGAACGATGCGAGAGGTAACAGCTGTCTTCTCATCAGTTGAAAGGGAGTCAGTGAAAATGGGTGTGGCAGTGAATGAGGACAAGGCGAAGTTAATGGTATCATCGAACAAAGTGTCCACCCGTTGGGGACGCAGCGTGAACGTTGAAAACTATTGCTTTGGATGAATTTATCTACCTTGAATACACCATGAATAAAAACATCAGTGTCAGTCTTCAAATAAAACGGAGAATAGTGCTCGCCAACAGGTGTTTCTTTGGACTACGTGAGCACTTCATAAACACCACCCTATCTCGAACTATCGAAAGTCCAGCTGTACCAGGTACTAATTTTACCGGTGTTGTTATATGCCTCCGTATCTTGGTGAAAAATACTTAGCAAAATATATGGACCCATTTGCGTAAACGGTGAGTTAAGGATTGGGATGAACCATGAGCAGTACGAGTTATACCACGACATTGATGTCGTCAAGCGTATCAAAGTGCAACGATAACGCTGGCTTGGACATGTCGTGAGGATTGATGAGGAAACTCCAGAGCGAAAGGTTTTCTATCAAGACCTCGAAGGACGGCGCAAAAGAGGGAGACCGCGACTACATTGGAAGGACCAGGTGGAGGAACCACTGATGCTGCTTGGTAGGACTGACTGGAGACGGTGCGCACAAGATCGAAGCGAATTTAAATCTCTTATCATTTCGGCCTGTGACTTAGACACTAAGATGTAAATATATATGTTGTCAAGTTGTTTTAAAGGCTAATAATAATAATAAGTTATTTTGCATGGGACGTAATTTTCCCAAAATAGGTTATTTTGTATGGGAGGCACCAGAAGGGGTTAGCCGATAAAGTCCACATTCATTTCTGAGTCAAACTTCAATAAGCTTAACATTAACGAAGTCCGTATACCTACAAAAAAATGCAAATGGCAAATGCTTCGGCTTTCTCAGTATTTGTCTACTACATAAGTGTTAGAAGATAGTTAAACGAGCCAAATTCAAATATCCTCGAGTTGCCTGTTTGGAAGTTTTGGAAGAATAAATAATTTTACATAAATAGGTCATTTGGTATGGGAGGTGCCAGAAGAGATCGGCAGATATAGTCCATATTCATTTCAGAGTCAAGTTTTCGTTTTTTGTACCATCACCCTTAGAGATGAGGGTATATATCATTTGATACGACACAAAAGTGTAACACATAGAAGGAGTGACTTTAGACCCTAGGTTTCTTTGAACCAAATTCGATTCTTGACTTTTTAAGTCGTTTGAGCCATGTCCGTCTGTCTGGCTGTCCGGCTGGTTAGCACGATAACTTTCGAAAGACGAAACCAAATGTTTTAAAATTTTCCCTAAAACTACTTACGATATTTCAAATGGGCTACATGGCTCCGCCCCTTCTGGTACCTCCCATACAAATACATCATTCCGCCTACTTTAGAAATCGGATAAAAATAGCAATACACTCAACGGTATCGCATTTAGTAAAGCTATAAAAGGATAACGTTTTGTAAAAAAAAAATTGAAGGTCTAGCCACGCCCCTTATGGTACCTCCCACATAAATGTACCTTTCCGCCCACTTTAGAGATGGAGGAATAATATCAATAAATCCAACGCGATCGTACCCAAATTCTTTTTTTAAAAAGCTATATCAGGATATCGTTTTTTAGAAAAAAACTGGTAGTCAAGACCGCCCAATTGGTACTTCCCATACCCATCTGGTACCGCCCACTTTAGAAATCAATTAATATTATTAATATACCTAACGCGATCGTGCCCAAATTCCGTATTTAGTAAAGTTCTGGCAGGGTAAAGTTTTAGAGAAAAAAATCTAGAAATCTAGACACGCCCCTTCTGGTACATCCCATACAAATGTACCTTTCCGCCCATTTTAAAAATGGAGTAATAATATCAATACACTCGACACGATCGTGCCCAAATTCTGTATTTAGCAAAGCTATAACAGGATAAAGTTTTGGAGAAAAATTCTGGAAGTCTAGGCACGCCGATTCTGGTACCTCTCATACAAATGTACCACTGCGCCCACCTTACAAATCGAGTAATAATATCAATATAATAGTTTTTTTTTGTTTTACTGAGGGTGATAGTATATGTAAGTCGGGTAAGAAGAGTACGAAAGTAAGAATGTTCCAGTCGGGCAAACTTTCTTACTGGTTCTATTTTCCAATGTGATTCCTATTATAACAAGCTAATTTTGTAAAATAATTTCGCGGCAATTAAAAAAAAAGTACAAGACAAGATCATTCATATCGGTTTAGTTAGTAAGAAGTTATTATGTTGTTGATAATTTTGGAAAAAAAATTCCAAAATTTTACAGAACCGGTTGGCTTTGATCTCGTCTATCGATATTATAAAATTTTTAAAAAATCGCACACACGAAATTTTTTTTGTGTAAAACCGAGGAATTCTTGCTCATATACCTTTTGCGGAATTGTCTTACTGTGCCGTGTACTACTTGTTTATCGGTATATATGGTGAAAAAAATTCATACTGTGATCGAAAGAAAGTATTATTTAGACGTAGTATTTATTCCCAAATAATAAAAATCCGTCTGCAAATTCATATCTATTGCGCCGAGTATATAGCTGCATTCAAATTGTACCTAAAATGTTTAGGTGTCTTCACAGAAAATGTGTGAAATATTATAACCTTTCAAACAAGTCTGTTCTGATCAAAATCGGTCAAGCGTATCAAAACTTTCAGTCATATAAGTAAATCAGTATTTTTATAACATGCCTTTTTGCAGCCAAAAACCTTCAACGATTTTGCGCGACCCCTAAACGTCGATCAATTTTCAAGTTTTATATACCAAAATTTTTGTTTTTTTTTAAATAGAATTAGAAAATATATTATCCCAATGACTTTTTCAAAAAAAATGGTGATATGAAATGGTCTAATATACAGTTTGCAAGGCCCTCAACGCCCGCAGATTGAAAATAAAAATTCCGTCTACAGACTAGAACCTGAAGTGGCGGAATTTTTTCTCTCTTGGGCTTAAATAGAGTTATATCACGCCCCTCCGTCCACTGATGCAAACTCAAAAATTCGTCTGCATATTTATGTTCGAGTTGCCGAGTACTATCTCGGTGTCAAAATGTATCACTCTATAGGACTGAAGTAAAGTTTTACCACGTCCCCTCTGCCCACTGATCTACAATTAAAATTTGGTCTGCATATTCATATTCGTGTTGCCGAGTACTATCTGGGTGTCAAATTATATTTTTCTAGGGCTAAAAACCAGTTTTACCAAGCCACCTTTGCCCATTGATCGAATATTAAAATTTCGTCTTCATATTCATATTCTGAGTACCATCTGGTTGTCAAATTTCATTCCTATAGCACTACACCCACTCCGCCCATATTGTCAATAAAAGTAAAATGATCCCGTTGGTACATCATCTGAAAAAAAACCTTAATTTCCCTTTACACCCCATGAATGAGGTATGGGATAGCTTCTCGCGTTGTTGTGAATTAACACGCTTTTTTTATTTTTAGATTCACAATTAACGGCACCTACTTGTTTATCGACGAATGCGAACGTCACTGTTTGAGAAGCTTTTACTAGACATGCCGATTAACTCGACACTTAATACTGCAAAGTTGCTGTTGACAACATTCAAGGGGAGCCGACAATGAAAGAAAAATTTTCTTTTTTTTTAATATGACTAAATCCAGGAGTTGAACCTGTAATCTCCCGCATGGTAGTCGCGTGATCTAACCACTATACCACGGCCGGTCCCAAATATGCCCTACAAATGGAAAAATATGATCTTACAATCATAAAATATGCCCTTAAAATCATCAAAAATATGCTCTAAAAAATTAAAAAAAATTAAAGTTTCAGTCACACAACACATAATGGGTTCGAAGTATATAAAGAGAAATACCATCACCCAATATATGATGTTGTTGAAGTGTTGAGTTATTGAAATTAACCGATTTTTTATCAAAATTCCTTATGTATTATTAGTTGGGAGTAACAAAAGTAGTATGGCAAAAAGTTAGGATTTCTGACACAAATTTCATTATCCCCCAGGTACCTGTTTAGAAGTTATGTGAGCAATCTTAATTTTTCAAACGGATAGAGTCTAAATTCATACCTGAGTTAAAGTTTTATTAGTGTACATTTTACGTAAAATTTGACTAAATTCAGTGGACTTACAAAAAAAGATATGTATGTAAACCTATGAGAGAGAATTCAGTCATTTGTATGGGAGGTACCAAATAAGGGATGTACGGTGTCAAATAGTTAGATTTTCTGAGGTTTTGCCGCATATTACAAGTCAAATCAAGGTGCCCATTTGGAAGTTATGGGGAAAATATAATTTTCCAAAAATTTTCATCCAGTATACATCCATCTGTTATGTTGCCCTAGTCAGGAGAAATCTACTGAGTTCATATTCCGTAATGTTTTGTGGGTCCTTAGGACAACCTGGCGAAGACTGGACTTACCTCAGCGTACGAGAAAAACACGTTGCAGAATGTTAACATGAAGGCAAATGAAAGGTGTTTGTGTGTGTTTTTACTGATTATAACACAGTGAGTTTCATTTATTCTTCCTTTCATTTATAGACCTGCAGGATGTTCATACTGCATTATAAGTTTCAGTCACATTTTTCGAATACATCATCATAGACTAGGTAGTGACATGGCTGACTAACAATCACTACGTAGTGGCCCAGCGCAAGAACTGGCGATTCCTACCTCTATATTACATGCAGAAGTCATTATTTGGATGAATCTCATTTATGCATCTTTTTTATACCATCACCCTTAGGGATGAGGGTATATATGATTTGATACGACCCAAAAGTGTAACACATAGAAGGAGTGACTTTAGACCCTAGGTTTCTTTGAACCAAATTCGATTCATGACTTTTTAAGTCGTTTGAGCCATGTCTGTCTGTCTGTCTGTCTGTCTGTCTGGTGGCTGTCCGGCTGGTTCGCACGATAACTTTCGAAAGACGCAACCAAATGTTTTGAAATTTTGCACGGGTTATTATTTTCTCAAAACTACTTACGGTATTGCAAATGGGCTACATAGCCCCGCCCCTTCTGGTACCTCCCATACAAATACATCATTCCGTCCACTTTAGAAATCGAGTAATAATATCAATACACCCTACGGGATCGTCCCCAAATTCTGTATTTAGTAAAGCTATAACAGGATAAAGTTTTGGAAAAAATTTTGAAAGCCTAGCCACGCCCCTTCTGGTACCTCCCATACAAATCTACCTTTCCGCCCACTGTAGATATGGAGAAATAATATCAATAAATTAAACGTGATCGTACCCAAATTCTATTTTTAGTAAAGCTATAACAGGATAAAGTTTTGAGAAAAAAATTAGAAGTCTATTCACGCCCCATCTGCTACCTTCCATACACATCTGGTACCGCCCACTTTAGAAATCGATTAATATTATTAAAAGACCTAACGCGATCGTGCCCAAATTCTGTATTTGGTAAAGTTAAGGCAGGATAAAGTTTTGGAGAAAAATTCTGGAAGTCTAGACACGCCCCTTCTGGTACCTCCCATACAAATGTACCACTCCGCCCACTTTAGAAATAGGGTAATAATATCAATACACTCGACACGATCGTGCCCAAATTCTGTATTTTCTTATGTTATAACAGGACAAAGTTTTGGAGAAAAAATTGGAAGTCTAGCTACGCCCCTTATGGTACCTCCCATACAAGTGTACCTTTCCGCCCACTTTAGGGATGTACTAATAATATCAGTACACCCAAGGCAATCGTGCCCAAATTCTGTAATTAGTAAAGCTATAACAGGATAAAGTAATGGAGAATAAATCTGGAAGCCTAACCACGCCCCTTCCCGTACCTCCCATACAAATGTACCACTCCGCCCACTTTAGAAATCGAGTAATAATATCAATATAATAGAAAATTATTTGTTTTACTGAGGGTAAGGGTGAACGTAAGTTGGGTTGCCCGACTGAAACTTTCTAACTGGTTTTAATTACAAATCGGTTAATTTCAATAACTCAAGACTTAAACAATATCTTATATTGGGTGATGGTATTTTTCAGTCAGTTCAGCTGACTGAAATTTCTGTACTGGTTTTTTTTCTCAGACCTGCAGATGGCATGTAAACATGAAGGGACATGGAAGGTGTTTGTGTGTATTTTCATTGATCTTACCACGGAGAGTTTCATTCATTCTTCAGTTCTTTCATAAAAACGCAGAATGTTTGTAACTATATAGCAAGATAAATGTTTTTGTGCTTATTAAAGCGTGATGAAAAAGTAAGGGCCGATGTTGTATGTGAACCACACCTAAAGGTCAAGTTCTTTTCTGCTTTTCATTTGACATTTCTCATTTTCAGACTAACTCAATTTGAACCATGGAATGATACACAATCGATCAATGAGTTTAAGTTATTTAGGCTTATTATGAAAATGGGCGTTCAAATCAAAATGCATATCGTATCGGAAAAATCGTTAAATAAATTTGAGCAAACCGGGTCTGTAGAAGATTTGAAAACACCAGTGCGTGCGCAAACAACTAGTACTGCAGAAAATATTGCTGCTGTTCGCGATATTGTGGCTGAAGTGCCGTGAACATCAAATCGTCGTCGTGCGCAACAATTACACCTCTCACGCTCGTCGTTGATGCATAAAGACTTGCATTTACACGCTTACAAGGTGCAATTGACTCAATAACCAAAGACACTTGACCATTCCAAACGTCGTCAAAGGTCAGAATGGTGGCAAGAAATGGCAACAGTGGATGATAAATTTTCGATGAAAATCATCTTCAGTGATGAGGCAAATTTTCACCTCAGAGGATTCGTCAATTTATGGGCCGTATTTTTTCCAGGCCGGTCAAGCAGTTACTGTGAATGATGTTTGCTATCGTGAGACTATAACGAACTTTTTATGGCCCGAAATGGAAGATATGGTTGTGGACGATATGTGGTTTCAACAGGACGGTGCCACTTGCCACACAGCTAACGAAACAATGGATCTTTTGCGCGACATATTCAATGGCCGTGTTAAATCACGTGGTGGCGATGTCAATTGGCGTCCAAGATCATGTGATTTGACACCGTTGGACTTCTTTCTTTGAGGCTATATGAAAGAAAAGGTTTACATCGATAAGCCAGCAACAATTCCAGAGCTAAAGAATGAGATAATTCAGCACATTAACGGCATAAAACGGCATAAATAACTCGAGTGAAGTTTACTCGAGTTAACCTGCTCACCAGCTATTCACCCAGACGGACGGACAAAGCTCACTCATCTTGAAAAGTCCTGCTCACCAGCTATTCACCCAGACGGACGGACATAGCTCAATCATCTTGAAAAGTCCTGAAACGAATTTGGTCCTGAGATACTTAGGGTCTAATTCGTCTCCTTTCAGTGAAAAATATCTTAAAAATAACAACGTGCACTAAATATAAGTAAACAATATAAGGCACTGTCAAACTTATTTTACATTTTTTTGCATGCCTTCTACTTAATCATCTGCTAGTATGTGTCCTTCTTTTGTAGACCTAGTATATGGCCTACATTAAGGGCAGAAAGTATGCCGTCAAGGCATTTTATGATTTTCCCGCTGGGAAATTTTATTTATTATTTTATTTTATTTTATTGCTTACAATGGAAATTCGTTTTGTTGGTTTTTAATTACACTGTGCTACACACAAAATATACAGGGGTTCTCATGTAGCATTTCTGTTAGACTGGAGTCCATAGAGTAAAGTGATACTTTCAGTTTTTCTCGGTCACTTCGTTAAGTAATGTTTTTATAGCAAATTAAGTGAAATGGCGACATGCCTAAAATTACAAGTTCCAAAATGCATAAGTCTTCTCTTTGTAAACCGATTTTCAAAGGCTACGACTTTTATTAAAAAAAAAGAATTTTGAAAATCGGTTAAAAAATAGTGAAACGGCGGCTGTTTAAGCAAAACAACCCCGAAAAAAAATTGCGAATTCTCATTTTCCCAACGCTCTCAGTTGATCATGAAGCAGCGCAATGTATATTTTTTATTTTTGTATTATGCTGTGTTAAAGTAGCTTTCGAAAATATAGTAAATTTTAATTTAAATTTTTGGTGAACTATTTACAGCACTCAATATTAATAAATACGATTTTAATTTTATTTTTTTATGAATCATCTTCAATAGCGTAGATATTACTGAACCAAAAGTGGCATCCTTAGCCATGAACTCTTCAAAAAATGCATGGAAGTCATCATACTGTTATTGATACTATAAACAAATAAGTATCGCTATAGTAAATGATATCAAAAACTTTTTGCACCTCCTGTGCCCAATATAGAATGTATCATATATAAAAGAATATAAAAAAAGAACAAGAAAAAAAATCATTGCAGTTGTTTGTTTAAAATTTTAGCCATAACAAAAGTTTCTTAAACTTTTTTAACTATCTCCACAACAATAATGATGTATTCATTTTATGGCCAATCCGGATATGCAGTCATATAAAATAACTTGTGTCTTCATTTAGGGTCCTTCGGATTGACACAAACATCAATGCCCAAATTACTTTTTTTGTTATCTGCAGCGTGTTGTGTTGATATACGAGATGGTGACATAGGCCTAAGTAGTTAAAAACTGCACTAAATAAAATGTTTGTGTAATTACATATGTTTAAAATACGCTCCCAAACCCAACTCATTTGACTTTGTGAATTTAAATGTTTTGTATTTTTTTGTGAAATCGATGTGTGTGTGTAACGATGGCACCTCCAATCGGTCCACTTAATAATGTGGCCGTGTTGTAAAATATACAGAGAATTTAAAAAGAAAAGATGTTAAAATTTTATATTTGCTAGAGTAAAGTTTCATTTAAATAAAAACTAAATATAGATCTTAAAACTTAATTTCCCTTTGCACCCCATGAATGAGGTATGGGATAGCTTCTCGCGTTGTTGTGAACACGCTTTCTATTTTTAGATTCACAGCTAACGGCACCTACTTGTTTATCGACGAATGCGAACGTCACTGTTTGAGAAGCTCTTACTAGACACGACGATTGAATCGACGCTTAATACTGCGAAGTTGCTGTCAACAACATTCGAGGGGAGCCGACAATGAAAGAAAATTTTATTTATTTTTTTTCTTTTAAGATGACTGGAGCCAGGTTTGAACCTGCGATCTCCCGCATGGTAGTCGCGCGTTCTAACCACTATGCCACGGCCAGTCCCAAAATAGATATTTATCTTCAATTTCAAATAATTTCCCATACAACATTTTCCTACTACATCATCCCTTTTTCCTAGAACGGTCGCCCACTTTTGAAACTCTTAGTAACTTATAACGTATCACGTTGCCGCCGCATAAATTGTATTAATTGAGCATTTCACGGAATTTCCAATTTAAAGTTTGAAAACGCGATAAAAATCTTAAAGCGAATTTTCTAAGCATTCGTGTGTGAATTTGTTATGTATGAGGAATTGTAATTCATCTTAAGGCTATAAACAATAGCTCCGTTGTTGCTCCCTTGTCTCGCCTGCCACTGTGCTTACTAGCTTTAATATACACAAGATTTTTGTGAATGATTTTTGGCTCGGTAGCCGTGTAAGCAAAGAGAATGAGCCTGTAACCACTGCCTGTGTTTGTCTGCTACTAATAAATCTTTCGTTAAGTGGGTGTGGCGTAGGGTGGTGCAATACAAGTTGCAGCAGTGTAACCGATACATACACACAAACATATTGTGCTTCCGGTCATAAATATATACATGTATTACTTTTGGCTGTATGAATGACTAAATGGCTAGAAACGTAGAACATTTTTATAGACTTGTTTACGAGACGTTTGCAATTTTTCGGTGGAAATTTGAGTATCAGCAACACTGAAGTAACCAAGGAAACGGTGGTAAAGTTAAATACGAGCGAACATAAAAACAACGATATTTGTTAAGCCAACAATTCAGAAGTATTTTCCATAAAAAAAATATAGCTGGAAGATATTGCCTTTATTATATCATTGGAGGGTAGATTGACTTTAATGCCACTTTAAGGGCTGCGGGGGAGTGATCCAACGTCTTTAAAGAATTGTGGTTAGTTACAGCGCGTTAGATATATTTATCTGGTAAATTTGCTTTAATCACCTAAAATGCTGAAGGACATTAACAACCCAGCGGAAAAATCTAGGGAGTAGAAGGCCTGCTTACAGGCCACGAAAGACCTCGGTAGGCATGTAAAGCGTATTGCAGTTTTCTTTCAATATTGCACAAGCCTATCTAAAGCATTTCATGCTCTTTTGCTTGGCAAACATTACAGCAAGTTTGCAAAGCAAGACCTTATACCAGGTCCGGCCGGGAAGGCATGGCAAAAGACGTACAACCAACAAACTCTACCTCAAACTGATCATTGCTCAGGCCAAACGGCTTAACCTAGAATTACGAAAATTGGAGTGAACATTCTTCTCACAAAGTAGGTGGTCGGTTCGAAATTTTAGATATTCGTACTGTTAGGGGTTAAAATGACCCAAAAAGAAATAAAACTGGTACCACAACCAGACCAAATGACAAAAGCTATGTTGTAATCGCACAAATCTATATAAGCATGCGTCATATAGAAGTACAGAGCTGCGCGAAGTTATTTTTCGAAATTTTTACTTTAAGATGTAAAAAGGCCCCAAAGGGTATAAAACTGGTTCCATCACCTAGATCTATACGCTTACTCTCTATATCGAAATAGTGAGCTTCAAGAAAGGATTTATCGAAATTCATACTTTAGGGGTAAAAAAGGCCCAAAAAGGGATATAATTGGTACCATTACCTAGACCAAACGGCTAAAGCTTTATTCGCGAAAACCTACATAAGCATGCACCCTATAAGATTAGAGAGCTGCACCAAGTGATTTTTAGAAATTCGTAGTTTTAGGGGTAAAAAGAGCCCAAAAAGGAATACAACTGGTACCATTACCCAGACCAAACGGCTAAAGATATAATTGCAAAAATCTATACGGTGATTCTCTGTATCGAATTTGTGAGCTTCACGAAGGGATTTTTCGAAATTCGTACTTTCGGGGTAAAAACCGAAAATCCATAATAGCATGCATCCTATAGAAATACAGAACTGCGCGGTTATTTTTCGAAATTCGTACTTTATGATATAAAATGGCCTAAAAGGGAATAAAACTGGTACCAACACCAAGACCAATCGGCTAAAGGAAGACTTGCGAAATTAAATACTTATTGCATGGAGTTGTTGTGCGATTTGAAGTGATTTTTTGATTTTCAAACATTCGTACTTTAATGGGTAGAAAGACACAAAAAGACTGAAGGGAGAATCGCGAAAGTGGGAATGAATAAGTATGTGCTATATGAAGGGATTTTTCGAGTTTCGTAGTTTTAGGATGAAAAATGCCGAAAAAGGGATAAAGTTAGAGTGAATATTTACATAATATGTGCGATATGAACGGATTTTTCGAATTTTGAACTTTTAAGGCGGAAAAGGTAAAAAAAAAATCTGGTACTAACACACAAGCTGAAGGCAGAATTGCGAAAATGGGGGTGAATATTTCTATTTGTAGTTGTGCGATTTAAACAGATTTTTCGAATTTTGTACTTTTGAGAGAAAAAGGCCCAAAAAAAGATAAAACTGGTGCCGTCACTCAGACCAAACAGCTAAAGGTACTATCGCGGAAACGGCTAAAGGTACAATCGTGCATTGTTATTTTTATACCATCACCCTTAGGGATGGGGTATATATCATTTGATACGACCCAAAAGTGTAACACATAGAAGGAGTCACTTAAGACCCTAGGTTTCTTCTAACCAAATTCGATTCATGACTTTTTAAGTCGTTTGAGACATGTAATGTAGAGAAATCTTCGGAAACTAGACGGTTGCGTAAGATTTTATCCTCGAATCCAACAATACCATTGTATATACAAAGAACAGATGGTTCATGGACCCGGAAGGTACTGATAGAATTGGAAAACTCGGACAGTAATACTTTTGATATTGCCGGTATACCGTTTACTAAACATCGTGTTTAATAGGCTATCAAAAGTTTCCACTATTTTAAACCTCGGAAGCTCTATGTAAAGCTCAGGATACATTTTACCCCTCTGGGAGGCACCATAGGAGCGGCTGGAGCTGATTTCATTAAAAAATTATGAACTAGAGAGGTAATTGTCTTCGGCTATGCTGAAGTTTTGATACAACTCACCATTTGTAAAAATCGTGATAAAACCGGTTATTTGCACTATAACGATAATTTATTTGATCCGTAAAAAAGGGAGTTTAAAGTTTATAAGCTCATCTTCGAACTTAAACTCCGCTTAGTTAATGGAAGCTTAAATACCAAATTTAAGCTCAATAGCTCTAAAACTACGGGACAAGAGGAGACACATAGACGGGCATTTCCATAAAAATTGTGGTGTAGTTTTTGTCCGATAATGTTCATCTTAGAACCTAACATCCGCTTAGAGGGTAGAAGATAGTATACCACATTTCTGCTCAATAGCTCTTAAAATAATGCCATAATCACTGGGAGAGATAGACGGACACCCTAAAAAGGGGGAATGTGGTGTAGTTTTTATCAGATCTTGAATATCTTAGAATATAACCTGAACTTAGAGGATAGAAGCAGTGTTAAAATTGCTGACGAAAAATAGCAATAGCAGACAAAAATTGACTAGTGCATACCGAACGCCATAAACAATTTCTGTCAAACGACTACTGCTACTGCTTCATCCATGAAAATGAATTGAAAAAAATGAAATGAAACAGTTACACATAAAATGATTTTGTCTGCAACAACAATGACTTCTCAAACACACAAGCCGAAAGCAACAGCAACAATAATTCTGATGAAAATGACTAATGACTAGGGCGACCAATTTTCAGCATATGGCCGTGTTCACGAAAATGTCAACCAGAGGGGAAAAACATTTTTGTGACTTTTACAAAAAAAATTAGTGTGTATGATATAAGAAGTGTATAATAAATCTGGCAACATTGTTTTTGGTCGAAAATTGCAAAACAGTAGCGACCGTAGCATGTTTTTTCTAGTAAGCTTTAAACTGAGATTTCAAACAAAATGGATTGATCACAGAAAAAGGTAAAAACAACCTATTTTGCTCAGAAAATTGCATTGTTTTCTTTTGCAATATATAGATAAAGAATTGTTTTAGTGCTGAAAAAAAAAAATAATAATTTTTTTAAATTCACATTTGATGGCAATGAAAACTGCGCAATTTCGGTGTAATGTGAAAGACTAAAATTGGAAAAGTTTAATAACGGTGGTTGCACGCTGGTGTTTTGTTATGAAAACAAAACTTTTTCTGAGCAGGAGTTCCTAATATCTGGAATGGGTGGTGTTTTCGAAGATTGATGCTGGTTTCTCAGTTTAAATTGCCATCAAATGTGTGTAATGTGAAAGACCACTTGAAGAAACTAGTAAGGCGGTTATCTTCGGCTATGCCGAAGCTCAGATACTTTTCACCATTTGTAAAAATGGTGGTAAAACTGGTTATTTGCACTACGACTATATTATATTAAACTTTGTACCACAAAACAGGGGAGTTGGTGAGAAGTGGACGTTACTTTTAGCTTCACACATCCATTTTGTATGTAATTAGGTATAGATCGTATTCGATTTTATGAATTTTGTAACTCCCCAAATATGGGAAGTTGTGTGGGATGTGGGAGTAGTTTAAATCCGATCATGCCTATCTTAGAACTTAACCTTTGCTTACATACCAAATTGCAAACCTAAAGCTCATAAACTATAGGGATATACAGACGGACACCCCCAAAAAGGGGGAAAATTGTATGGAAGGTGGGAGAAGTATTCGTCCGATATTGCTCATCTTACAAAGTGAACTCCTATTATAGGATTAAAGCTTGCATATACAATTTCAGCTCAATATTTTCTAACCTACGGCTATAATCGGAAGGCAGTTAAGCAGCCACCCCAAAAAAATTTAGTTTAAATGGGAGGTGGGAGTAGTTTTTGACCGACATTGCTTATCTTAAAAAGTAGCCTCCGCTTAGATATTGAATCTTACACACACCCCCAAAAAGAGGGATTTTGTATGGGAGTTGAGAGTAGTTTTTGACCGATCAGTCTCATTTTAATATTCAACCTCCGCTTAGAGTAGGGAAGCTTGCATACATTATTTCAGCTTGATTGCTCTTAAATTACTACTGTAACCGCGGGACTGACATACAGAGAGGGATTGTGTATGGGAGGTGGGAGTAATTTTTGACCGATCGGTTTCATCTTACTACTCAACCTTCGCTTAGTGTAGGAAAGCTTGCATACAAAATTTTAGCTTGATTGCTCTTAAACTACAGCTGTAATCGTAGGGATAGACCCCAAAAAGGGGGAGATTGTATGGGAGATAGAGGTAGTTTTTGACCGATCGGGCTCATCTTACCACTTACCCTCCGCTTAGTGTAGGGAAGCTCACATACAAAATTTCAGCTTGATTGCCCTTAAACTACAGCTGTAACCGCAGGGATATACCCAAAAAAGGGGGAGTTTGTATGGGAGGTGGGAGCAGTCTCTTAGAACTCAACCTCCGCCTAGTGTTGGGAAGCTTGCATACAAAATTTCAGCTTGATTCCCCTTAAACTACGGCTGTAACCGCAGGGATGGACCCCAAAAAGGGGGAGTTTGTATGGGAGGTGGGAGTAGTTTTTGACCGATCGGGCTCATCTTAGAACTTAACCTCCGCTTTGATGATAGAAGCTTGCATTCCAGATTTCGATGCTGATCATTTATATATATATATTGTTATACCTACCACGCCTACTTATGGGCGTTACAAATGGAAGAACAAAATGAATATACCCTTCACTCCGTTCATGCGCATGGTGACGGGTATAAAAATTTCAAATTAGTGTGTACAAATGTAATGTGAAAGACTGCGAACACGGACATATGCTGAATATTGCTGATGCTGCTTAATTTAACGATTTTAAGCGATCTTGCTTATTTAAAAGGTTTGTGCTTTTTATGCTGTTTTTGCCCTTATTTAAATTTTTGATACATTTTGATAAAATATGTTTTTATCAATTGAATATGACAGGTAGTATTAAATTTTCAAACTATCCTCTTATTTTACACACTGCCTGTGTTCAAGATTTTGTAATAGCCCTGTTTTTATCGATAGCTTAGATCGTTCGATTCGTTATATGCCTATAGTTTTCAGGCGCCTTATCGAAAACAAAAATTTAAACTAATGAAACCTAATGTGCCTCTATAATCTAAACCAATAACGACACGATAGGGAACGTGGTTGGAAGCAGCGGAGTATTATACTAATTATTTGGAAGACATAAGGGAAGTCATTTAAGAGTTTAACGAAAATGATTCGGAAGCATTGCGATAAAGCAAAGAGGTTCTTTCTAATGAAAATTTGTAATCCGACTTTTCCTTCATAAAAACAAACTTTAAGTGCATCCGGCATGCCATCACAAAAATTGAGTAAAGCGGATTGCCATTGAATGAAAGCTGGGAAACAATACAATCAATTCTACATGCTATAGAAAATTATCTGATAAAATTTTTTTTAAAAAAAATGACTGCCGTACTTGTTGTCCAAAACAACAACTGCGTTTATCGGACAATATTCGCCTGCTGAATCAACACTTTTTAAATACGCTCCCGTTTCATCGTGTGGCGTGGAACGTGTTTTTTCTACATATGGAATTTTTTTTACAAACCAGCGTAAAAGTTTCACCTTGGAAAAATTTAAAAACGCACTTAGTGCTTAATTGTATACGTGACATTGACCAAGGTATAATTTCACTTTAATAATTTTTTTTTTGTTTGAAAATTACTTTATTTGCATGAATACCCGACTGAATAATTTTGCTAATTTACTTATTGTTTTTTATTACTTCTTTAATAGGTGTGATTGTTTGGGGTTTGGTTTTCAATAAATACAAAAAATAATAAATGCTGAAAATAAAATTAATCGTGCTTATTTCAAGGGTTTTTCATGCTGTTTTAAGTACTGAAAACCGTTTTTTTTCGTGCTGAAAAATGGTCGCCCTACTAATGACTGACGGAAGTTAAGAGAATTGAGTTGTAGTTGTTAGGGAATGAATATGCGTAAGTCGTTTGATTTTGCTTTTTTGTCGTTTGTGGAGTGCGAAACAAGTTGATATGTTAATAGTTAATTGCAGTTCAAAGAAAATTAGCATAATAGCGCCAAGGCTCAAAAAAAGTTTAATTTTGGAAAAATTTAATTAAGTTAATTTAATTTTGAGAATTTTTGAATTTTATTTTTTTTCGTATTATTTTTTAAACTACTAATTCTAAAAATTTAACAAATAAATTGTTGTCTAAATGTTAATAAATTACTGGATTATTACTACATGAGACTCTATATAACATGCTCAGGTACATGCGATTTGTAAACATATGGAAGGGTAAGATAAATTATGGTGAACGAAAATAAGGCCTATGTAACTGATTCTTTGACTTCAATTTACATAAATAACAAAAAAGAGCATCCCTAAGCGAAAATAAAAAAAAAATATAAAAACATTTCAAGGAGTCAAAATATGTTTATCGTGGTCATTTAAGTCGTTTCACTGACAGTTCATTTTGCTATCAACAAAATTTGCTGCGACTATTTCAGTCGCTAGTCGTTTTACTTTGCATGCTTGTGGCTGTCGACTACGCATGTGTGTTTGCAGTCTTTGCAAACACAATCATTTTGTGTGTATCTGTTTCATTTAATTTTTTTTTTTTTCAAATCATTCCGCAGTCATAGTCCCTAGCGCATTTTGGAAAAGAATATGAGTTAGAAATTTTAAACCCTGGATAGAATCTTTCATACAAAATTTCAGCTCGGTACCTCTTAAACAGCCTCTGGAATTGCAGGGAGAGACCCCCAAAAAGGGGCAATTTGTATAAAAGGTGGGTGTTGTTTTTGACCGATCTTGTTTATCTTGAACGATATTTCTCATCCTAAAAATCAGCCTCCAGTAGGAGGAACGAAGCTTGCATATCAAATTTCAGCTCGATTGCTACTTAACTACAGCTGTGATCGCGGGGACATACTCCAAAAAGGGAAAGTTTGTAGGGGGGTGGGAGTAGTTTTTGACCCATCGGGCTCATACATTTTATACATTGCTTTGCAAAACATTTTACCCCTCTAGAGGCGACCCCGGGGCAGTAAAAACAGTGGGAACAAATTTTATAAAAAACCAGTACAGAAATTTCAGTCAGTTCAACTGACTGATAAATACCATCACCCAATATAAGATATTTTTTAAGTCTTGAGTTATTGAAATTAACCGATTTGTAATTAAAACCAGTTAGAAAGTTTCAGTCGGGCAACCCAACTTACATTTACCCTTACCCTTAGTAAAACAAATACTTTTCTATTATATTGATATTATTACTTGATTTCTAAAGTGGGCGGAGTGGTACATTTGTATGGGAGGTACGAGAAGGGGTGTGGTTAGGCTTCCAGATTTATTCTACATTAATTTATTCTGTTATAGCTTTACTAATTACAGAATTTGGGGACGATTGCCTTGGGTGTACTGATATTATTAGTACATCCCTAAAGTGGGCGGAAAGGTACATTTGTATGGGAGGTACCATAAGGGGCGTCGCTAGACTTCCATTTTTTTCTCCAAAACTTTGTCCTGTTATAACATAACAAAATACAGAATTTGGGCACGATCGTGTCGAGTGTGTTGATATTATTACCCTATTTCTATAGTGGGCGGAGTGGAACATTTGTATGGGAGGTACCAGAAGGTGCGTGTCTAGACTTCCAGATTTTTTCTCCAAAACTTTATCATGCTTAAACTTTACCAAATAGGTCTTTTAATAATATTAATCGATTTCCAAAGTGGGCGGTACCAGATGTGTATGGGAGGTACCAGATGGGGCGTGAATAGACTTCCAATTTTTTTCTCCAAAACTATATCCTGTTATAGCTTTACTAAAAATAGAATTTGGGTACGATCACGTTTAATTTATTGATATTATTTCTCCATCTCTATAGTGGGCGGAAAGGTAGAATTGTATGGGAGGTACCAGAAGGGGCGTGGCTAGGCTTTCAAAATTTTTTCCAAAACTTTATCCGGTTATAGATTTACTAAATACTGAATTTGTGGACGATCCCGTAGCGTTTATTGATATTATTACTCGATTTCTAAAGTGGGCGGAATAATGTATTTGTATGGGAGGTACCAGAAGGGGCGGGGCCATGTAGCCCATTTGCAATACCGTAAGTAGTTTTGAGAAAATAATAACTCGTGCAAAATTTCAAAACATTTGGTTGCGTCTTTCGAAAGTTATCGTGCGAACCAGCCGGACAGCCACCAGACCCTAAGGGTGATGGTATAATCATCCCTAAGGGTGATGGTATAAAAATTAAGTATGGCAGCCCCCTTTGGTTATGAAGATGGGGAGGGGTATGTTTGGGAAAAATGTAAGAAGGAAAATAAATTACTCTGAGTCGGCCATACATTTGAACCCTCTAGGAGCGATTTTGGGGCAGTTACAGGGAATGTTGTAAATTCCTTCTCCAATACGAAAAATTTCTCGTTTAAAATCGGGGTGCTCGATTTTGATTAATGACCCATGGTTTCTTGGGCAAATTTTCTTAGAATTTATCGTAGATTACTATACTATTTTGATAACCGCTTGGTACATTTTTTTTACTCCATACAAATTGACCCATTCTAATAAGTAGCTTGTAACTGTAATTTATTGATTAAGCTTCGGTTAATAAAATACAAAATTAATAAAAAACACAATCTCCAGAACTGGTAGACACTGGTTGGTATGTCTTTGACATAACTAAATTGTATTTTATAGCAATTAAAGCTTCTCTTATATCAGTGGGAACTATATGAAAAACACTTAGTTTGTTGGGTAAGAAGAAAAGAAACGTTTGTTCACTTACTTATAACACGGAGCTGGGATAATATAACAGTACATCCTTATTGAATGCATGTTTTGTTCAACAAAACAACCGGGTGTATGTGTATGTTCGTTCCTTCATATATGTAATGATGAGTAATGAACTTATATTTCATAGCACTTTGTAACTGTATCCTGTTCCATGTGAAGCGCATACAGTTGTTTATTTATAGAACAAACCCAAGAAATATTGTCCCAGGCGATTTGGTTTGTTTACAGAGCATCGGATAACGCGCTAAATATTAAATGCTCCGTCGCTTAGACAGTATTTGTATATCGTTATTTGTTAGCAGTAAACAGCTGTGATGTTGCCGCAAGAAAAACAAATAACTCTAATGTAAATGACGTTCAGATATGACGGAATGTATGTAAGTGATATCGATTTGATGATGATATATATATGTTATTACGCGACATCAGTTTGATATTTAAAAATTAAACTGTTTAAGTTTTTGAGATATTTTAGCATAAACTCTAGGATTATTCTTGATGGTGACCGTCAATAGGCCTCTTTTTGAGGCCCTCCTACGCCAATGATCCTCTTAATTTTGTTGTGACTAATTTTATCCAAAACCATTTTAAACGCAACCTTTGTAAAAGTTACAAATTTGCAATTGGAAAATTAACAGCATTTCTTGCAGTTAATTCAGTGAATTCCGCACTATAGTTTATTTATTGGTTTTGGAAGCAAAACTTTCTCGGAAAAGACTTTCTGCCCACCTTCGTACCACTTCGTACACTGGTCCCCATCGTACACTTTAAAACGACCAGAGTTTAAAGGAATCGCTTATGAAACTATGAGAAACTTGAAACTTACTTTCTTACTGTTTATACAGTTGAACCTCGATTATACGGGCATCTATTAACAGCGTACATGTGTTAACCTTCAAACTGTGTGTATGATTTTATGCCTCTATTAATCGTGATTTACCTCTACTGTACGTGGTATCATCTGTTTCCTCTATGAAAATTTTGAAATATGACTCTGAAAGTGATTCAATGATCGGTTACGCAATATTTCCCATTTAATTCATTGTTAGTTGAATCACATACTTTTAAAAACTATCAAAGATTTAAAGCATATGTATTTTATGTGCAATTTTAATATTTGTTTCACTTTAACATGTACCTATGTAAAAATTTTATGAAAACAGAAACTTAGCATAACGAGAAACAAAAGACACTTTTGGTACGTATGTGTTGTTTTACGGAAGTAATTTTTCACACCTGTCGACAGTGCGTTATCAGTTAGGAAGTGACGGGCAGACAATTTTGTTTAGTGGTATGTTTTATATGATTTGCATTTAAAATGCTTGAGTGAATACATTTTAGTAATGTGGAGGATCGTATAATGACGACATAAGTAAGGACGTTTGTTTTGAGATGACCCAAAAAAATCTTAAAAACTTTACATGCGATTGCTGAGTTGTGTATATCGACTAAGATGGACTTTTTCCCAACAATCATATAATACTGATTCTATTCTGCACGTAGTTTTATAGTATCATATTCGATTCGATTATCGGCAATTCTTTTCCAATTTATCGCATCAAGGTTCTTAGTCATTGGGACTTTGCATCGGGCCGTGTTCGCAGTCTTCCACATTACATTTGTACACACTAATTTGATTTTTTTATACCATCACCCTTAGGGATAAGGGTATATATCATTTGATACGAAAAAAGTGTAACGCATTAAAGGAGGCGAGTTAGACCCCAAGTATCTTTAGACCAAATTCGTTTCAGAACTTTTTAAGAAGAATGAGATATGTCCGCCTGTCTGGCTGGCCGGCTGGCTGGCTGGCTGGTCAGCAGGATAACTCGAGTAAACCTTAACGGATCGGTATGAAAATTTACCAGTATTAATATTTTTCTAAACGAACTTATAGAATTGTAAATGGGCAAAATAGCCCCACCCCTTCTGGTACATCCCATACAAACTTACCTATTTTTGGATACTTAATATTTCTTCCATAGCTGCCAAACAGACCATCGGAGGATTTCTAAATTTGGTCAGATTATTTATCTTGCAATAGTAGACAAACCCTAAGAAAGGCGAAACCTTTGCCATACCCCTTCTGATACCTCCCATACAAATGACCGAATTGACCCTTTTAGTTTTACATACATATCTTTTTTGTAAGTAAACTGAGATAACTCAAATTTGCGTGTGATGTTCGCTTATGAAAATTGGTATCAGGTATGAATATGGACTATATCGGTTCACGCCTTCTGGTACCTCCCATACAAAATGAACTATTTTTGGAAAATTAATATTTCTCCTTTAACTTCCAAACGGACACTTGGGGGGTTATGAAAATTGGTCGAAAAATTAATGTTGTGATAGGAGGCTAAACCTTAGAGAGCGTAACTATTTGACACACCCCTTCTGGTACCTCCCATACAAATGACGGAACTCACCCCCATAGTCTTACAAGTATATCTTTTTTATAAGTAAACTGAATTCACTCAACTTTTGAGTATGATGTTCGCTCATAAAAATTAGACTCAGGTATAAATATGGACTATATCGGTTCACGCCTTCTGGTACCTCCCATACAAATTACCTATTTTTGGAAAATTAATATTTCTTCCATAACTTCTAAACGGATACTTGTGGGGTAATGAAAATTGGTTAGCTACTTTATATAGTGATAGGAGGCTAAACCTCAGAAAATCTAACTATTTGACAAACCCCTTCAGGTACCTCCCATACAAATGACCGAATTTATCCTCATAGTTTTACATACACATCTTTTTTGTAAGTCCAATGAATTCAGTCAAATTTTTCGTAAATGTACGCTTATAAAAATTTGACTCAGGAATGAATTTGGACTAAATCTGTTGACCCCTGCTGGTACCACCCATATAAAATGACGTATTTTTAAAAAACTAAGATTTTTCCCATTATTTCCAAACAGGCACCTGGGTTAATTTAATTTGTTATAGGAGGCAAAACTTTAGAAATCCTAACTTTTTGACACACCCCTTCTGGTAACTCCTATATAAATAACTGACCGAAAGTCCTATCTACAACCTTTCACGCTCCACAAGCAGGCATATCGGTATATTTTAATAACTTAAGACTTCAACAATATCTTATATTGGGTGATGGTATTTATCAGTCTGTTTATCTATCTGAAATTTCTGTACTGGTTTTATAGTATCATATTCGCTTCGATCATCGGCAATTCTTCTCCAATTCGTCGCACCAAGGTTCTTAGTCATCTAGACTGTGCCTCGGAGTTTTGGTCGCTCTCCATTTCGTCGTCTATCGCGTTTATTGTCTGGGTCTTTTAAAGCATGACCTAGCCAACGCAACCGCTGTATTTTGATGCCCTTGACCTCGTAAATGTTGGTATACATTTCGTACAGCTTATGACATCGATACTCTGTGATAACAAGAACGGTCTTTGTCATTTAATTAGAGGTGCCCACTAGATGAGGTCGGAAAAAAAAGTTGATGCATTCACACCCCAGTTTTGTAGTTTGCCTAAAGACAATTTTGAGGTATTGAAACCTTTTTTGATCCGTGCACCCTTCGACTCTCCACAATCGTATTTGATAGCCGTATAGTCAATTGGTGTCCGATCGAAAATCATAGCGTATATCATTATTCATTCAAGAACTATATTTTGCCTATTGGACATTTTTTGTTTTTGTGTTTGTTTTGATACTGCAAACAAAACATGTACACGACTACGGCGTTGTTTTGTTAAAGAAACAAAACAAGAGCAAGATAGCGTAAGAGCGAAAGAGTGCGACTTTAGATCAAAACATTGTTTTGTTTGCACTTAAATATCTTATTCATGACAGTTAATGATTCAAAACAAAATTTGTTTGTACCAAAAAAGTAGGTTTATTGTATCAAATAGTACATTTAACTGTAACAACAGGTATTTGTACTGTACGAAAAAATTATTTTATTATACCAAAAAATAATTTTCTTATACCAAATAGGACTTTCGTTGTACCAAAATGTACAATGTATTATTTTGATACCAAAAACCAATAAACTACAATAAAAAAGTACAATTTGTTGTACCAAAAAGTACTATTTATTGCACCAAAAAATACTATTTTGTTGTACAAATATACTATTTTGTTGTACAATAACAATTTGTTGTACGAAATAGTAGAATTTATTACACCAAAAAGTATACTTTATTATTGTGCCAAAAAGTAAAATTTATTGTACCAAAAAGTACAGTTTATTGTGCCAACAAGTACAATTTATAGTACCAAAAATACTTTTATTGTCTCACACAGTGAAATTTAATGTACCAAAAAGTACTTTTATTACACCAAATAGTATAATATATTGAATCAAATAGTACAATTTATGATACCAAAAACAAAAAAAATATTGTACCAACAAGTAAAATTTATGGTACCAAATAGCACAATTTGTTGTACCAAAAATTAAAATTTATTGTTCCAACTAGAGCATTTATTGTACCAAAAAGTATTCTCATTGTCCCAATTTGTAAAATTTATTGCACCAAAAATACTTTTATTGTACCAAATAGTACAATTTATTGTACCGTAAAGTACTTATGTTATACCAAGTAGTACAATCTATTGAACCAAATAGTACATTCATTGTACCAAATAGATCAATTAAATGTACTATTAGTACAATTTATGGTACCAAAAACTATAATTTATTGTAACAAAAAGTGCAATTTATGGTACCAAATAGTGCATAGTTTATTGTAACAAAAAGTACAATTAATTGTACTCATCGGTACTATCTACAAAAGTACCAAAAGTGCAATTTATTGTACTAATTAGTGCAATATATTGCACTCAAAATTACAAATTGTTATATCTAAAAGTTTAATTTATTGTACCAAAAAGTACTTTCATTTCAATAAATAGAACATTTTATTGTACCAAAAATTACTTTAACGGTAAAAAGCACTTCTATTGTACCACATGCAGTTTTTTGTAGCAAAACGTAAAATTTAATGTACTACAAAGTACAATTTTTTGTAACAAAAAGTATTATTTATAGTACCAACAAGTAAAATTTTTGGTACCAAATAGTTTTTCATTGTACAAACTAATATATTTTTTTGTACCAAAAAGTACTTTCGCGGAACAAAGTACTTTTATTCTAGAAAATATTGCAATTTAATATACCAAAATAGTGCAAATAGTACAATCTATTGTATCAAATAATACTATCATTGTACCAGATATAGTAATTTAATGTACTATTAAAGTTAAATTTATGGTACCAAAAACTACAATTTATTGTACCAAAGACTACAATTTTGTGTACCAAAAAGTATACTCTATTGTGCCAAAAAGTACAATTAATTGATCTACAAATTACAAGTTATAGTACCAAAAGTACAATTGATTGTACCAAAGAGAACAATTTGTTTAGCCAAATAGTACAGTGTATTGTACTAAAGAGTTTTTATTGTACCAAAATAATAATTTGTTATATCAAAAAGTACAATTTATTGTACCAAAAAGTACTTTTATTGTACCAAATCGTACAAAAAGTAATTTCATTTCACTGAAAGAACAATTTGTTATATCAAAATTTACAATTTATTGAAACAAAAAGTACATTGTATCAAAAAATACTTTTAAGGAAAAAGTACTTTTAATGAACCAAACACTATTTGTTGTTTCAAAATGTGCAATTTAGTAAAAATTAAAAAATTAACTTTATTGTACCAAAAAGTCCTTTCATTGTACCAACTACAGTACAGATTTATCTTACCAAAAAGTTTTTTTTTATAGTACGAAGTACTTTTATTTTACTAAATAGTACAATTTATAGATTAAATTTTTTTTTATTAAATCTAAAAGTATATTTATTGTTTAAAAATGTGCTGCAGTGGTATCTTCTCCCCCACGTGCAAAACCGACAGCATTGATTGTCACTCTATAAGAAAAGGCTGACGTCAAAATATTCAAAGGATTTCGTTCGTTGACATATTAGCTAGTTATTATTGTATTGGTTTTAAAAGCAGAGAGCTTATCGTGAGCCAGAAGTGTTCTTAGTTTGGGTTAAAACAACAAAACACAAACAATGCACCTTCTTTTTCTCTTCGCATTACTGTATAATAGGTTGTCCCAAAAAAAATAAAAATTTGGATTTTCTTGGAAGATCTTTCCTAATTTGGATACTCATAAGGTAAAGTATTTTTGAGAATTTTATGAGATTTTTCGGAAGTGGTTTAGAGGTCGCGCAAACCGATTTTGTACCAAAAATCGAGCTTCTTTGACTTTTATTAAATTGTTCTTGAAAATTGCTAAAAAATCGGTATTTTTTCGACTTCTGAGTAAATATTCTTAAAGAAAATTTTCCGATCTTTAATTTTATGTGCATAAGTAATAAGTTTCGTCAGGGATTTTGCATATTTTGATACATTATATAACAGTTTTTCGTAAATTTTCAGCAAATATGAAAAAAAAATGCTTTATAACTTTTAAAATTTGTATGAAGACTAAAAAAACTGATGATGCAGTTTAAAAGATTATAAAGTTTTAAATAAGCTAGCAAAAAAAACAATATAATTTTCTCTTGCCGTTCTCCAGTTATACCCTTTTAAAGCTTTGCACCCATTGTATGAAATTTTTAGTACTATAAGGTTTCGGCATCCGATTTGTTGTAAACTTTAGATTATGAGATTTGAAAATTAATTTATTGTATGTCAAAGCATAGTTTTAAGTGTTGTCAAGTTGTGGACAGCAAAAAAAGTAGCCAAAAAGCCGTTATCACTAGGCTGATTCCGGACAGAGCAACGCAAAAGCTGCATGCTCAAAGAGTTCAATTTGGAGGGAACGTAAAAAGCAGCGGCTGATTGTAGCAGACTCAATTAAAAAATTATAATACGGTACATTGGGATGGAAAAATAATGCCTGACTTAAAAAATAAATGGAATAAAAATGATCGGTTATCCATTAGTGTAACTGGTAATTCAGACTCCAAGCTTCTGGAAGTTGTACCACTTTCATCAGGAACAGGAGAGGCCCAAGCCGAGGCAGTATTTCAAACCCTAAAATCTTGGAATGAAATGGAAAATGTCCAATTTATGTGTGCCGACACAACCAGCTCCAATACAGGACGGCGGATTGGGGCTTGCGTTTTACTTCGCCAAAAATTAAAAAAAGACCTCATATTTTTGGCATGCCGCCATCATATGATGGAACTAGTTGCTGGATCAGCGTTTAAGGCCCTTTATATTAAGGATCAAATTACATCCCCACAAATTAAAATTTTCGTCACTCTTCAGGGAAGGTGGGAATAAATTGATAAAAAAAAATTTTCGGATTGTATGAACCACGAAATTGTTGGAAAAAATATTCCGGAGTTCATACGAAAAGATCTAATAATTTTTGTAAAAGGGCAGCTGGAGAATATGCAACCAAGGGAAGATTATAAAGAAATGCTGCAACTGAGCCTTATTTTTTTGGGTGATAGACCTGAGCCGCATCCAACAATAAAATCTCCTGGAGCCATTAACCGAGCTCGCTGGATGATGAAAATTATATACTCTCTAAAAATATGAATTTTCGAAACCAGCTACAATCTTTCATTCAAAAATTCAATTCAAAAATTGATGCCTTGCTGGAGTTTACCTCATTTATTTTAAGAGTATATATTAAAAATTGGTACCTATGCCAATGTCCCCGATACGCTCCTTTCAATGACCTTACACTTTTGAAACAATTGTATGATTACAAACGCTTTAATGATAAAGTTGCACGCAAGACTTTGAAAACCTTTCTGGGTCATCAGTGGTACCTTTCAAAGAAGTTGGATGCCTTATCGTTTTTTGATAAACGTATAGATACGAAAACTTTGCGTTTAATGCTTTGAAACCTACATGAACCAAGTAAAAACAACGAATTAGTGAAAGGAAATTTAACAGAAGACATGATTGAAAATAAACAAATTCAGTGTTTTATAACAAAAGTCAGCCTAACTTTTTTTGAAGCCTGCAACATTTCTACTGATTTTTACAAACGGATCCAGAAAAATGGGAAAACAACAAATCATTTCAGGAAGCAAAACACAGAGTTCAACAATTGCAAGTTGTAAATGATGTCGCAGAACGTGGTGTGGCCTTGGCTCATATTTATATCAATATCACAACTACTGAAACAGACTTTCAGAGTTTACTGCAGAGGGTAGAGCAGCATCGCAAGAACTCTAATAAATGATTTATAACAAATTTATTTTTCGTTGTTTTTAATATAATTGTTATGTATGAGTGGTAAGTAACTATTATTTTATTTGTAAAAACATTTTCTAAATCCAATTATTTAAAGTTTAAAGCAATGCAAACCTAGTTCACACCTTATAGTATTATACATTTCATACAATGCGTACAAAGCTTTAAAAGGGTATAACTCGAGAACCGTGAGAGAGAGAATTCATTTTTTTTCTGCTAATTAATTTAAAACTTAATTATCTATTCTTCTGCATCATTAGTTTTTTTAATATCTATACAAATTTTAAAAGTTATAAAGCATTCTTTTCCATATTTGTTGAAAATTTACGAAAAAACGTTATTAAATTGTCAAAATGTGCAAAATCAATGCCGAAACTTATTATTTATGCACATAAAATTAAAGATCGGAAAATTTTCTTTAAGAATATTGACTCAGAAGCTGAAGAAATATCTATTTTTTTACCAACTTTGAAGCAAATTTCAAAAAAAGCCAAAAAGGTAGATTTTTGGTAAAAAATCAATTTGCGCGACCTCTAAACCACCTCCGAAAAATCTGAAAAAATTCTCAAAATTTCTTAGCGTTATGAGTATTCAAATTAAGAATGATCCCCAAAATTTTTTTTGAATGGGACACCCTACTGTATAACTGTCGCGAATGTCTTGCACCCATGGCTCACTGCAATAAGTTATTTGTTGTCTTTGTAAAGCATATACCTGTGTGCAGGGCTCTAGTGTGTATGTAATGGGGTTTTCACTGCAAATATAAGGAGTTTGACATCTCTGCATCAAATCGATTTCTTTCATCGTAATAGCATCTATTAGCAAGCGGTATCATCTACCGCTGCTACTAGAGTTTCTCTTTTTCCCGGACTTTTCATTTCCCGGGAAACCGGGAAAAATTTTTGCCTTTTCCGGGATTCCCGGGAATTCCCGGGAAATTTCGCGCAGTAGAAAAACAAGACAAACTATGTTATTTTTTTCAATTTTGAAGTATTTATATATCGCTCATTTGGTGCAAGACCGTCATAACTCAAGAAAAATCCATTTCGAGATAAACGCGTTCAAAGTTTTCATTTTACACCCAACTTGTACGAAATAGAGGAATATAAAAAGGTATCATGCGGTGTGTATGAAAGATATTAATATGAATTTGTCAGAAGAGCATTCAATTAAATGGTGACATTTTTCGTTACTTTTCCACTTACTTCGTAGAATTGCAAATCCTTTTTTATCGAATTATTAAGTAGTCGATTACTTGATGCAACATTTGCATTTGTGATGGCATCGGTTAAAATATCGTCAAATGGTCTTTCGGTACCAATATCACAAATAGGAATTTCGTCCGATTCCAGAACTTTGTCGATAACGTCTAACGTCGGGTATAAATAAGCAGTATAAGAAGCAGTTTGAAATAAGTTATTAGCGTTCTTATCAAATACTGTTGGATCTTTAAGATACTTCACTAAAGAATAAAGTCGCTTGTCCCTTCTTTCTTCAATTCGTTTCTAAAATTTGCTCTGCCAAAGGTGTTTCAATTTCCCGGGAATCCCGGACGAATTTCCCGGGAAACCGGGAATTAAAAATGACCGGGAATCCCGGGAATTCCCGCCCGGGAAATCCCGGGACAGAAACTCTAGCTGCTACGTTGTAGTTTTTAATGTTCTCGCATCATTCCAAATGAGTAGATTCTTTGTTCCTTAAAACTGACAACTTTATTTTGTCCTTGTTCAGCGGCAGATCCACATAATCTGATTCTTTCTGAGAACGTTGCAGTTACATCCAGCATTTTCCGGCCAATGATGTCTATTTGATCCGCATATGGCTTCTCTTCAATATTGTGTCAATCGTGGTTATTGCAGCTTTCCTCATTATCACCGACAACAATATGTTGAAGAGATCACACGATGCGCTGTTTAAGGCCTCGTTTAGTACAGGATAGCTCAGTAAGGTCTTTGTCAATCTTGACTGTAGACTTTTTGTGGTTCAGGGTCACTCCGCAAACGCGTATCAGCTTAGCAGGAATATAAAACTCAGCCATGTCTTCAAGTAATTTGTGCAGTATTTGGCTGTCGAAAACATAATTATAGTCGGCGAATATATGATATGTAAAAATCTGTTTTCATGGGTCTTTCCCAAGATTCGTGTTATTAGCTGTTACGCGACCGAAAAGACTTATCAATATCTGCAGGGTTCGGCATCCCGATGTGAAATTTTAATATAAAAGGGCCAGTTGGTTCTTGTGAGGGTGCAGACCCGAGTTCTTTTGTACACTTTTACTAAAAGCGGTTATGTTCTCCACCGATTTGGCGTTTCTTTGGAGTGCGAGTTTGGGATGATAGTTTACCGAACAGGTCACCGCAAATTATTTCAAAAATTGCGTCTATTTAAAGATACCTTTAATACTGATGTCATTATTTTATAACTATTCGCAGTTTACATTGTAGTCCTCGTATCATTTTTAGTTACCACTGTGAGGTCATACTTTCGTTTGTTATGTGCGGTCTTTGCGGAGTAACACTACGTAATCACCTATCCTTAACATCGCTAAAATCTCCTGTTCCATTTAAAGATTACAGTCAAGTGCATCAGCAGTAGATTTCGTTGAAACTCTTTCATACATTTATGCCAGCAATTCAAATGAAATTTGAGGGACTGGGCCACAACATATGATATTTTCTAGTACCCAAGAGGCTTAACATGCCGCAAAGAAAGCTCAGCACACAATGATGTTACACATGTAGCCGTTAAATTCTTCCCCGACAATGCTAGACAGTTATCACAACTCATACATGTGTGTCGCTTACGTGGAACAACATTGACATAGTAATGGGTTATTAAGCAGTGGGATGAAGATTTATTTCAGAGCCCACCACCACCATCATCACCTTCCGACTGTATCCAGAAAACGTGTCCTAAGTGATAATTGCCTTCGAATGTAATTCAAAACAATACTCGTACATGTTACTTTTGTTTATGTTACTCGGAAACCGAGTTGAGCGCCGTGTGGAATGCTGCTCTGCTCAGCTTCACAAATAAAGAAATATAGCTCTTTGTCATACATTTTCCCACCGCAAAACGATGAGGACGAAAAAAAAAAGAATAACAAAAAAAATGCTACCACAACAAGATGTACCAGTCTGCGGCAAAACGTTACGTAAACTTGAATTGTTTGAAAAAAGGCTTTAAACTGGAGCTGCCTCCGCCGCGTACGACAAAATGAACTCAAATGGATTTCTGCAAAAGAAAATTAAAAAACTTCTTCATGTTGTTTGTTTGCTAACAAAAAAAAGGAAATATATATTTCTTGCGAAATATTTGCATAATGTTGTTATATCACCCAAAAACACACCGGCATACAACCTCTGGGGTGTTTTTGGGTTTTCCGTTGGGATAAACTTTATGTTAATGTTTGTCATAGCGCTCAGTGAAGGAAGTTTAAATTTAACTTATGTACAGATTGAGAAAAGAAAAAACTGTCATTGTAAGACTTTAAGAGCGCTTTGATCTTTAATGGCAATTTTGTGTGGAAATACTACAAGTAAATAGGTGATTTTGTGAGAAAACTGTAAATAATAAAAGCTTCTGCAACCATCACGCAGATTCACATTAATTTGGATGTGGTATTGTAGTTGGTAAGAGGCTTATGGTGATTTTTTTGTGAATTTTTCTTGTGAATAACACTATGTGAAGGTGAAGAAACTTGCAGTAATTTTTTATTCAACGGACATTAAGTAAATTACTGAATTCTCCGAAATAAGAGAGGACATTTTTAAAAATACGTACCAAGTTTGCTTCTTTTATAAAACATTAACGCCTTCACGTTGATTATTATGTTTGTTTTGTAATACGTACGAATGGCGCTCGTTTACTGTTACTCACTATTTTTACATCGTAATGAAGATGACCTACAATATTTGGACCAATGTTTTTACCCCTTAAAAATTCTGTAAAATTACTGAATATATTGATTTTACTCTCTTAACAAATCTTCTATTATGGAAACATTTTTAAGGAAGTCAAAATAGGGCAATGACGTTGGTTTAGCAAAAAAGTTCCCTAAGTGGCCCATTTACACATTACAACTTACGAACGTGGTTCATAAATTGAAGGCCTGAATGAATAAAAATTCCACACGCTTCGGTCTTCTGCGAGCGTGTTTCAGTTAGTTCTACCACAATTTTGGATCTCTCTGCTCTACGCCGTCCTTCTGGTTCGCCTTCAAACACCTTTGTCGGTGCAGCATTTACATCCATCCTGGCAACATGTCCCAGCCATCGAAGTCGTTGGATTCTGACTCTTTTAGCTACGTCGTGGTAAAGCTCATATAGTTTATGGTCCATATATTTTTCCACGATTCGACATAGTTTTTTCTTAGTAGCCCGAGATAAGGTGATGTTACTAATGTTCGAGCACTATGCTCTGCTGGATTTATTGGCTGTCATTATTTTTCTTGCTGGCGGAGGATCCGAGGTAGGTAAACTCATCTACTACCTCAAAACAACAATTTTCAAGGTTTGTTGTGTCTTCGTTTGCCGCTAAACCCATTTTTGATGGCCCCTTTTGTAATGATGAGAAAACTGAATATGGTGCCAGACATGTTGACACCAGCCTTTCTCTTCACCTTCACCATAACTATATTACATAGTGTACAGGAGACCTCTTTCCTTTTTGTATGGTCAGAGTGATCCTTACCAACATCTGCATAGTCAAATTATTTTTGCAGAAATACCAAACTCAGTCATGGCCTCATCTATATATATAAAAATGGTGGCAAAAATGTATAGTAATCAGAGCTCGCAATAATTGGTCTCTCTTGTTCTTGTTGTCAGAAAATAACCACTCATCAACTGACACGATGCGAAACTGTCGCGAAAAAACCCTTAAACTTCATTCTTCTTTGGCTTGCTCATTGCTCAACCGACGAGCATTTCTGTTTACTAGATCGGCTCATGGGTTTACGCGAGACCCTTTACTTCGTAAAAACTCGTCAAACGGTCTTTTGAGCATGTATGTGTGTTGCGCGTGTGGATAGGCAAACGTACGCATACACATTTGCACACTAATGATCCTCCTTTCCCCTTTTCTTCTTCTCTACTCTTAAAAGCATATGACGAAATTATTAAGGCAACAACATAATGCAAAGCAACAATAAAAATAAAGACCTTTTGTGCGGACACTTTGCTTGCTTTGCTCACTTACTGATTCTCAGTAGCTGAGCGACGGAAGGTTCTGTTCGTATCGAGCGGTCAGTAAGAGACCGATTCATGTATTACGTTCAACCCGAAACCTGAGAGCAAGAACACGAGCAAAACGAAGAAATGGTTGCTGTTCAGACACTGAGCGATTCCGTCTCATTTGTTTCGGTCTTTTAAGTGAGCAGACCGCGCAGTAAAATTTGGTTGAGCATATTTTGCGAGCTCTGATAGTAATTCATCAATTGAGAACTGCTGGGCCGATTTTGCTCAAACTTTTTTTCAGTTGTTCGCTATTGCCAGGAGAAGGTTTATGTGAAAGACAATTTTGGGAAAATCTTCCGGAAAAGTCGAAAAATTGGAAAAATCGAAAATTGCCTTTTTATATAGAATTTTGTGTGCAATTTTTACAGAATGGCTTTTCGAATAGAAAAATGGAAAATTTTTGTTAAAAAAAGCGGAAAATTCCGGAAAAATTCGAAAATTTAAAATTTTTTTTTTACGATATTTTGCATATTATTTTCGTATGACTTTATAGTTTTGGTTGATGTAATATAGAAAAATTCTCGGTGGAAAACTCGGAAAATTCAGGAAAAACTCGAAAAATTTGGATTTTTTCGGAAACATTTTGCACCGCAAATTGAATTTTTGTATTACATTTTGTGTGTAATTGTTTCGTTGTGGCTTTTCGGTTGGAAAAATAGAAAATTTTGGTTGAAAAATTATGGAAAAATTCCTAAAATTTAAAATTTTTTTCGACGAAATTTTACATTTTATTGTAAGTTTTGATAATTTTGAATGATATAATTGTGAAAAATTCGGATAATTATTCCGAAATGACTTTTCGAATAGAAAATTAGAAAATTCTTGGTCGGAAAATTCCGGAAAAAATCTAAATTTTTAGATTTTTTCGACGAAATTTTTCATTGTATCGCTTGATTTGATGATTTTAGACGACGTAAAGATATTCGTTATGATGCTTGAAAAATTTCGGAATATTGTGAAATTTATTATGTTAAAATATTAAATGCAAAATGGTAGAACAATTTTAAAATCTTCTGCATATGCATAATGCATTGGTCCGATTGTTCAAAACCACATTGAATACAATGCATTATGACGTCCACAAAATCATTATCAGAGAAGACAAGAGACCCTTTGGATGCCATGTAAGACAATTCAATGCTCCCACTATAAATGAAGACGGAATTGTTCTAAAGCTTCGGGATGGTGGACAAGTTGGACGAAATGGCTAACGACATTTGCACAGAATTCGCACGACAACATCCAATTTCGATCTTGAAATTATCTTCTGATCAAAGACATGTGCGTGCTAATGTGTGTCAGTCTACTGTCGAAATTAGGAATACCAGCGCAAAATCGTTCAATGCATGATGCATTCAATCCCGAATTGCAACAAGAACAAGACTTCGATCGAGTTGAGCTGACTGAAAGAGTCCGAACAAATGTGGCGCTCTTAACTTCCGAGCAAACGAATGTGGACGATTAAATGATGAAAGTTGTTGACATTGGAACGGAAGCATTTACTTTCTCGATGATGCCGGTTGGACAGGCAAGAGATTCGTAATTTCTTTGATTCTAGCAACAATTCCGTCAAGATCGCAATTAAGTTAGCTGTTGCATACTTTGGTATTGCTTCCACAATCGAACTGCACATTCCGCTTTCTTCTCACGGTTGACAACACAACGTGTAGCGAATTTGTTGCGAGAATGCTTAATCATTATTTGGAATCAATGCACGATGGCGCATAAACGAGCATTGGAGGCAGATGACCTAACGATGAAAAATTTTCGAGGTCATTTAACGAGAATGAGGCAACCAACTATTCGACAGAATTTTTGAACTCTCTAGATGTGCCAGTTGTGCATAATTTGCAGCTGAAGGTGGGATCATCCGAAATTGTAATTAAAGCGACGATCGTCAAGGGCATATGCAAAGGAGAGGAAGTCCTTATCCCTCGAATCTATTATTCCAACCGATCTTCCCTTCCAATTCAACTCTCATTCGATTGGCTTTTGCGATAACAATCAATAAATCGTAAGGCCAATCATTGGAAATTTTTGGAATCAACCTTGAATTTCCCTGCTTTTCACAGGGTCAGCTGTGCGTTGTTTGTTTGCGTGTTGGCAAACAGTCTTCATTGTTTGTTTTTACGCCGGAAACAAATAGGAAAACATTGTATATCAGATCGCTCCTCACAGATTTCGATTAAATTCAAGTAAATCAGATTAAAACTTGAACTATCTGTGTTTTACTATTATATAAAGGCGTTACCTTAGGAGCGAGACGAAGTTTGCTGGGTCCAAAGTTGTATGGCAGAACAACGTTTGCCGGGTCAGCTAGTATAGTCATATTTCTTATCGGTGAGTAGGGCAGCTTTGTAGCCGACAAAAACGGTGGCAGCTGTCGACCTGCTTTTTATAAGATTGTTTTTCCAGGATTTGTCCTAATGTGAATATTTGATCTGTCGTAGATTTACCAAGTCTACAGCCGCACTAATAAGGCCCAAATAGTTTGTCTACAATTGGCGTTAGTCGTTCACACAACATGCTCGAAAGGACCTTGTGGGCTTATTACACAGTAGTTCATACGCTCACTACGATCTCCTTTCTTGTATATGGGACATAACAGACTGAGACTCCAATCCGCGGGTATGCTCTCCTCTAGCCTGATGTTCTTCATGATCTGATACATGCTCCTAATCAGCTTCTCCCCACCTGCTTTAAACAATTCAGCCGGGAGACCATCAGCTCCAGCCGCTTTGTTATTTTAAAGGCGGGATATTGCCACATGTTTTTTGCTCTGCCTCGAAAATGGACAGTTAATACCATCGTCATTGATTGGAGAGGGGTTTTCTGGAGTGGAGAGTTTCGAAATGTTCTCTCCATATCTTCAGAACGCTATCCGGTTCCGTCATTACCTGGCCATCGCTGTCATTGCAGGAGGACAACCCTGTTCCCTGTATTCTCGTCTTAACTCTCTTGTAGAATTTTCGGGCTTCCCCTCTACTTCGGAGCAACACAGTGCACTCATACTGTCTCTCCTTCAGCTTCTTCTTTTTCCGCCTAAAGAGACGAGTTGCTTCGCCTCTCTTCTCCCTGGGCTGTTCACGAACAGTTCACGTTGACATTGGCTGCAGTTTATCCCTGTATGCAGCATCCGTCTCTCACGTGGCATTGCGACATTCATCGTCGTACCAGGCATCATCTTGAGACGGCTTTGAGTACCCAAGTATGCATATCGCCGTCCGTTCTATTAAGTCGGCTATATATTGCCACTTCGATGTAATACTATCAGGGTTTGGAGCATTTCGTAGCAGTTGAGTTAGGTGGTTGGAGTAGGCGTACGCTACCTCTGTGGTTCGCTGTTTACCGATGTCCAGCTTTTATTGTGCTGGGTTGAGTAAGTTTTTCGCCATGCTTAGACTTCTAGTATTATTATGGTCAAATCTAGTTCTGCTAACTACCATATTTCTTGCCGCAGAGAAATCAATCAGTCTGATGCCATTGCTCGACGTTTCGGTGTGCAGACAGATGTTTCCGATGCGGTCTCCCTGCCTATTTTAGAATTAAAATCGCCTAGTACAATTTTGATGTCATAGCTCGGACTACGGTCATACGGTTTATGCTCTCATGGAACTCGTCTTTGTCCTCAACGCTTTTCTCTACTGTCAGAGCATGGATATATATAAGTGTTATGCGGCTATTCGTTCACACACCTATTCGCTCACGGCTATTCTTCACCCGTGTCCTTTCCACCGGATTTACTATAAAGCAGTTACGTCAGCCTTATATTCTTTGAGGACTTCCGCCAGTTGGATGAAGGCACCTGGTCTGTACAGTGTTCTATAATTCCAGGTGCATATCCTCAAAACATGGTCCTTAATTCGTTTGCGGTGGTCGTCAATATTTTGGAGGTTTCATTTAATTCTTTTTATACTTCTTTTCATTGCAATAGACCAAACGTCAGTGGGGGGTGCAAGCCCATCTCTGCTCTGACGGGTGTCAAAGGCACGTTTCCAGGCGACACCAGGTGGGGGTACTCGGTCCGCAGTAGTACCCCGAATACGGAGCTCTTTGAGTAGACTTAAAGTGTAATTGACAAGAATCACTATGCGTTTACCAAGTTAAACCGGTCAGAATTTCGTCGAAAAGTGCATGAGATATGTAAGAGTTTAATTTTAAAAATAACACAGTGGCACAAAATTGAGCTTTCCGTTTATAAATGTTGTTAATCGGCTTTGTTTCATCTACGGCAGATCTCTGTTACAACATATCTGTTTTTAAAAAATCGCCATTTAAGCTCTTTCGGATTAAAATCTCCCTTTAATATTTGCAATGCATGAGGCCATGCGTTTATATCTCTCATTGAAGGTATCTTTAATATTTACAATGGGCTTAAGGGCAATCTTTTTTCTTCTTTTAATTGATGCACCTACAGTGAATATTTGAATATGTGAATCTTTTCCGTATGTTCGCTAAACGAATCAACTTGTGCCAAGGATAAGCAAAAAAAACGGCCTAACGTGAATATGGGTTTATAAAAAGAGTAAATCATAATGTTATCACTGTTTTTGCACAACTTGTTGTAAAATACGTGTGCGTGCCTGTGGGTGTAGGTGTATTGTGAACTTTCTCGTGTACCTTGTCAACGTCGATGTACCATCGCTTATGTTTCCTTGTTGTTGTTGTTGTTAAATATTCTCGGTGCTCAACTCAACCCAAACGTTTTTGTTCGTTTGTAATAGTAAAAATCACTGCAACATTGTGTTCCACCTTTGTGTCGAACATTTTCCATTGCCACAGCTGTGGCAACGCATAAGCAAAAGTAATTGAGCGAATGGAAGTGTGTGACAGCTCACGAAGAGCTGCAGCAGGTGATTGCTGCCACGGACTTGGATTATTGCGCTTGTTTTTGTTACTGTACCTATTACACAATTTTGAACATGGCTAGCAGAGAGATAGAGATAGAAGGAGGTTCACGCGGCCTTGAACAGTGTAAGATTTAAACGATTCGGGTAGATAATATTTAATTTTGTCTTATATTGTCATAAAATTGTTAAGTTGGTTTTAGTGACCCAAAAATATATATCCTTCCTATTAATATTATAAATGTGAATGTGAATGTTTTGGACCAGTGGGCGGAGTGGGCGTGGTACACTTTTTTTTAGAGCTAGAGATATAAAATTTGATACCCAGATAGTTCTCAACAACGCGAATATGAATATGAAGACGAAATTTTATTTTTGGATCCAATGGACATAGTGGACTTGGCAAAACTTTTTTAAAGCTAGAGAGATACAATTTGATACCCAGATAGCACTCGATACCACTAATTTGAATATGCAGACCAAATTTAAATTTGGACCCAATGGGCATTTTTTTAGAGCTAGAGAGATATAATCTCATACCCTGATAGTGCTCGACAACACAAATATAAGTTTGCAGACGAAATTTTAATTTTGGCCCAATTGGCTTTAGACATACAATTTAACACCCAGATAGTACTCGACAACATAAATATGGTTATGGCAAAACTTTATTAGAGCTATGATATATACAATATGATATATTATATACATACAATATGATATGATATGACAATACAAAAATTAATATGCAATCAAAATTTTAATTCCCGATGAATGGTGGGATTTAACGTAGCCAATTTGTATTTTGGCCCTAGAGGGACATTTTCTGACCAAATTTTTATTTTGAATCAGTGAGTGGAGGGCGTAGCAAAACTGCATTTTAGCACTAAAAAGATAACATTTGCTATACATATATTACTTGGCACTAAAATTACAAATTTGAGGAGAAAAATTTCATTTCATTTCTACCCCAAGAAACTTGGATCAAACCTCAAATTTACAAGGACCATGATTTATGACTATACACTTGGAATGTCCGAACTCTTTACAGAGGTGGTGCCTCTATCTAACCTGCGGATGTCCTCGATAAATACAAGACCGCCATACAGGAAATGCGATGGACGGGATAGGGATGCACACGTCGAAAAAATTGTGACACCTTTTTTATAGCTTTCATGCAGAAAGACACAAATTTGTATGTGCATTCATAGTTGGCAAGAAACTTCGACATCAGTTCTCGAGGTTTAGCACTGTAAGTGACCGAATAGCCACTTTTCGTATCAAGGCGAAATATGTTTACATTACGCTGATTTGTGTACACGCCCCGACAGAAGACAAAGATGAGGACATTATTGATGCATTCTATGATCGCCTAGATGAAATATATGATCGCTGCCCTTTATATGACATTAAAATTGTTCTGGAAGATTTTAATGCTAAAATAGGAAGAGAAGATGCTCTTTAATCAGCAGTCGGAAAATTCAGTCTTCAAAGCAACACCTCCGATAACGGATTCAGACTGGTTAGCTGCATGTCGGCAAGAAACATGGTAGTGAGTGGAATCAGATTCCCGCATAAAGATATCCACAAGGCAACCTGATCAAAATACCAGAAACCAGATTGATCACTTGGTAATTGATGGGAGGCATGTCTCAAGCGTTATGGATGTGCGTGTGATGCGCGGTGCAAATATTGACTCAGATCACTACTTAGTTGCAGCTAAGGTATGTACGCGATTAAGCAGTGCTAAAAAAGGTCGTATTCAAACGCAAAGGAAGCTAGATATCAAAGCTTCATACCACCGAGATAGCCAATGCCTACTCCAACCAAATCGCTCAATTTCTTCGACCCTAACCCTCTAATTTTGATCTTCCCGACACCCAGTGACAGCATTTTGCGAATTCTATGACCATTGCCGCAACGACCAAAGTGAGTTACGAAAAACCACCCGCAGACTAGGCCTGGTTCAGTGAGGAATGTCGTGAAAAGTCTGAGGAAAAGGAGGATGCATACAGGGCAAAACTGCAGCCAATGGCAATGCGTGCAGTGACGGAGCATTATAATGAGAGGAGGAGGGACATGACTCTCCTGTTCAGGTGAAAAAAGTGTCTATGAAAGAAAAGAGAGAGCCAGGATATCGAAAATCACAGGGATAGAGGTGAAGCCCGGAGCACTGCAATTGAACGGCTTAAAAATGTCGCAGACAGATTAATTCTGGAAGTTTTCGAGGGAAAATGAAATTCGCCATCGTTACTGGCGAGTACCGCCGTCGAATGAATCATGAGCTGTATGAGCTGTACGCTGACATTGACATAGTCAAGCGCGCTCAAATAGATGCTGGCTTGGGCACGTTGTACGAATGGACAAAATGCTCCGGCTCGAAAAGTCTTCGGCAATAAACTTGATAGTAGGCGCAGGAGGAGGCGACCAAAACTTCGTTGGATGGACCAGGTGGTCCAGCTGTTATTTAAGCACACATATCGTTTTTGTAAGTATACTGAATTCAGTCATATTTTTCCCAGGATATACGCTTATGAAAATTTGACTGAGAAAGGAACATGGACTATATTGACCTACCCTTTGTGGTACATCCTATACAAAATGGCAAATTTTTTAAAATTAATATTTTTCATAACTTGCAAAGAGACAACTGGAGGACATTTAAATAGGTTAAGTTAAATTAACTGTAAACGTAGACATATCCTGAGAATATCGAAACGAGAATATCACACCCTTTCTGGTACCACCTATACAAATGTACGAATTCAATCCATAGTTTTACATACATATTCTTTTTTATACATATTTTTATGTTTGATTCCAACAGCTCTAGGTTGGAGCAAAAGGCCGTAACAAAATTATTTCTTCGGGATCTATCTTGCGCCTTCAGTTTTTTCTCTTTATTTGGAAAATTAAATAAACTCATACAATGTTTCAAAGCTTCCACTGTTATATTACTCCAGATTATTGTTGAACGCTACTAACCTTGTATGGGAAGTTCATTGCAAACCAATTCAGTCATTCCAATGTTTTATAACTTCGTACTAAATTTTAAAATGAATTGTCCTATAGTCCGTCGGATAAAATATAATGTGCTATGGAAGAGGCCACGTCTACTTATTAATTAGCTCATATTTTTGGGCTAATCACAAATCATCATAATTTCATGTCGCTAAGGTTAATAGTACCCCAAATATTGAATTTTTGTAATTAGGGTCGTAGGGGATAGCCGACACCCCCTGATTCGACCCCGCCGGTCATTCTTTAAAAACATACATTTATGTATAATGAATCCATATACAATTTCAAAACGATATACGTCAGAATTGCATATACGCACAAATACAGGTATGATTACTAAGATGCCTATAAGTCATTTCCAGCAACAAGAGTACATCGATAACAAACCGATATAAGTGCTTAATATATGTATGTATATTAGGACGGCAGCAAAATGTACAAACAATTTTGTATATTCTGCCACTTGATGTAAAAACTATATAATGGAAATTTGATTGAGATGGGACAACTATTTCCCGTGCCCCAAAGAGGTCAAGGGTCAAGGTTCTTAGTAAATCCTATGTTTTTGCTAATATTCGATTAAGGAATTGTATTTTTTTCACGCAAATATGTAATAGTAGACCGTATCACCTTACAGGCACACAAAAAAAAGTTATCCGTACACCAGCGAATATGAAACAATGTTCGAAGGACATTTTAAAAAAAAATTTATATCGTTATATCTTCCATATTAACAGTCCGATCTTAAAGCTTGATATAGCGAATTTTTTGTCTCGGCTCTTAGGTCCATTGACCTCAAGTGTACCGTTGTAGTACTTACGCCCCAAATCTAATTTCCTACCACCATAATGTGACACCGTAATGATAGAAATTTATAGTTTGCGAAAAACCATAAAACTTTTGCGAAGAAAGTATCTTGATAAATACAGCACAACTATCTAAAAAATGCTTTTATAAATTCATTGTTGCAGATCGTAGGGGTCACCTTTTTTAAATTTGTCATAGCTTCAGTATTTACATTCAGATATTAAAGTATATATCGATGTGTTTGTCTGTGGCAGACCAATTTTTTTGAATTCAAAAGTCTTTGATCTCAAATTACCTTTACTACTAACAAAATTTTTCCACCCTTAGAATGTTTTGTTATCCATGTTAACGAATGCGATAGTGCGTTCAGTTGGATATATGGATGCAACTGGATACATTCGTCAAATATTCGGTCCACAAGTTGTTAATTTTATAAACTTCAAAAGTGACTCAAACTTCGCAGAGGGTTTTGTTCATGTAGTACATGAATCTGCCATGGCGGTCACCGACGAGCAACGCATGGGCCACATTTTATCTAAACCCGAGAGCCGTCAAAAATATAGCCAACTTGAATCACGTCGAGGTATGATCGACAAAAATTTCTATTATTTTACTTTGCTTTTTGTTGCTAATTCCATGTTGTGTAATTTGAGGTATGATGTAAAGGTTACTTCAGGTCAAAGACTCTTGATTTAAAAAAATTGGTCTGCCACAGACAAACACATCGATATATCATACTTTAATATCTGAATGTAAATACTGAAGATATGAAAAATTTAAAAAGGTGACCCCTACGATCTGCAACAATGAATTTAAAAAAGCATTTTTTAGATAGTTGTGCTGTATTTATCGAGATACTTTCTTCGCAAAAGTTTTATGGTTTATTGCGAGCTATAAATTTCTAACATTAGGCTGTCACATTAGGGTGGTAGGAAATTAGATTCTGTACACTTGAGGTCAATGGACCTAAGAGCAAAAATATTGGCCTCGCCGAGACAAAAAATTCTCTATTTAATCGGACTGTTAATATGGAAGATATAACGAAAAAACTAAAAAGGCGACCACTAGGTTCGGCAACAAAAAAAAAAATTTTTTTTGAAATGTCCTTGGAACAATGTTTCATATTCGCTGGTGTACGGAGAACTTTTTTTTTTGTGATACGGTCTAATGAAATAGTCAAATATTGACGAGTGTGGGCAGAGCCTCGGCCGTTTTACTAACTTGGTTCCAAATAGTCTGGCTGTATCTCTGTGAAATTTTCAGTACAATCAAACGTTATTTTAACTGCTATAACGATTTATTTTAAATGGGGCGTGGTACAGCCCACTACCAGCCTGGCTGATGTTCATACTGTACCAACAACACATACCAAATATCAGATTTATAGCTCTTATAGTACATGAGATACAGTATACGGTTTTATACCACGCTCACTGATCCGATCTCGCACATTTTTTGTTGGATCACGAAATGCCAAATGCATCCACACATATTTTCAAGGTCATTGGAGGAACAGTCCACCAGATATTGCGTTTTCAAAAATAGTGCCCAATGGGCGGAGTCACGCACTCTTAATATATCTAAAATTCAAGTACCCTATTTTCGCCACCTACCACACATCTACATTCTGTGAAAATTTCGTAATTTCAGAACGGTTAAGCCGTTTCTAGTCTATATGGCACTAAGAAATGGAAATAAACAAACACAAAATCATCTACATATATATAGATTTGACCTTTGACCTCTTTAGAGCAAGTCTTAAAGTTGTATAGCTCTTATCACAAAGTTCTAATGATCGGACTAACATATATAAAGATATATTTTAGAGTTGTCCTTTGCGAATGAATGATAATTATGTAGTCTACATTACTTATACGTGAACAAAAACTTATTTTAGCACCGCCTACAGCACCACCTATGGGCAATTTTACACATTTCTTATTTCCTAAACCTTCATGTAGCAATTACTAACAAACCCACAGAAGAATTTATGCAGTTTGGTACAGCCGTGTTCAAGTTTTAAGCATCCGAACAAACTACTATTCATTATACCATCACCCTTAGGGATGAGGGTATATATCATTTGATACGAAAAAAAAGTGTAACGCATTAAAGGAGACGAGTTAGACCCCAAGTATCTTAAGACCAAATTCGTTTCGGGACTTTTTAAGACGATTGAGCTATGTCCGTCTGTCTGGCTGGCTGGCTGGATGGCTGGTCAGCAGGATAACTCGAGTAATCGTTAACGGATCGGTATGAAATTTTACCAGTATTCATATTTTTCAAAACGAACTTATGGGATTGTAAATGGGCGGAATAGCCCCACCCCTTCTGGTACCTCCCATACAAAATTACCTATTTTTGGAAAATTAATATTTCTTCCATAACTTCCAAACGGACAACTGGAGGATGTTTGAATTTGGTCAGTTTATTTATCTTGCAAAAGTAGACAAACCCTATGAAAACCGAAACCTTTGCCCCACCCATTCTGGTACCTCCCATACAAATGACCGAATTGACCCTCATACTTTTACATACATATATTTTTTGTTAGTAAACTGAATTCACTCAAATTTTGCGTGTGATGTTCGCTTATGAAAAGTTGAATTAAGAATGAATATGGACTATATCGGTTCATGCCTTCTGGTACCTCCCATACAAAATTACCTATTTTTGGAAAATTAATATTTCTCCCATAACTTCCCAACGGACACTTGGGGGGTAATGAATATTTGTCGATAAATTTATATTGTGATAGGAGGCGAAACCTCAGAGAGCCTAACTATTTGACACACCCCTTCTGGTACCTCCCATACAAATGACCAAACCCACCCCCATAGTCTCACATACATATCTTTTTGTAAGTAAAGTGAATTCACTCAAATTTTGCGTATGATGTTCGCTTGTGAAAATTGGACTCAGGAATGAACATGGACTATATCGGTTCACGGCTTCTGGTACCTCCCATACAAAATTACCTATTTTTGGAAAATAAATATTTCTCCCATAACTTCCAAACGGACAATTGGGGGGTAATGAAAATTGATCGGTAAATTTATCTTCTGATAGAAGGCAAAACCTCAGAAAACCTAACTATTTGATACACCTCTGTTGATACCTCCCATACAAATGACCGAACCCACCCCCATAGTCTCACATACAATCTTTTTTGTAAGTACACTGAATTCAGTAAAATTTTGCGTAAGGTGTACGGTTATGAAGATTTTAATCAGAAATGAATATGGACTATATCGGATTACCCTTCTGGTACCTCCCATACGAAATGAGTTTGTTTGGAAAATTTATATTTCTCCCATAACTTCTAAACCGGCATAATCAAATTTGGTCAGTTAATTTATCTTGTAATAGGAGGCAAAGCCTCAGCAACCCTAACTATTTGGCACACCCCTTCTGGTACGTCATATATAAATATATGGAATATTTCCCCTTAACATACGTATAATTTTTGTATGTACACTAAATTCAGACAAATTTTGCCAAGGTAAGCGATCATTGAACGTTGACTTACGAAAAAAAATAAGACACGTTGTGCTGCCCCTAATTGTACCTTCTGTACAAATAGGTCAAATTTTGTATGTTTTTGATCTACATGCAGATAAAAAATAATACATAAGTAATTTTATTTTAAAAATCTATAAATTTCAATTACTCAAGACTTAAACAATACCTTATATTGGGTGATGGTATTTATCAGTCAGTTTACCTGACTGAAATTTCTGTACTGGTTTTTATATATAGATTACTAACTTTACTTCTGAATTAATAAAGGTCTTACAGAAATGTTCACCTATTTTATTCAACGATGCTGTAACGCTAAACATTATTTGTAAAATACGTTCTTGCTCATATGTATTACAAGCAGGAAACAGCTTTCAGGAAGCAAATCATTCATCTTCGTCTGGTGGTACATACATCGATATATATGTATATGGCAGGAGATGATATAAAGTGCATATGTTGTTCCATACATAAGAAAATATAAAATATGTTTCTTCATATAAAATACATAAACACACCACTGCGTGTAGGAGTTACTTACATATTTGTATCGTTGAGTACCACCAACCAACGAATAAAACTGTAAAGATGAAATTATTATGAATAAATTTGAATATTTCCATTTTACAGGTGTGGTTGCAAGCGTTCCCTATTCCACGACGACGATTTGTTCAATTAAAAGGCAATATTGGTATATCGGAAAGCTAAAATACAATTTAGATTTTGATTACGTTTTTCTAACTGCCAATAATTTGAGAAATATAAAATTTACATAATATAACATGCTTTGTTTTTTTTCGCCCTTCCAACGCCATTAAACTGGGGGAGATATTTGAAAGACAAAAAAAGAATACTGTTAAAATCACAATTTGTGCATGTAATCATATAATAGCGACAATTACTTGATTTTCATGTCGTACAACGAATAGAAACCACAATTTATCACCAGCCACACTTTAAAATGATTTCCCAAAATACTTTTTAATACGAAAGTGAATATTTATTAGCTTAGCCCTTGAGGGTGCAATGATTTAGATACGTTTACAACACGAGCTGGCTTCAGCAGCTGTGAACAGCCTCTGGAGAGATGCGAATGGTAGGAATGTGTATTTTTCATCTGTGGGTGTTAATTTTCAGTTGGGTTTAGTGTGGTAAAGTTGTAAAATCTGAAAATGTGTCTATGTAGTTGTAAAGTGTTGAATATTTCTGTTGGTTATTTTTGTGGGTGCAATTTACGAGTCATAGGAGGAGGAATATATTCATATGAGCAAGTTAAGTTAAATAAATGGCGATATTGAAGGAATCCGGGACAATGTATTGCATACACATTGGTGACTTAATAATAGTTTATATAATTTAAATTTAACCACACTAAGTATAATATGCAACGTCAATAAAAAATAATTGAACAATATAAAACAATATAAAAAAATAATTGAACAATATATTCGATGGTAAAGTTATAGCTTCTCGCGTTGTTGTTAATAGACACGCTTTCTATTTTTATACATTCACAACTAAATCTGCCCTTCACTACTCTCAATAGCAGTAAGTCTTGTTCTGGGAATATAATAAATGTTTCACATAAACTCATAAATGGCATGAAGAGCTGCGATAGTCACTGCAGATTGCAATAAAGTTGTATATTCATTTTATTCTTCTTCGAATACGGTCTGTGCATATTTTAATAAACTGACTATTTCGTTGTACTTTTCAAAAATATGGAATAATTTTTTTATCGTGAAATTTATTAAATTTATTTTTTCAATAGAAAAACGTTGAAATATATTTAACAACAATTGTCGCACAGCAATGATAAATATATCACAAGAGAACTAAAATATATATATATTTTGTGTACGAGTACAAATGGAAACTTTCGGGCATTGTATGACCAAGGGAAAAATATCATTACGTTGTTTCGTTTTTAGTCAAATTGTACTTAATGGTCAATAGGGTGGGTCGATAAAAAAAGTTGTGCCGGTCACCCCCTAGAATGAAAGATAATTTAAAAACGAATTTAAAAAATTTTTGTATTTTTTTTTGCCACGCCTCTTGACTCCGCGCATTGGGTTTTTTGTTTCCTGTGTCTCCATTTATAGTCCGATCGTAATGTGTGACATATCAATGTTCTTGGACTGACAACAGCTACATTTTTTTCTCTGATCACTTTTGACTCCGACATCAAACTCTAGAAGTTTCTACCGGAATCTCGGTTTTTACCCCCCTAAGTCAAATTTTTTTCGTAACGATAAAAAAGTTTTTTTAAATTCCATGATATTTTCTCTTTTACAGTATATATTTTTAGTCATAAACAAAAAAGTTACAGAGGTTTAAAAAACAAAATTCGAACACATTATCTATTATCTATATCTATATATATAAAAGAGGATGTGTGTATATATATATGTAGCGTATGGACTCGAAAACGGCTGGACCGATTTTGATGAAATTTTCAGGGAATCTTCCGAATAACCCCGCGAGTAACATAGGCTACACATTGTTTGGATTTTTCTACATTTAGGGGGTGAAAATGGCAATATTCGATAATATGCAATAGCGAAGCATTGCCGGGCCCACTAGTTGCAAATAAAACAAAAATAATGTATTTTTTTAAAAGTACATGTTGGGTAAATATATTTGATTGTAAATGATAATAAACCAGGAAGTTTGGTTTTTCCAATCTAGTATATGCATACAAATGGGGCCGGCCATGGCATGATGGTTAGCACACGTTACTACCATGTAGGAGATCAATGGTTCGATTCTCCAGTCATCTACACTTTACTTTCATTACCGGCCCTCTCGATGTTGTCGACAACAACTTCGCAGTATAGTTCCTTGTCGAGAGCGTGGTAATTGACAATATCGTGAGAAGCTATTCCATACCTCCACTCATGGTGTGTAAAGAGAAATTAAGTTTTTTAATACAAATGTACATCAGCTACATATACATTAGGGCGTTTCACAAAAAAAATTTTGCAACTCTTGAAGCGGAATATTAAGGCTTGTGATCTAAAAGAATTTCGAAAAAATTTTTGGATTTTTTGAAGATGGGTATGGGGTCGCTGAAATAGATTTTATCAAAAAAATGAGGTTATGGAGAAAAAAATTTTATATTATTTTTTTCTGGTGCTTTTTGTTCATACAACTAAACAATTCTCTTCTTATGGATCCGATCATACGACAAAAAAATTATTGGTGTGAAAAATTATTATATTATGGACCACTTTGATAGTCTTAAAAGTGAAAAATTATTTTTCCTAGATTTCAAACCTCGATAACTTGAAAAGTTTTCAACATTTTTTCAAGATGTAAAAAGCGTTAGAAAGATAATTTAGATACTTTTATTTTGGTATATATAAGTTTATGTCTTACTTGTGAAAAATGTTGAAAAAAATAAAAAATAGACAAAAAAAAATATTTTTTATTTTTAAATTCACACTTTTTGAACTTTAAAATATTTAAAATAGGCCCTTTTTCAAATGTAACAAAATTCATAATGCATAATTTTGTAACCTCAAACAGTAAAAGGGTTTTTGATGAATTAAAATTGTCCACTTCCTTTTTTCGAAAGATAGACTTTTATGGGAAAATGATTAAGATTTTGTTTCTTCAAAGAAAAAACTAGAAAAACTATGTGTTGTGAATGATTAATCAGAAAGAGGCGTGGCGTCGGCTACAATATATAACAAAAAATTACAAAAAATGAGGATGATTTTCAAAACTTATTGATTAGAGTTGATAACAATTAAAAAATTATACCTTATGTTAACAAAAATGTCATTGAAAAAGCTCTTAAGAAACCAATTTTAAAATACTTCCACAGTTGTTCCACATTTAATGGTTAACGTATTGTAATTTTAGATACAAATTTACTTTTTAATTTTAATTTGTTCATTAAATATGTTGATTTTGTTTATTTAATATCTTTTGATTTTGTATGGGAATACAAATATATTGATGAATTGAATTTTTGATATTTTTATTAAAGCAATGTATTTGAGAAGTTTTTTTTTTACTTAACCAAGAACGAAACATAATGAAATTCTTTTAATTTTCATAAAATTTGATAAATAAAAAAAAAATTCTCAAACTTTAATTTTTTTCTTATATTTTTCCAACAAGTAAAAATAAATCTATGTACCGAATGAAAGGTAATTTAAAGACCTTTCCAACGCATTTTACATCTTGAAAAAATGTTGAAAACTTTTCAGGTTATCGAGGTTTGAAATCTTGGAAAAATAATTTTTCACTTTTAAGACTATCAAAGTGGTCCATAATATAATAATTTTTCACACCAATAATTTTTTTGTCGTGGGATCGGATCCATAAGATGAGAATTGTTGAGCTGTATGAACAAAAAGCACCAGAAAAAAATAATATAAATATTTTTTCTCCATAACCTCATTTTTTTGATAAAATCTATTTCAGCGACCCCATACCCATCTTCAAAAAATCCAAAAATTTTTTCGAAATTCTTTAAGATCACAAGCCTTAATATTCCGCTTCAAGAGTTGCAAAAATCGCAAAAAACGCGTTTGGTGAAACGCCCTAATATACATAGTTACCAATCTCACTGTTAGCAATTATTACAATGATGTTAGGAAAAATGTAGTTAAAACCAGTACAGAAATTTCAGTCAGGCAAACTGACTGATAAATACCATCACCCCATATAAGATATTGTAGAAGTCTTGAGTTATTGAAATTAATAGATTTTTAATTAAAATAAAATAATTTTTTCCCTGCTTGTGGTGCAAAATCGTCCAAAGCTTTACTTATTTGTGTAGGAAGAATAGGTGCCGGTTTGGAATTTATGTGAGAAATATTAATTTTTCAAAAAAAAAGTAATTTTAATAGGGGTTACCAAAAGGGATGAACCGATACAGTCCTTATTCATTCCTGACTCAAATTTTCATGCGTACAACTTACGAAAAATTTGACTGAATTCAGTGTACTTATAAAAAAAAAGATATGTATGTAAGAATATAGGGGTGAGTTCGGTCCTTTGTATGGGAGGTACCAGAAGGGGTGTGTCAAATAGTTAGGTTTTCTGGACTTTTGCCTCCTATAATAACATATATTAATCGACCAATTTTCATTACCCCCAAGTGTCCGTTTGGAAGTTATGTTAGAAATATTAATTTCCTAAAAATAGGTAATTTTGTATGGGAGGTACCAGAAGGCGTAAACCGATATAGTCTATATTCATTCCTGAGTCCCATTTTCATAAGCGAACATCATACTCAAAATTTGAGTAAATCCAGTTTACTTACAAAAAAGATATGTATGTAAAACTATCAGTGTCAATTAGGTCATTTGTATGGGAAGTACCAGAACGGGTATGGCAAAGGTTTCGGTTTTCTTAGGGTTTGTCCACTTTTGAAAGGTAAATAAACTGACCAAATTTAAATATCCTACGATCGTCCGTTTGGAAGTTATGAAAGAAATATAAATTATCCAAAAATAGGTAATTTTGTATGGGAGGTACCAGAAAGGGTGGGGCTATTTTGCCCATTAACAATTCCATAAGTTCGTTTCGAAAAATATTAACACTGGTAAATTTTCATACTGATCCGTTAAGGTTTACTCAAGTTATCCTGCAGACCAGCCATCCAGCCAGCCAGCCAGACAGACGGACATAGCTTAATCGTCTTAATCGTTTCAGGACTTTTTTTTGTAACTATACTGAATTAACTCAAATTTTGCATATGATGTTTGTATATGAAAACTGGAGTCAGCAATGAATATGAACTATATAGGTTTACGCCTTCTGGTACCTCCCATAACTTCCAAACGGACACTTGGAGGATAATGACAAATGGTCGGTTAATTTATCTTGCGATAGGAAGCAAAACCTCTGAAAACCTTTCTATTTGACGTACCCCTTCTGGTACCTCCCATACAAATTCCCGAATTCACCCTCATTGCCCTACATACATATCTTTTTTGTAAGTACAATTAATTCAGTCAAATTTGGCGTAACTTGTACAGTTATGAAAATTTGAATCAGGAATGAATATAGATTATATAGGATCACCCCTTCTGGTACCTCCCATACAAAATTACCTATTTTTGAAAAATTAACATTTATCCCATAATTTCTAAACATACACTTGGGGGGTAATGAAAATTGGTCAATTAATTTATCTTGTGATAGGAAGCAAAACCTTACAAAACATAACTATTTGACGCACCCCTTCTGGTACCTCCCATACAAAATACCGAACATACCCCCATAGTTTTAAATACATATATTTTTGTAAGTACAGTGAATACAGTCGAATTTTGCGTAAGTTGTACAGTTATGATAATTTGAATCAGGAATGAATATGGATTATACCGGATCACCCTCTGGTACCTCCCATACAAAATGACCTTGTTTGGAAAATTAATATTCCTCCCATAATTTCTAAACCGGGTGATGGTATTTATCAGTCAGTTACCTGACTGAAATTTCTGTACTGGTTGTCGTATCAAATGATATTATATATACCCTCATCCCTAAGGGTGATGGTATAAAAATACCAACAACTCCCTATAAACACCTGATGACGTAGTCCTCAGTGTATCGTTAACTTGCAGTTTAAATATTTTTTTCACTGTTCTGCTTCGGATATTCTTCATACCCTGAAGCTCTCTTTGGAGGTTCCCAAGCAGCTCACAACGTGCGAGAGGTCACGTATTCCCCGGGCAATGCCACTGAACTACCGTTCAGTGACAGCAAATGTGAGAAGGCATAATGTTGAGTAACCTAATCGGCATGCTACCACCGATGCGTTTTAGGAAATAGGTAACAGATGTTACTGAAGCTCAACACAGACTCTATTAGTGGCTTTGGCAGCCCCAAGAAACTAGGATGGGGGGGTGGTGGCCTAATAAGACACTCTCCTTCAACAAAACAATCATTATGAAAACACGCAGAAAAGAAAAAACAAGAACCCCCCTAAATGTTGACGACCCCGCAAACGATATAAGGACCATGATTTAAGGATATGCACCTGGAATTTCCGAACTCTATACAGAGATGGTGCCTCTATCCAACTGGCGGATGTCCTCGACAAATACAAGGCTGACATCACCGCCTTCATGACATGAATGTACACGACGAAAGACATCTTTTACAGCTGCCATGCAGAAATACATGAATTTGGATGTGGTTTAATAGTCGGCAAGAGACTTCGACACCTGGTCTCGCGGTTTAACCCTGCAAGTGATCGAATAGCCACCATTCGCATCCGGGCGAAATATTTTTACATTACGCTGATTTGTGTACACGCCCCGACGGAAGATAAAGATGATGACATTTAAGAAGCATTCTATGAGCGCCTGGAGGAGATATATGACCGCTGCCCTGCACATGACATTAAAATTGTTCTAGGAGATTTTAATGCTAAAATAGGAAGAGACGATGCTCTTGGTTCAGCAGTCGGAAAATTCAGTCTGCACAACAACACCTCCGATAACGGATTAAGACTGGTTAGTTTCGCGTCGGCAAGAAACATGGTTGTGAGTGGAACCAGATTTCCGCATAAAGATATCCACAAGGCAACCTGGATATCTCCCGATCAAAATACAAAAAATCAGATTGATCACATGGTAATTGATGGGAGGCATGTCTCAAGCGTTATGGACGTGCGTGTGATGCGCGGTGCAAATATTGACTCGGATCACCACCCAGTTGCAGCCAAGGTACGCACACGATAAAGTAGTGCTTAAAACACTGGTAATCAAACGCAAAGGAAGCTAGCCATCTCAAAGCTACATACCACCGAGATAGCCAATGCCTACTCCAACCAACTCTCTCAATTACTTCAAACACCTACCCCTAGTTCTGATGTTCCCGACACACAGTTGCAGCATATTGCGAATTCTATGAGCACTGCCACAACGACCGTACTGGGCTTATCGCATACAGGGGCCTGTCTAGTATGTTATGTGAAAGACTAAAGCCCTTTCTGGCGAACCTGATTGGACCTTATCAGGGTGGCTTTAGACCTGGTAAATCCACCACCAGCTTCATGTCATAGCTTTACTAAATATATAATTTAGGCGCGATCTCGTCGGGTGTATTGATATGATTACTCGATTTTAAAGCGGTTGGAATGGTACATTTGTATGCGGGGTACCAGAAGGGGCGTGGCTAGACATCCAGCTTTTTTCTCCAAGACTTTATCCTGTTATAGCTTTACTAAATACAGAATTTGGGCACGGTCGCCTTGAGAGTATTGATATTATTACTTGATTTCTAAAGTGGGAATGGTAGATTTGCATAGGAGGTACCAGAAGGGGCGTAGGTAGACTTCCACATTCTTCAAATCCTGATATATCCTAATATAGCTTTACTAAATATAGAATTTGGCAACGAACGCCTCGGGTGTATTGATATTATTACTCGATGTCTAAAGTGGGCGGATTGGTACATTTTTATGGGAGGTACCAGAAGGGGCGTGGCTAGATTTCCAGTTTTTTTCTTCAAAACTTTATCCTGTTATAGCTTTACTAAATACAGAATTTAGCAACGGTCGCGTTGGTAATATTGATATTATTAATCGATTTTTTAAGTGAACGGAGTGGACATTTGTATAGGAGGTATCAGAAAAGGCGTGGCCATGTAGCATATTTGCAATACCGTAAGTAGTTTTAGGGAAATATTGACTGGTTTCAAAGTTATCGTGCGTACCAGCCGGACAGACGGACATGGCTCAAACGACTTAAAATTTCATGAATTGAATTTTGTTCAAAGAAACCTAGGGCCTAAAGTGACTCCTTATATGTGTTACACTTTTGGGTCGTATCAAATGATATATACCCTCCTACCCGTAGGGTAAGGGTTCCTTTCGGTTAGCAACCGTAAAGCGAGCAGTTAACTTCTGTTACCTACTCCATAAGAGATAACTATACAAAATGTGTCCTTATCACATTTGCTACCACTAAAAGGTTTACCAGTGACATAGCTCGGAGAATATATTTAGAATATCAAGAATATAATTTTTCTCACAATTTTTATTAATGTGCATATAGCTCATGTGTGAACTTAAAGCGATTACACTATGACACAATTTCTGGGTCATTGTCTCGGGGGTGAACCAAACCAATTTCAAACGATAGCATTTGACCTCAGTAACAAAACCCTAAACTCCATTTTGCTCCACTACGTCACAAATTTATTTTACAGTGGTCTGAAGTTTGAATTTTTTGGTCAAAAGTCCTACCCGTATGGGACATTTTTGGCCCATTTTGGAAAAACTGTTTGGATGTCAACTTTGGAGGGAGATCAAGGCTTAGAATCGATAGAAAAATATCCTTCTAAACATTTATTTTTGATTTTATTTTGGAACCTTTGACTCATAGAGGCTTAGTGACTCTTAGTGAAATTTTTCGAAGACTATTTCTATAGAAGATTCTAAGCCTTTACATCAATGTTGACTTTTAAACTGTTTTTCAAAATTGGGCCATACGGGTGGGTGACAGAGTGTTAATATGTTCATAAAAAATACTCCACTGATTGTTTTAATATAGGTCTCTGAAGACTAGAAATACCCTAAAGGTATTTTTATAGGTGATTTTTCCATATTCTTTGAATCGACTTTTGACCAAAAAATAAAACTTCAAACCACTGTAAAAAAAATTTTGTGACGTAGTGGAGCAAAATTAAGTTTAGGGTTTTGTTACGGAGGTCAAATCCTATCGTTTGATATTGGTTTGGTTCACCCCCGGAAAAGTGTGTTGCACTGTGTTATTGATTTGATTTAATTTCCATTATTTTACTATAAAAATACGCAAAGACCCTCTGCTCTGACATATAAACACTCTGAATACTCACTGCAAAATTTTTAAATCTAAAACTTAATTCTACATTCAGTGGTTTTATTTTCCTGTACATGACACTCCTAATTATATTTCTCATTGGCACTCAATTTGCCAATTGAATTTATTTATTTAACCATAATATAATTACACTCCACCATTGTTTTATAAACAACCTAAACAATTGAAAATGTTTCTATTTCTATTTATTTGGGTAATTTTTCAAAAAACAAAAAGAAACACCACAGCCACCTTTCCGCTGCCATCCCAGTGGGGGCAGGCGAACACGTGCAGTGGGGTCCAGCAAACGAAATATTGAGATATCATTAGGTGTTAATTGGAATTTAATTGATTTCGTTTTTGGTTTCAATTTGAAAACCAAATGAAAATATTGGTATGTTAATTTACTATAGTATCAATCGAAACTGAAGAGTATTTGTGATTTGGCGTAAATATTTTGATTTTTGTTTTGCGGTAAGTGAATAGTTGATGATGCCGATGAAAATGTGTGCGTTTTCTAAAAAGTCCAATGTGTTTGAGTTGTGTTTGAGGCTCTTTTGTTTGACATAACATAAATACTTTATGGCGGTGTATGATTATCGTAAGTAATATGGAGTAACATGGAGTACAACAGTTTTATTGAAACTGCTACAAAATAAACCCAGTTCAAAATCATTTGATAAATGAAAAAGTGAAACTGTTGCTTATGTAGAGAAACGTTATAGGAACAGATTAAAAGAATTGCAATTCTTAATTTTTTTAAATTTGTTTCAGCTAAATCGGACTAGTGACTAATGACTTTCTAACTTCAAATTGATATTAAATTATTATGGCATGTAACTTGACAAAACGAATGATGCAGAACTTCTTCTTTTTGGGGCTACTTTTACGTGCAGTTCGCAGAATTGAGTCCCAAATCAATGAGCTGAAAAATGTTGTACTGTGTAATTCATTGATAAAATATTCCACCCGCCTATGCAGCAGTAGCCCGACTTTTGTTTTTATTTTTGGTAAATATTTATAGAATTTTACAAATTATATTAAATGACAAGGTTTGTAGACAAGTAAAATTAAATAATTTAAATATACTAACAATATTTACTTTACACAATTAAATTGTTATTGCCATCAAAATATTTGCATATCATTTTGTTATCTTGTATTTTGTTACAATTGCATAAAACTCCCTACGCATTCATCATTATTGCTGTGGCATCTTTGACAGATGTCTCTGTCAACATTGTTATAGTGCCAATGTAAATATTGCCCTTGGCAAAATATTCATAAAATAACAATTATCATCTTACAATGTTGGTAAGTAATGCTACAATTTAAATTCATATTGCAATTATAAGTAAAGCATTCAATGTAATAATTTCTGATAGCTGTATCCATTTCATATTTGCATGTCCACTTTATACCCAATTAAAATGTTTTTTATTATTATTTTTTCCTTTAAAGCTATTTCTTTGGAAATTATTGAATGCCGCCAATTGTAGCAACAACAACAAAAACAAGAGCAAATATTATACATGCAAAATAAAGTTATCATTAAAATAAAATTCGATTACAAATAGGGCGAAAACAGAATGAAAGAAGAATTCAAACCAGAACGTCTAGAAAGTTGTTGTTTCAATGCATATTGCAGTAGCTGAGGTTATATAAGACATATGCGTGTGCGTGTTGGTGTAAAATAACGATAAAAGAGTCGGACAATGAAGGCGATAGAATCATCAACACAATACCATTGGTATATAAGTGTTTTGTGTTCACTTTAAATCTTAATTTGACTTTACACAAATTACTGTAGTTCTTGGAAGGCGCTGTATTCGCTTAATACCACAGCCAATAAAACAGTTTCACAGTTGATTGCATCCACAATAAATTGACAAAGAAAAAGTAATTTCGAAACTATCGATCTACCTGATGTAAGATTAAGATTTCTCCCATTTATAAAGCAGGTCAAAATTCTATTTAAAAACTAAAAAAAAATTAAAATTATTTATTCTTTTGGGGCTACTTTCACGAGCAGATCTCAGAATTGAGTCCCAAAATCATGTGTTGTACCGCGTTATATGGCGAACAAGTAATAAAGTTTCAGTCTGTTAAACCAACTTACATATACCCTCTTAACTTACTTAATTTCCCTTTACACCCCTTAAATGAGGTATGGGATAGCTTCTCGCGTTGTTGCGAATTAACACGCTTTATATTTTTAGATTCACAACTAACTAGCGACACCTACTTGTTTATCGACGAATGCGAACGTCACTGTTTGCCGATTGACTCTACACTAATACTGCGAAGTTGCTGTCGACAACATTCGAGGGAGCCGACAATAAAAGAATTTTTTTTTTCTTTTTTTTTTTGAGATGACTGGAGCCAGGAGTTGAACCTGTGATCTCCCGCATGGTAGTCGAGTGTTCTAACCACTATGCCACGGCCGGTCTCACATAAACCCTCACCCACAGAAAAAAAAAAAACAAAAAGTTTCAGTCGGGCAACCCGACTTACATATACCCTCACCATTAGTATTAAATTTATTATTATTTGTCGATTTCTAAAGAGGGCGGAGTGTTACATTTGTATGGGAGGTACCAGAAGGGGTGTGGCTAGACTTCCATTTTTTTCTCCAAAACTTTATCCTGTTATAGCTTTCCAAAAACATAATTTGGGCACGATCGCGTTGGTCGTAATGATATTATTACAACATATCTAAAGTGGGCGGAATGGTACATTTGTATAGGAGGTACCATAAGGTACTTTATCCTGTTAAAGCTTAACAAAATACAGAATTTGGGCACGATCACGTCGAGTATATTGATAGGATTACTTCATCTCTAAAGTGGGCGGAGTGGTACATTTGTATGGGAGGTACCAGATGGGTCGTTTCTAGACTTCCAGATATTTTCTCAAAAACTTTATCCTGCTTGAGCTTTACTAAATACAGAATTTGGGCACGATTGCGTTAGACCTATTAATAACATTAATCGATTTCTAAAGTGGGCGCTACCAGATTGGTATGGGAGGCACCAGATGGGGCGTGGCTAGATTTAAAATTTTTTTCTCCATAACTTTATCCAGTTATAGCTTTACGAAATACTGAATTTGTGCACGATCGCCTTGAGAGTATTGATATTATTACTCGATTTCTGAATTGGGCGAAATGACAGATTTGTATGGGAGGTACCAGAAGGATCGTTATAGCTTTACTAAGTACAGAATTTGGATACGATCCTGTTGGGTGTATTGATATTATTACTCGATTTCTAAAGTGGGCGGAATGATGTATTTGTATGGGAGGTACCAGAAAGGGCCGGGCCATGTAGTCCATTTGCAATACCGTAAGTAGTTTTGGGGAAATATCAACTTGTGCAAAATTTCAAAACTGTTGGTTGCGTCTTTTAAAATTTATCGTGCTTACCAGCCGGACAGCCAGACAGACAGACGGGCATAGCTGAAACGACTTAAAAAGATATGAATCGAATTTGGTTCAAAGAAACTTAGGGTCTAAAGTGACTCCTTCTATGTGTTACACTTTTGGGTCGTATCAAATGATATATACCTTCTAGGGTGATCAATTATTCGGGTTTTTGCGAAAACCGGTTTTCGAATTATTCGAAAAATGGCATTTAAAAAAAACCGGTTGCTTTTTTTGAAATTCACAAAAAACCGGATAATCCGGTTTTCAAATGTATGCCAAATAAAAAATTAAAACACAATTTTTGACAAAAAATTGCATTGAAAAATAGCAGAAAATAATTCAAAAATACTTAAAAAAGGAAACTTTTAGTTTAATTATAATTACAATGCAAAACATTACAGAGAACAGTTTGTTATTTTAACAAAGACAAACAAAACATAACAATTCATTTGTAAATACTTGATTGTATATAAATATATTTAATTTAATCTTTAGTTTTCCCCAAAGTAACATTTATAAAAATAAGATACAATTTAAGTGCTTGGGTGTATACCTATTTTATTGTTTGGTTCTTATAAAACTTGCCATTGAAAATGCCCTTTCACTCAATGTACTAGTTGGACTTATTGTGTTCAAGGCGTTTAATAATCTGATAATAATAATAATACAATTTTTGGTAGATTTTTTAATGGTAGTTTTAGGATTTTGAACGTTTTTTATAGCTTTATTTAGTTCTGTTTCTATAGTATCTTCAGAGGCATCAACGATAATTTGGTAATTTAAATCTGTAATCGAATCATGTTTTTCAGTAAATAATCGTGAATACAAAATGGACGCCAACTCTTTTGTTTTATTTTTACTTGAATATTTTAAAATGCGTCAACAATTGGGAGTTTACTCGTACTTAAATACAAAATGAGAGTATTCAGTGTTTGAATACTTCTTTCTGATATACGTCTTTTTAAAATTTCATATAAATTTACTGATAATTGGTTTTAAACGTTTCGCTTTCTGGATCAAGTGTTCGGACAGTAACATTTATGTATTTTATGTAAGATATATCCAACCATTCATCGACCACAATAGAGAAGCGCTGGTTTTTCTGCTTTAAGAAAATCAATTTTTTCGTAACCTTATCTTTTTTGGATAGATAGAAATCATATATTTTCTCCCATATTGTAGTCTCAGAAGCCGGAAGAAGCTGGAAAACAAATGTACCACTACACATTTAACACAATTATGAATGAATTTAAATTAAAAGTATCGAACGCCAAAAAACCGAAATTCGACAAAAAATAACCGGATTATTCGATATTCGAAAAACAGGGATTTAAAAAAAACCGACGGTTTTTATGAGTGAAAAAAACCGAGTAGCCGGTTTTTCAAAACCGAACTGATCACCCTAATACCTTCCTACCCGTAGGGTGAGGGTGTAAACAATTGTGATGAAATGGAGCTACTGAGAGTTGAAGGCTTTTTTACTGTGGTCAAATGCTATCGTGTGATATTTGGTTAGTTCACCCCTGAAAGAGTGTGTTGCTCTAGTTGCTGAAAAATTAGTGATTTTGATTTCCCGGGTAAGCGGGATGTTTATTCCATTTTCCCGGGATCCCTGGAAATCCCGGTCCAAAACAAAAATTAAATAAAATATGCCTTTATCTATTTAAAAAAATAGTTTTTATTTTAATACAAACAATCAAATATGAAATGAAACAAAAAAAATTATTCTAAAAATCTCGTGTTATGGTTTATCCAAACTATCATATTGAAACCTGTAGATGAGCAATCTCCTTATAGACTTAGAGAGGTGCACGAAGGGATTTTTCGTAAGTCGTACTTTTATGGGGGAATAAGGCTAACAAGTGAGAAAACTGGTAACATTATTCAGGCCAAACAGCAAAAGCTATTATCGTGGAAATCTATATATGACCAAGCTATATGTCAGTAGATCGGCTTAAAAATATTGTTTTAGAATATATGGCTACCAATAAGTAAATATTCAGCAAATCATAGACATGGTATTGCTGTCTAATACATTCGAATTTTTCTCTATATATGAAAGCTCATTTGAAAGATAAACAAAATATAGAGAGACGGAAGACGACAGTGATGATCAGGAAAATATTCACCAATTGGTAATTTTATGGTAAACATTTGGAATACTAAATAATTTGTGGTCCCATTGGATTATAACTTATCAAATATTTTGATATTGACTAGAGTGATCAATTATTCGGGTTTTTGCGAAAACCGGTTTTCGAATTATTCGAAAAATGGCATTTAAAAAAAACCGGTTGCTTTTTTTGAAATTCACAAAAAATCGGATAATCCGGTTTTCAAAATTATGCCAAATAACAAATTAAAACACAATTTTTGACAAAAAATTTTATTAAAAAATAACAGAAAACAAATCAATTATACCTATAAAAAGTAAACTTTTAGTTTAATTATAATTACAATGCAAAACATTAGTGAGATCAGTTTGTTATTTCAACAAAGACAAACGAAACAAAACAATTCATTTGTAAATAATTGATTATATATAAATATATTTAATTTAATCTTTAGTTTTACCTAAAGTAACATTTAAGAAATAAGATACAATTTAAGTGCTTGACATTGAAAATGCCCTTTCACTCAGTGTACTATTTGGACTTATAGTGTACAAGGCGTTTAATAATCTGACAAGGTTTTGAGACCTTTTGCCGCTCTAATCCATATATTAAAAATCAAAAATTAATTTTACTTGAATATTTTAGAAATGCGTCACTAATTGGGAGTTTACTCGTAATTAAATACAAAATGAGAGTATTCAGGGTTTGAACACGTCGTTCTGATATACGTCTTTTGAAAATTGCATATAAATTTATTGATAATTGGTTTTGAATTGTTGAAAAGTGTTTAAGTAAAAATTTAAAAATACCTTCAGCATCAGCTAATGTCGAAGAGTTTGCAGAAAGTTTTTGTATAGACAAACCAAAGGTTTAAGGGTGTCACTAAGCACAGACAAAGTTGCAATATCATTTTCACTAAATGGTGTCAGTCCTAACTCCAATTAAGTATGATTCACACATTTCTGCAATTTTAAAAATTGAGAAACCATATTGGCCATATAATTCCAGTGGTGCTTAACATCATGGATAAGTTGAAGCTCCTTATTAAATTGGTCTTTTACAAACATTTGTAATTTCTTTCGCTTTTCAGCCGACTTATTAAACATTGAAGATTTATAAAACTAACAATAAGGTTGTTCTTCCGAAACACTGGAAAAAAACAAGTACGAGAACACATTTAACACAATTATGAATAAATTTAAATAAAAAATATCGAACGCCAAAAAACCGAGATTCGACAAAAAAATAACCGGATTATTCGATATTCGAAAAATAGGGATTTAAAAAAAACCGACGGTTTTTATGAGTGAAAAAAACCGAGTAGCCGGTTTTTGAAAACCGAACTGATCACCCTAGATATTGACTCATTAAATAAGCGTACTGAAATCCCGGGAAATCTCGGTTGCATTCCCGGAATTCCGGGACAAAAATCTGACCGGGTTTTCCGGGAATTCTCGGGACAAAAACACTATGGAAAATAGACATCTTGATATTTCATTAACATTTTGTTTTGATTTTATCTTGTAACCTTTCACTCGTAGAGGGTATTTGTCTTCGGTGACTACTACTAGTGAAATTTTCTAACCGTTAACCTTCATCCAATGTTGACTTTTAAGCTGTTTTGAAAATTTAAACCAAAAATGTCCCATACGAGTGGAAGCGAGACGGTTAAAATGTATGGAAATACTTCCGGAAAATATTAATGTATGTCTCAGAAGACATGAACTCTCAAAAATTACCGTCGTCGTATGAAGCATAAGCTGTGTAATGCCATGGGCTTAGTGTAGAGGCTCTTAATAGAGCAAAAGCTCTGGCTGCCACATATTAAGCAAATGCATAAACGCAATAAACCGAGTTAGGCACTTACCTACAGCACCCTTTTTATACCATCACCCTTAGGGATGAGGGTATATATCATTTCGATATAACTTTTTTCTCTGGACATAAAAATTAAGGCACTTTTTTATTTTAACATAAGACATTTCTGCATATACAAAGTTGCAGAAGCCTAAATGGGTAATTAATATTTGTCACATACACGTATTTCTTTCTTCAATAAAAATTTTTGTTAATAACATGAACTTTTCCTTTTTTACATCTGTTCGAAGCATAAATTAGCATTTAGTGTCTTCAAATATATATCAAATGTAATGTAAACATACATACTATGTAAGCCTCTTTAGTTCTCGGAGTTTAACACGAGAAATATCTTCTACATATATGAAGCACATTAGGGACAGCTGTTGAAACTAAAGTGTTGTAATTATTTACTGCTGAATTTTTGTAGTAAATGACTACAAATTACTATTTATATATATCGTACATATTTAATACCAGTTGAATTTTATTAAAAGTTATCATATGCATAAATAATTAACTGTATTGGCAATTACCTATGTATTTGATATCAGTAACATTTAATTTTTCATCATGAAATATATTTCACATAATAATTACAAATAAATACTGGTTGCTATGACAGACACACGCTGTTGTATTGAAGCACCTGTTCTGGTATACATCGAACGAGTACTGCAACTAAAGAAAAACAAACAACGAAAAAAAGATAAACGAACAAATTACAAATTCATTGGAGCGTAATATAATCGATGCAAGAAGTTTTACCATCCAATTAAAGTGCAATTGTTGTACACTACGTCAGCAAGTTCACCGGGTAAAATGAAATTTGACAAGTGTTGCAACGCACGTGTAATCATATCTCGCACAGGCTCTAATTTGATAGGTTGCCGCACAATTATTGTGTTACACGGTATATGAACTAGTGTGGAATTACGAATATGTGATACAAATTTGAAATTTCTGAAATAACATTATTATTGTTGCTCATAGAGCGAATGTTCTGAAACGTACACAAATCAGTTCTAATCTTACTTTTTTTTCTCTTGGAATACACATTTGTTCTCTCAATACAAGGAGACCGTGCATGTATATTTTGAGACATTCAATAAATTACACTATGACACAATTTGAGGGTCATTGTCTCGGGGGTGAACCAAACCAATTTCAAACGATAGCACTTGTGATCCGTAAGAAACCGCTTAACTCCATTTTGCTCCTCTACGTCACAAAATTATTTTTCAGTGGTTTGAAGTTTGAATTTTTTGGTCAAAAGTTGATTCAAAGAATATGAAAAATCATCTATAAAAGTACATTTGGGGCATTTCATGTCTTCGAAGACCTATACTAAAACTTTCAGGGGAATATTTCCTCGGAATATTTTAACCCCTTAGCTGCCACTCGTTTGGGACATTTTTGGCCCAATTTTGAAAAACTGTTTAGGGAGGTCAAGGCTTAGAATCTTCGATAAAAATATTTTCCGAAAAATTTCACTAAGAGTCACCGAGGTCAAGATCAAAGTTGACATATAAACAGTTTTTTTTAAATTGGGCCAAAAATTTCCCACACGGTTGGCAACTAGAGGGTTAAAATGTTCCGAGGAAATATTCCCCTGAATGTTTTAGTATAGGTCTCCGAAGACATGAAATACCCCAAATGTACATTTATAGATGATTTTTCATATTCTTTGAATCGATTTTTGATCAAAAAATTCAAACTTCAAACCACCGTAAAACAAATTTGTGACGTAGTGGAGCAAAATGGTGTTTAGGGTTTTGTTCAAATTCTATAGTTTGATATTGGTTTGGTTCACCCCCGAAAAAGTGTGTTGCACTGTGTTATCACCGACATTGGCTTCAGTACATTTTTACACACATTCGAATCAACTTTCGAAGAATTTTTTCCCAAATTTGTCTTATGCCAAATAAATAATTTTCTATGCACCAACAGCTCTTTGGGATGTCACACAGTAAAATCGTTGGTTGATTTGCAAATTAGGAAAAATTAGAATAAATTTATTTTGTCACATTTTGAGATGACATTGAAAGTCCAATGATATATGTAGGAGGTGCCACACCTACAAGTGCAATCTCGCGCAGTTTTCGGCCACTTAAACACATAAGTGGAATATGAATTTACGCAAAGTTCCTTAGGTCTCAATTTTATATTAATAAAGCATTGCATTTTGGTTACATGTGTCGAATGGGCGGAGCCACAAACCTTGATCCGACCCAGCCCATTTTTATGTCCGTTCATTGACAATTTATTACGGCTATGATGTTTCTGAAATGGGCTCTAGGCAGGTTCAGCGCAAATCGTGTCCTCTGTACATCCATGGTAGGCCAAATCTGTTTAATCGCAGTGTAAGTGAACAACAATGTGTAAACTTTACCAGTGACCTTTACCATGGTGGCGATCTTTGCCAATGCATCGCCGCTGTGTTTACCATTTATGTACCCATGTCCTAATATCCATGTGAGGGTAACCGTTGAATGTCTTGCTGTCTACTCCAGAGATGGCGGGATTCTTCAACATTTCTCGAAGTGCTGCACAGGGTCTCTAGGGTTCTGATAGCCGCATTACTATCAGTAAATACGTAATTTCCCCTTATACCCCATCAATGAGATATGGGATAGCTTCTCGCGTTTTTGTGAATTAACACGCTTTCTATTTATGGACTCACAACAAACGGCACCTACTAATCTATCGACGAATGCGAACGTCACTACTGAGAAGCTTTTACTAGACATGCCGATTGACTCGAATTTTACTGTGGAGTTGCTTTCGACAACATTGAGGGTGCCGGCAATGAAAGAAAAGTAAAGATGACTGGAGACAGAAATCGAACCATGGTTCTCCCGCATGGTATCATGCCATCATGCCACGGCCAGGTCCCAGCTTTATTATCAGTAAGTATATAAAAATTGCTGTTCAATATTCTTTCATACCGCATTTGCTTCACGGCTACTCTAGTAGCCGCTATTTCGGCCTGATCTATGTTACAGTAGTCCGGTAGCCTAATCGACAGTTGCAAATTCAACTCCTTGTAAAAGAGTTGTTATTGGAAAATTAGGATGACATTTTCCCCGAAGTGTAGCGTATTATCATAGTAGGTTCTCTGACAGTTTCTAGTACAGAGTAATCCATGTGACAATATAAGTTCGGAATTTCCCTGTGCCTTCATGCTCTAGTAGCGTCTAAATCTTCTTCGCCTAAATGTCTGGTGCTAAAAAGTTTAGAATCGTGAACAGTGCCTTAGTTGGAGTAGTATTAAGTACCCCAGTTATCCCCAAAAGGGTGGTCTCCTCTGAGAGGTCTTTGGAGAGTATCGCCCCCACGGACCCGAGAAAACACCCAATGGACCTTTTTCTCGTTTTGCAAGTCGAAAAGTTGGTGGTAAAAATTTACCTCCGACCAAGAAGTCTACAGACAGTAGTACGGGAGATCATGCGGGCCCAGAGCGATTTGCCCTAGGCCAGCCGGCTACAGGATCGTTTGGGTAAGGAACAGCTTTTACTGTGCCATCTAGTGGCTGTGGTTAAACCGAAAGACACTCTGGTAAACTAAGAGTTTGATGGTGGGTGTTTGTATCGAGTTTGTATCTCACATTGTGCATTTAACCATTTTTTTTTTTGTTGAATATTGCGTTGCATTATCAGATGACCTGGCTCCAGTCATCTTAAAAGAAAAAAATAAATAAATTTTTCTTTCATTGTCGGCTCCCCTCGAATGTTGTCGACAGCAACTTCGCAGTATTAGTGTCGAGTCAATCGGCATGTCTAGTAAGAGCTTCTCAAACAGTGACGTTTGCATTCGTCGATAAACAAGTAGATGCCGTTAGTTGTGAATCTAAAAATAGAAAGCGTGTTAATTCACAACAACGCGAGAAGCTATCCCATACCTCATGCATGGGGTGTAAAGGGAAATTAAGTTAAGTAAGTTATCAGCGTATTTGTGATGGATACCACCAATTGGCGATTGGAGGAACACTCAGAAACAGAAAAAGTGGACTTAGTCAGTTTTTCCTGTATACCGACGATATATTTTCGTGCTATGAATTTACTATTTTATACCAAACAAAACAAAATAAATATTGCAACATTTAATTGACAAAAACTGAAACCAATAGAACGATTCTACGAAATTTCATAAAAATAGTATGTTATGTATTATAAATTCACTACAATATACTTGTAATTAAAACTGCATCAATTTGAAATGTAATATGAAATTCATTATTGCGGCAACTGTTGCTGTTCTTGTTAGAGTCATAATAAGGGTAATGATATTATTTGGAAATTATTCCATAATCATTTGCACTCTCTATAATTAAATGCTACCGCAGAATGCTTTCGTACGCCAAATTGTATAAATGTATATATGTGCAAGAGATGAGTTAGACCACATTAACTAATAAGTCTCACATAATGGTTGAACGAATTAGGTTCACATGTGTATTGTCTAGTGTCCTTAAGAATACAACACCCACTCGTATATGTTGTGTGTGCGTATTTTATTTTTTCTCAATACCAGGAATAGCGCAGACGGTTGGAATGTATTATTGTCTTAGTATCGGACTGGCATTACAGTTTTATTACGGTACATCGACATAAATCATTGTCGATTACGCATTCGTATGTTACTCGATTTTGAGTAGTACACACGAGGCGTATCCGATATTATAGTCCATTGTTTCATTTGTAATAGTTACCTGCAATTGGGGAGATTTACTGACACCGGATGAAATTATATTGCAAAATTTCGTGTAGTCGGACTTGTGTTTAATAGGGCGCTTCAGGATGCTTCAAAATAATCAGCATTGGTTGTGCTTCGCTTTTTGCACTTAACAGTTTGTGTGGAGAGATGGAACTAGACTGTGTCTTAAATTAGAGCCCAATATCGTAATGAAAATGACGATTTAAATATGAGCACAAATTTGGGGATAAGCTAAATGTGAGGATAAGATAAATTTGGGATAAGCTAGTAGTAGTAAAAGTTGGGCCATGTTGGATTTAAATCCGCCGTTATTTCGACGCAGACGTTTCTATATTAAGGAACAAAGAAATATGAAACAACAAAGAAATATCAGTAATCCTACTATATTTTTTTTTAAATATTTTGATCTATTACAAAAATAGTCGTCATTTGGTAAAATTTTTTTCTTTTTTTTTTCTTTTATTTGAAGCTTTTCTAACTTTTGTCTTTTGTTTTTGATAACTTAAAAACCATTTGTTCTTACTTACTTACTTACTTAGCTGGCACTTCTTTGCAATCCCACTGGATTATATACCGCACGTAGAAAAATATTATAAGCGCCTCAATCTTTTGCGCTTCTTCTCCAGTTAGTCACACAAAGTTCTGTAAGGTTCTCAGTAACCTGGTCTTTCCAACGGTGTTTTGGTCGCCCTCTTCTGCGCCGTCCATCGAGTTCATTTTCAAAGACTTTTCGAGCTGGAGCATTTTCGTCCATGCGTACAACATGGCCTAGCCAACGCAACCGCTGCACTTTAATGCGTCTGACCACGTCAATGTCAGTGTACAGCTCGTACAGCTCATGATTCATACGACGCCGGTACTCTCCGTTAACGATGATGGTCCCATATATGTTACGCGAAACTGAACTGATTCATCCGCTTGTGTCATAACCCAGGATTCTGAACCATACATTAAGACAGGTAGAACCAGTAACTGGTATAGCTAGATTTTTGTTCGTCGAGAGAGGGCTCTGTTATTGAATCGCTTGCTCAGTCCGTAGTAGCATTTCAGTAGTCCGTAGTAGCATGTTCATGCAGTTTCCCAAAGAGTAGATGCTTTGTTCGTTGAAACCAATAACTTCGTTTTGTCCTCGTTTACCGTTAGACCCATTTTCGCTGATTCCTTCTGTATACCTGAGAAGGCTGCGTCAACGTCATCAGCGTACGCGAGTAGCATGAGGCTTTTGTTGAATATAAAGCCACTCGTGTTTACTGCAGCTTTTCTCATCTCCATCACTATATTGATATATATAGGCCTTGTTTAAGGCCTCGTCTGGTATAGAATGGCTCCGTAAGGTCCTTACCAATCTTCACTGAAGACTTCGTGTCAGTCAGCGTCATTCCGCAAAGGCTTCGAGTAATTTCTGCCGTATCGGGCTGTCGAAGGCAGCTTTATAGTCGACGAAAAGATGGTACGTGTCGATCTGTTTCTCTTGGGTCAGTTGTTGATTAACCAGGTCTAAAGCCACATTGAAAAGGCCCGATCAGGTTGGATAACACTGGCTTTAGTCTTTCACATAGCACACTCGACAGGACCTTATATGCGCTATGTAAAAGGCTGTTCCCACGGTAGTTGGAGCACACACTTGGATCACCTTTTTTCAGCACAGGACATAATACGCTTAAGTTCCAATCGTCGGACATACACTCTTTAAGCCAAACCGTGCGCAGGAGCTGGTGCATGCTCGTTATCAGCTCCTCGCCACCGGATTTGAAGAGCTCTGCCGGCAGACCGTCGGCAATGGCTGCTGTATTGTTTTTAAGCCGCGATATTGCTCTTCTTACCTCGGCTTGACTTGGTGGTGGGCAATCTAAGCCGTCGTCGACAATTGGCGTGATACCTTCACGTGCGCTGCCTTCTGCAACCAGTAGCTGCTGGAAGTTTTCTCTCCATATATGCAGCACACTTTGCGTATCTGTAACCAGATTTCCATCCTTGTCCATCCATGAGGGGAGCCCATTACCGTAGTCTTTTGCTTCCACTTTCTGGTAAAAATTTCGGGCCTCATCCTATCCCTGTATCGCTCTATGTCCTCGTTCTCTCGTTCCTTTATTTGACTTTTTTTTCGCTTAAATAGCTGTCGCGCCTGTCTCCTTGTGCCGTTCCCTAACAGCCCGAGTTACAATTGGCTGCAGTGTTGCCCTATAAGCGGCATCCTGTTCTCCAGACGCTATGTGACATTCGTTATTGTACCAGGATTCGTCTGAGCACCGTTTTTTATATCCTAACACGGTTGTTGAGGCGGCTGCCATGGAATGCGCAATATGCTGCCACTGTGTATAGGGAACGTCAGAAGTAGAGTAGTTGTGTCGTAGTAATTGGGAGAGCTGGTTGGAGTAGGCAGAGGCTATCTCTGAGGTTTGCAGCTTCGCGATGTCCAGCTTTCTTTGTGTTTGGTTACGTGCGTTTTTCGCTCTGCTCAATCTTGTGCGCACCTTGGCTGCAACCAGGTAATGATCCGAGCCAATATTAGCACCACGGATCACACGCACGTCCATGACACTAGATGCGTGACTGGCATCAATTACCACTTGATCAATTTGATTTTTGGTGTTTTGATCGGGGGATAGCGAAGTTGCCTTGTGGACAGGGTTACCGTTGAAAAATTTCAAAAAGTGGCACAAAAAGGGGATTTTTTAAAAAAAGGTCGCACAAAAAGTGGATTTTGTTTTAAAAAGTCGCAAATTCATTTTATTTAATCAAAACAATAAAAGTAAATAAAAAATAACAATAAAGAACAAAAAAAAAAATACTCAGTCTATTACATAAGGATGTAAAATATACTAAAAAAACAATAGATTATAAGGCACAAGGAATATGAATATATGTTCGGAGGTCAAAATTGAATTTTTGTTCAAACAGATTTAAGGCCTTATTCATAATAATTTATAAAACTTTATAAATGTTTATAAATATGGATGTTATATTTTAGAAACTTAACTTTGATACTTTTCTTCAAGTACCTCATTCTAGCTTCTAGCTTCGAGCCCAGCAAATTCAAAGCTGACTTATTAGTTAACTTACTCTTCATCAGTGCCAACTTTGAAAATATACACTCTGCGCAAGCACTGCTTGTGGTATTTGTGTCATTTCAGGTCATTCGAATTATTTTTTAAATTTACTCCTATGTACCAAAAAATTTCAGTTATCAATGTCAGTTATATTAAAGAGGTATTCATAAGATTTATTTATTGGTTTACACTATAATTATTCAAATTCATATTTGAATGCCTAAGAATTTTTTGTAATATAACTATATTCAGACACTATGTCAGAATAATTATTGTCTTCACAAGCCTTAATAAAATTAGGGTCTATATATCTTACAGCAATCAGTCTTTTATTATTTATATCAATTCTGAATAGTATTTCGTCAGATAATAATAATTGCCGCGGCGCTTTTATTCGACGGTAAACGTTACAAAATAATGAGTACTTTTTCTGCAGAGCAACTCTAAAACACAAAAAAGTATTAAATATTTAAAAAGGCATAGAAACATTATGGGTTGTGAAAAGTCGCAGAAAAGGGGATTTGTGAAAAAGGGGCACCAAAAGTGGCATGGCTTCAAAAAAGGGTCAAATTGCCACTTTAGTCGCACAACGGTAACACTGCTTGTGGATATCTTTGTGCTGGAATATGGTTCCACTCACTACCATGTTCCTTCCCTCTGCGAAGCTAACCATCCTAAACCCGTCGTCTAACGTGTCAGTATGAAGGCTGATTTACCGATCCATGGACCAAGAACATCTTCCCTAACTATTTTTGCATTAAAGTCTCCCAGAACAATTTTTATGTCGTGGCCAGGGCAGCGGTCGTATGTTTCCACTAGGCGCTCGTAAAATGCATCTTTAATCTCATCGTCTTTATCTTCCGTTGGGGCATGAGCACAAATCAGCGTGATGTAGAAATATTTCGCCTTGATGCGGATTGCGGCTATTCGATCACTAACAGGATTGAATCCACATCCAAATTCGTGCTTTTCGGCATGGCAGCATTAATAGATGTCGCAATTTTTACGTCGCGAGCATCCTTGTCCTGTCCATCTCATCTCTTGGATGGCGGTGATGACAGCCTTATATTTTTTGAGGACATCCGCCAGTCGGATAGTGGCACCTTTTCTATAGAGAGTCCGAACGTTTCAGGTGCATATCCTTAAATCATGGTCCATATTTCGTTTGTGGGGGTCGTCAACATTTAGGGGGATTCCGTTTGTTACTTTTTATTTGTGGTGTTTTCATAGCCAGTAAAGGACCTGAAGGCGGGTGGATAGCCCAACCATCAGGGTTCGTGGCTCACTATCAGCCGCTGTTTATGATAAAAAAAATATCACGAACACCGTTGCCCAGTTGCTGCCACTAAGGAGGTTGTGAGTCGGCTTGAAATGCAAGTTTCACTTTACATCCCCAACGGCACCCTCCATTTATTCTACTGTATCGTTACATGTACTAAAAAAATGTCTACATTTAATTATTTCAAACTCTGGGCAACATTAGTTTTTAGCCTAAACAATTATTTGGGTGTTATCTACAATGTTGTACCAAAAAATTATGTCTTTCAGGTAAAGTTTAAAGAATAATGTTGCTTTTATAAATGTTCATAAAACTCGAAAAAGTCAAAAATGGTTCAATTCAGCACTTTGGTCGTAAAATCAGATCTATTACGAATAAAATACGTCCTTTCGTAAGAAATTCAATGAATAAATTTTAATATCAATTTATCCCATTGTATAGTGGGTGGTAGCGCCAGGCTCCGCTGATCGATATGCTAGCTACCCAAAAGCTCTGACATTGACTGATATCCGACTCGTCTTACCGATATCGTACAGAAATCGGTACGCCTCGTTGAAGGAAAATTTAATTTATTTTGTTCCGACATATCTGATCGAGTTCGCAGCTATTTCGGAACTCGGTGTCGGAGGATATAACAAAATGTTATTGAAGAAATAATGAATTTCCTTTCAGATTTTCCTACGATTCACATTCAGAAATCTTTCAGACATCGGTGCGTCATGCCGTACATCAGATTTCTGCAGCCGAGTAGATTAGACATCGTGTCAACCACTTTATACGATTTGAGTAACGATTTCGGTCAGATTTCGGTAGAAATAGGTACGACACTTCCACAAGACCATCCGAATTACCTCAGATATTTGATTAGATATCGGTCCGAAGTTGTAACGACTCGTCGAATTTACGTTCAAAAATCGTTCATCCGAATCATAAACTACATGGATTTGCTTGGTCTAAAGCCGCACTGATAAGGTCCAAACAGGTTTTCCACAATTGGATTTAGGCGTTCACACAGTATGTTAGAGACGACCTTATACGAAATCGTTAAGATGCTAGTTCTACGGTAGTTTTTACACTCACGACGGTCACCTCTTTTGTAAATAGGACATAGCACACTGAGATTCCAATTCTCTGGCATGTTTTCCTAAAGCAAATATTTTTCACCTGTTGTTATAGCAGTATATGTGTCTGTTTGTCCACTAGGTGTTAATTGGTTCGCCTTGTGTGTAATTTTCTGCTGCGTTTGTTTCCAGGCCAAGGAAGGTGGCTACTTCAACTCGGTGGGTCCAAAGAGACCTGGGAATATGTTGAGTTGGTTTAGCAGGGCAGTTGAAATGGTGTATTGTGTCGTGTGGTCCCTGGTTGCAAGCGAGGCAGACGTTCGACGTACTGTCATCAATTCTTGTCCAGTACGAATTGAGGATGCTACACCAGCCAGATCCTAGTTGGACCAAAACAACTCTCGTCTGCCACGGTAAAACCTCATCCTCCGAAGTCACTAATGGAGGGTGTTCTCCGAGCACGACATTCACTCTGTAGTTATTCAATGCTTCCACGACTGCGTCGGAGTTAATGTCCTGCTCTTTGATGTAGAGGCTCTCTTTTGTACCGTTGGATCTCGTGTTCTAGATCATGAAGGTCTTTCATGACCTGCCTGGTGGAAGGGAGCCTATCCATAAGATGGTGATAGGGATGGCTGAACCCGGAAACATCCAAGCAGGTACTGCTTCGACAGATGGAATTTATGTCGGCGCACGGGTATGACCTTCGTCTCCTCATGTAGGTGATCCACAGACGACATGAGGAGGCACCCTGTCGCAGTTTTCAGGGCATGTTTGCAGGATCTTCCACTGCCTCTCGCTCACATTCGGTGATCACACTTGAGCTGCATAGTTTACCACAGACCGATCGCATTGTAAGGGGTCAACAAAGTTTCTTTGTCAGTTCCCCAAGTGCTGCCGGCTAGCGACTTGAGGACCTTGTTTCTACTTTTTATATTGTTGCAGATAGCTGTGGCCTGTGTCATCTGAAGAGTTAAGTCTCCTTTCGCATCTTCTCCCTGTACTTTCATGAACAGCTTGCGTTGCCATTGGCTGCAGTTTGGCCCTGTATGCAGCATCTTGTTCCCGCGTGACATTTGTCTTCGTACCAGGCATTATCGTTTAAGGTCTTCACATACCCCAGTACGGACCACGCAGTACTTTCCATAGAGTGGGCAATATATTGCCAGTGCGCGCTATTATTTTCGGAGCATCACCAAGTAGTTGAGTGAGTTGGTTTGAATAGACGTTGGCTTTCTCCGTCGGCTGCAGTTTAGCGATGTCCAACATTCTTTGTGCCTTGTTACGAAGGGTTTTTAGCCTGTTTAGTCTAGTACGCACCTTCACTGCAGTGAGGTGATGATTCGAGTTGATGTTCTCACCCCTGATGACTCGTACGTCTAAGGCACTTGGCGCGTGCCTTCCATCGGTTGCCACGTGATCTATTTGATTTATCGTAACTTGATCGGGAAATATCCACGTTGCCTTGTGAATGTTTTTGTGGTCTAAAACATAAACATAAGTTAGAAGTTTTTGAAGCACCCTAATATACACACATGCCGTCTTGGTTGCTGATTTTATATACCGACATATTGACACATACTATACTTGTGTTTATGTGCTGCTGAGTAACTGCATAAATGTGTGTATATTTTTGGCCACACTTGCTTAAAGCATTAAATTTTGTTTTTTTTTTACAACATTGTAGGTTTCATTTTCTTCGCCTACATTAACTTCAATGCCCAGGGTGAAATAAAAACTATTTTTGTAGATTGCAAAAGGAATACCCTAAGTGAAAAATATTGATTTCAAGGATTTTTACGACAAATTTTAGTAAGTACCGCAAAATAATAAAATCCTTTGGATGTTGAGATATATTGTACAGGATAATAGTATATTGACTGCCTGAGGTTGGGATTGTTGATTGTGTAGCATGAAATTTTAGAGGCTATAATGTTTGTATCTGCGTTAAGCCAACACATAAGTAAAATTATTTCCTTAACACATCGAAATGTTGCTAGGAGGGAGTTTTTTTTTTCTCGTATGATGTCTTTGTGGACCAAGGACATTGATGTAAGTATATCGAAATATGGAAAACTGTGAATCGAAAACTTTTTTATGGCAAATTTAAGTTGTATCAAGACATGAACATTGGCTTTATTGAGCGTGTTGTTGTTATTATTGTTGTTGTTGTAACAGCTGGTGGTTAGCTGGGATAATAATTCTTTATACCGATTTTTAATTTATCGGCACTCGATCGGTCATATAATCCGATTATCATACGATCATTGTTGGCAACTCTGTTTCGTTCCTTTGTAGATAACAAGTAGGGTGTTAAAAACCGAAACCGAAAAACCGTAAACCGGTTTTTTTTATTTAAAACCGTATGCCGGTTTTTACAAGAATGCTATTTTCGAATAACCGGTTTAACCGAGTTTTTTCCTTCGAGTACTCGGTTTTTTTAAATTAGTTTGAAATTGAATTTTAAAATTTTACAAAGCTTCTAAAAACATTTTGGTTTATAAAATGTAAAAGGATTTTTCTAAATTAATTTGAAATTGAATTGTAAAAATTTTAAAAAGTTTCTAAAAACATTCTCGTTTACAAATATTGAATACCCTAATTATATGTATTAGGACCGGAAAATATCCTACAAGCTAATCCTGTGTAAAGTAGTCTAAAAAGGCGGAAACGATGGAATTTGCTAACGAGCTTTTTAAAAGACTTGATTCTGCAAATTCCCCAACAATGGCAGAGTCTAGTAACAGTTCAGATTGTGAGATGGGGGAAGCACCTAATGGTAGTCTTTGCAACGATTTAAACAGGACAATAAATAACATAAAAAATCCACCAGTAAAAACAAATTGCAATGACACAGGCCTATGTGATGATTTCAACTATTTCGATGGATTTAATAAAAGGATAGAAAAGCTCAACATTCTTTAAACGCGCTTTTGTCAATAAATCCTACTTCCACAATAAGTGAGCTCGTGTTTTCTGTATCAAGCTTTATAAAAACGAAACAGAAGAATTGACTCAAATGTTACTCGATTTCTAAAGCGGGCGAAGTGGTACATTTGTATGGGAGGTACCAGAAGGGGCGTGGATAGACTTAAAGTTTTTTTCTTCAAATCTTTATCTTAAATAAATACAGAATTTGGAAACGATCACGTTGGGTGTATTGATATTACTACTCCATCTCTGAAGTGGGCGGAATAGTACATTTGTATAGGAGGTCTCAGAAGGGGCGTGGCTAGACTTAAAAACTTTATCCTGATTTAGCTTTACTAAATACAGAATTTGGACACGATCACGTTGGCTGTATAGATATTACTACTCCATCTCTGAAGTGGGCGGAATGGTGCATTTGTATGGGAGGTACCAGCAGGTACGTGGCTAGGCTTCCAAATGGGTTCTTTAAAATTGTATCCTGTTTGAGCCCTACTAAAAACAGAATTTGGTTACGATCCCGTTGGATCTATTGATAATGTTAATCGATTTCTAAAGTGGGTGGTACCTGATGGGTATGGGAGGTACCAGATAGGGCGTAGCTAGACTTCCAGTTTTTTCTCCAAAACTTTGTCCTGCTATAGTTTTACTAAATGTAGGATTTGGGCACGATCGCATTGCGTGTATTGATATTACATACTAAATAAATGCATTTTTTTAAACCAAATTATTTTTTTTTATAAATATTTTTCACTTTTTAGGAAAAAATCGAAAAAACCGGTTAATTTCAAATGCTGTATTCAAAATCCGATTTTTCTAAAAAATCAATTTTTCGAATAACTCGGAAACCGGGTTTCTAAAAAAAGGAGGTATTTGAACACTCTAATAACAAGGTTTGGGTCAAGCATTGTTTTGTGTTGTTGGTGTGAGTTTTAACCGCCAAATTCCACCAGAGATGGCGCCAGCTGGCTTATTGATTTATATGAGATGTTGATAAATCATTTTCTTTTTTCCTTGCGCAATCTAAATTTTTGTAGTGGAAGCATCTAGGATGAGTTTTGTTGGCTGAAGAACTCGAAAGTATTTGAAAAGTAATTAACTTTTCATCGATGTTAATTTGGTCAATGCCCCGGCCGGGAATCGAACCCGGCACCTTCGGATTGCTAGTCTACGTCGCTTCCACTGAGCTATGGCTGGTAGAAGCGATTGGCTGGTAGAAGCGATAAGGCCAAGTTCGGCAGTCTTTGGGACTTTGCAACATGTAGAGTGTAGATTATACATATAAGAAACGTTAAAAAAAACTGTTGAGGGCAACTGCTGTTTAGAGAAGCTTATGAATCAAATTACCATCTTGAATCAAGTAAACTTAATTTCCCTTTGCACCCCATGAATGAGGTATGGGATAGCTTCTCGCGTTGTTGTGAATTAACACGCTTTCTATTTTTAGATTCACATCTAACGGCACTTACTTGTTTATCGACGAATGCGAACGTCACTGTTTGAGAAGCTCTTACTAGACACGATGATTGGATCGACGCTTAATACTGCGAAGTTGCTGTCAACAACATTCGAGGGGAGCCGACAATGAAAGAAAATTTTATTTATTTTTTCTTTTAAGATGACTGGAGCCCGGTTTGAACCTGCGATCTCCCGCATGGTAGTCGCGTATTCTAACCACTATGCCATCTCTAACACATAAATAGTCCAAGAACTCAACTGTGCCACGTGTTTGCAATAATTAAAGTTTCTGCCGAATGTAACGACGATATCCATATCTGTATCTACTTTATCTATTTGTTCAGTGTAATGTTGCCAACATCTACTTTTACTTCTAGGCATAACTGTAATACAATCTACCTGTTACATTTCTTTCATTGAATAAAATAAGATGTCACAATTTGTTGTTGTTGTTGTTGTTTCCACTTTCCATTAAGCCAAATTGTTAAGCATTCCCAGCGTAAGCCCAAAATTGATGATGACTTCGAATTTCATAGAAATTAATATAAATTTCAAAGATCAATTAAATGTTTTCCATTGAAATGCCATTCCATACCAATCGTGGCGGCGAACACTCTGAAAATGAGACATTCCTGCTGTGGAATGTGCCAGCCTGAGGGGGTTGGGGTGATATTGGTTACGATTGTCCTTTTGTTGACAAAACATTTAAGCAAACATTACATTAAGAGACATAGGAAGGGACTGAGTGAAATGTTAAAGAAGACATAAAGTACAAATGAATGTAATTTCTGAAATAAAAAACAAATAAATCTTCTCGCAAAAAACAGAAGCAACAGCAGCAGCAGCAAAAACAACAACATGGATAATGATGACAACATTAACAGAAACAGATGTAATAAAGAACAAACAAACAAACAAACTTGGCCATCAACAATGAAATATAAATACCAAAGAGGGAGAAAACACAAATACGAAATGGTATTTGTCTACCAACATCACCACAATCAGATTTTGTTCGAAAACAACCAAAAATTGTAAAATGGACATACAAAAACACAAAGGGTCGCATCATCATCCTTTGCAGTAATAGTGTGAGTTAAGAAGGATAAAGATGTTTAGATTTTCAAAAGGTTTTTTGGAATGTGGATATATTACTCCTACGATAGCTGGATAATGTTACATATAAATAGCAACAAATATACAATGATAGACATTTTACATAGTTACACTACTCACTACACATAAAAAGGGTGCGCTTTGTGTTTGTCGGAATATTGAAGTACACAAAAATAACAACCGTTTTATATACGTGATATATTTTTATTTAATGTGACATTTTTTAATTTATTTGGATAACTTTATGCATATAATATCAATCAAGTGGTCGTCTTCATCGGCCATAAGGGTCGCGCGCCCTTATTTTGAGCTTTCCAACTCTTTCTATGTTCAAAGCGAATAATAACATTTTCGATGTTCGGTGTGAGGATATGTCACTTCTTTTCTTGAATATTGACCAAAAATACTAATACAAATAAATGTTTAAATGTAACATGTGGTAAGTATAGGGTGATTTTTTAAGAGCTATAGGAAAGTTTTAAAAAAAAAACATAAAATTCAGAAAAATGCACGAAATCTTTATTTGAATCGATAGTACGGTCCATATAATTTAATGTTTGAAGATTATTTCATGCAAATGTTGACCGTGACTGCGCGTCAAATGGTCCATCCGCTTAGTTCAATTTTGGCATAGTCTTTCCAACATTTCGGCCGGTATCTCATGAATAAATGCTTCAATGTTGTCTTCCAACCGGCCGTGGAATAGTGGTTAGAACACGCGACTGCCATGCGGGAGATCGCAGGTTCAAATCTGGCTCCAGTCATCTTAAAAGAAAAAAAAATGTTGTTCTTTCATTGTCGGCTCCCCTCGAATATTGTGGTCAGCAATTTCGCAGTATTAAATGTCGAGTCAATCGACGTGTCTAGTAAGAGCTTCTCAAACAGTGATGTTCGCATTCGTCGATAAACAAGTAGGTGCCGTTAGTTGTAAAAAATGAAAGCGTTTTAATTCACAACAACGCGAGAAGCTATCCCATACCTCATTCATGGGGTGCAAAGGGAAATTAAGTTTTTTTTTGAGTTGTCTTCCAATGCGTCAATTGAAGCGGGCATGTGTGTATAGACATGAGCTTTAACATTATTATTATTAGTCTTTAAAACAACTTGACACATATATATATTTTTATCTTAGTGCCTAAGTCAGAGGCCGAAATGATCAAAGATTTCCATTCGCTTCGATCTTGTGCGCACCGTTTCCAGTCAGTCCTACCAAGCAGCGTCAGTGATTCCTCCACCTGGCCCTTCCAACGTAGTCGCGGTCTCCCTCTTTTGTGCCGTCTTTCGAGGTCTGGAGTTTCCTCATCCATTCTCACAACATGGTCTAGCCAGCGTAATCGTTGCACTTTGATTCGCTTGACGACATCAATGTCGTGGTATAACTCGTACAGCTCATGGTTCATCCGAATCCTAAACTCGCCATTTACGCAAATGGGTCCATATATTTTGCGGAGTATTTTTCTCTCAAACACCGCCAGATGAGCTGCATCTGCCTGTGTAAGCACCCAAGATTCGGAGGCGTACAACAGGACCGGTAAAATTAGTACCTGGTACAGCTGGACTTTGGTAGTTGGAGATAAGGTGGTGTTTATAAACTATTCGCGTAGTCCAAAGAAACACCTGTTAGCAAGCACTATTCCTGTTTTATTTCGAGGCTGACACTATTGTTTTTGTTCATGGCGGATCCAAGGTAGATAAATTCATCCACTACCTCAAAGCAATATTTTTCAACGTTCACGCTGCATCCCCAACGGGTGGACACTTTGTTCGATGATACCATTAACTTCGTCTTTTCCTCATTCACTGCCAATCCCATTTTCGCTTACTCCCTTTCAACTGCTGAGAAAACAACTGTTACCTCTCGCATCGTTCGTTCGATAATGTCGATATCATCGGCATATGCGAGCAGCATGTGGCTCTTATTAAATATGGTGCCAGACATGTTAACCGCTGCTTTCCTTAACACCTTCCCCATCACTATGTTGAACAGCAAACCGTCACCCTGTCTAAGACCTCTCGTCGTTTCGAATGGTGCAGATAGATCCTTGCCAATCCGAACAGAGGATTTGGTATTCGTAAGGGTGCACCGGCAGAGACGAATTATCTTCGCAGGAATACCGAACTCAGACATGGCTTCGTATAGTCGAAGCCTGATGGGACTATCGAAGGCAGCTTTGTAATCGACAAAAAGGTGGTAAGTGTCGATTTGCTTCACACGGGTTTTCTCAAGAATCTGATCCCTCGTGGATTTGCCTGGTCTAAAGCCGCACTGATAAGGTCCAATCAGGTTTTCCACAATTGGCTTTAGACGTTCACACAATATGCTAGACAGGCCCTTATACGCAATTGGTAAGAGGCTAATTCCACGATAGTTTTTACACTCACTACGGTCACCTTTTTTGTAGATTGGACATAGCACACTGAGATTCCAATCCTCTGGCATGCTCAAAACAAGCTCATCTCCACCCGCCTTAAACAACTCAGCTGGAAGACCATCAGCCCCAGCGGCCTTGTTGTTCTTTAGGCGGGATATGGCAGTTGTTATCTCAGCTCAGAGGTGGGCTGGGCTTGCCACCCGCCACCAGTATAATGGCAGTGAATAAAATGAGAAATAAGAGAAAAAGAAACCCCCAAAATGTTGACGACCACCGCAAACGTATTAAGGACCATGATTTGAGAATATGCACTTGGAATGAGCTTTAACATAGCCCCACAAAAAATAGTCTAAAGACGTTAAATCACACGATCTAGGCGGCCAATTGACCGGTCCCAAACACGAAATAAAATTTTCACCGAACTCGCCTCTCAATAAGTCCATTGTTAAGCGTGCTGTGGTGCTTGTGGCACCGTCTTGTTGAAACCACATGTCATGCAAGTGAATCTCTTGCATTTTGGGCAAAAAAAGTTGGATATCATCTCACGGTAGCGCTCACCATTCACAGTTATGTTACGATTTGCATCATCTTTGAAGAAGTACGGGCCAATGATGCCACCATAAACTGCACCAAATTGTGACTTTTTCAGGATACATTGGTAGCTCTTGCAATGCTTCTGGCTGATTTTCACTCCAAAATCGACAATTCTGCTTATTAAAGTACCCATTGAGCCAAAAATAAGCTTTGACGCTGAACACAATTTTTAACGCGATGAACTTTCTTAACATTTTGATAATAAAATTCAATAATTTGCAAGCGTTGTTCGTTTGTAAGACGATTTATGGTTAAATTATAGACCAAACGGAAGATGTTTGACAGTGAAACAAAACACGAAACGTGCGTCAGCTGTTTAAACCAGTGTTGCCAAAAATATAATAGCTAAAAAATGGTGCCCGGACATAACCCCCAAGGACATAATCCCCAACACGATTATGCCCCGCTATGCCCCGCGGACATAAGCCCCAACAAATATAACGGACATAACACCCAAACTAATTTTGCGACTAAAAGTAATGAAAAAGGTTGATGAAATGGGGGTGGGCGGATGCCCACTCCCACTTTAAAATGAGGATTATATCCGCTTTCATTTCGGATATAAAACTCATTTAAAAAATGGGCATTATACAGTATAACATTTTTCAGCTCATAGATTTGGGACTCATTTCAGAGATCTGCACTAGGGAAATTTGTCACGTTTAGGCTCTTTTGTTTGACATAACTCTAGAAACACTAATCCGATTTAGCTGAAACAAATTAAAAAAAAATAAGAATTACAGTTCTTTTAATCTGTTCATACAACGTTAAACTACTTAAGCAATAATTTCACCATTCCTCAAATGAATTTAAATTGGAATTATTTTGTAGCAGTTTCAATAAAACTGTTGTACTCCGTGGCGTATGATTTACGTGGAATATTACTTGTGATAATCATACGCCACCATAAAGTTTTTATGTTATGTCAATATAGTATTTATGTTATGTCCCCTATACAATACTTCAAATCGATATTAAATTATTATGGCATGTAACTTGACAAAACGAATGATACAAAACTTCTTCTTTTTGGGGCTACTTTCACGTGCAATTATCAAAATTGAGTCCCAAAACCATGTGTTGTACTGTGTTATAACCTTTGTCAAGATGAACTTTAACAACACGGGGACTATGAGCGAGAATAATGTTTTTTTTATCGCCAATGGAAATCGAACCAAATACGGAAATAATCTACATAATGATGCCTTTGACCCCTATCATTGTGGATCCATAATGGGGATTATTACTAACTTAGTTGGCACTTCCTGGTAATCTTTTGTTTTAATTATATGCCTCACGTTGAAAAGTATTCTATGCGCTCTGAACATCTGCATTCACATTTTGTACAAAACATTTCGAACCTGAGCATTTCATTTATGCGTACAACATGACCTAGCCATCGCAACCGCTGTACCTTAATGAGTTTGACTATGTCAACGTCAGTGTATAGCACGTACGGCCAATGATTCATACTACGTTGATACTCTCCAATGATGGGCCCACATATTTTACGGAGTATAAAGATTTAATACATCTAGATAGGTAGAACTAGTGTCTGGCATAGCTGGATCTTTGTTTGTCAAGAGAGGGCTTTGCTGTAGGGCGATTGCCAAGTCCGTCACAGCTTCTTTTCGCAAGCAGAATTCAAGGCTGACGTTATTTGTTTTTTGAAAGCCGGAGCCAACGTTCTCACAGCGTTCAATACGAGTGGATTCTTTGTTCGTTTAAAGTACTAACTTCGTGAACTCATTTACTGTTAGACCCATTTTTGCTTATTCATCTGTATACCTGAGAAGGCTGCAGTTACATTCCGCAGATTTCGACCGATTATGTCTACATCATCACCGTACGCAAGTATCGTTTGGCCTTTATTGAATATTGTGCCATCCGTATTTACTGCAGGCCGTGGCATAGTGGTTAGAACACGCGACTACCATGTGGGAGATCACAGGTTCTACTCCTGGCTCCAGTCATCTTAAAAAAAAGAAAATCTTTCTTTCATTGTCGGCTCCCCTCGAATGTTGTTGACAGCAACTTCGCAGTATAAGTGTCGAATCAATCGGCATGTCTAATAAGAGCTTCTCAAACGGTGACGTTCGCATTCGTCGATAAACAAGTAGGTGCCGTTAGTTGTGAATCAAAAAATAGAAAGCGTGTTAATTTACAACAACGCGAAAAGCTTTCCCATACCTCATTCATGGGGTGTAAAGGGAAATTAAGTTTTTTTAAGTGTTTACTGCAGCTTTCCTTACTCACATACTGTCGCCTTGTCTTAGGCTTCGTAAGGTATAAAATGGCTCCATAAAGTCCATGGAAATCATCACTAGGACTTCAAGTCAGTCAGAGTCATTCCGCAAAGGCGTATCAGCTTCGATGAAATACCAAACTTAGCCATGGGTTCCAGATTATCCTAAGTATATTGGTTGTCAAAAGCAGCTTTAAAGTTGGTGAAAAAATGGTACGTGTCGATCTGTTTCTCTTGGGCGTTTTCCAGGATTTGCCACCGTGTGAATATGTGGTCTATATCCCTAAGGTCAAATAGCACACTTTACAGGACTTTATATACGATTGGGACCATCGTGGCATGATGATTAGAACACTCGACTACCATGCGGGAGATCCATGGTTCGATTCCTGGCTTCAGTCATCCACAGTTTTCTTTCATTGCCGGCCCTCTCGATGTTGTCGACAGTTATGTCGAGTCAATCAATCGGCACGTCTAGTAAAAGATTCTCAAACAGTGACGTTCGCATTTGTCGATAAACAAGTAGGTGCCATTAGTTGTAAATCTTAAAATGGAAAGGGTGCTAATTCACATGAACACGAGAAGCTATCCTATACCTCATTTACGAGGTGTAAAAGTAAATTAGGTTTATTCATGAGGTGTAAAGGTAACTTAAGCCGTCGGTGACAATTGGCGTGATACCTTCATGTGCGCTGCCTTCCTGTACCAGCATTTGGAGGAAGTGCTCTCACCATATAAGCAGCTCACTCTGCGCATCTGTAACTAGATTTCCGCGCCTGTCCTTATAGGAGGAGTGTACAGTATCGTTACCTTTTGCTTTTACTTTCTGGTAGAATTTTCGGGTTCCACATCTATCCCTGTACCTATCTATATCCTTGTTCTCCCGATCGTTTATTTGACTTTGTTTTTCGCTTAAATAGCTGTCATGCATGTTTTACTATCTTATTATGTCGTTCCCTAACAGCCCAGGTTATAATTAGCTGTAAGCAGCAGCCTAGTCCTCAAACGCTATGCGACATTCCTCATCTTACCAGAATTCATCTGAGCGCCGTTTTCCATATCCAAGCATGGTGGAAGCAGCAGTTGCCATAGCAATATGCTGCCACTATGTACCGGGAATGTCAGAAATAGAGCCGTTGTGTCGTAGTAGTTGGTAGAGCTGGTTGGAGTAGACCTTAACCATCTCTGGGGTTTGCAACTTTGCGATATCTAGCTTTCTTTGTGATTAACTGAAGACTTCGCATCAAAAAGTTTCTCTCATATTGAACTACTTTACAGTCTATAAAAATATCGTAAGTGTTGATCTTCTTGGGTCTGCTGCAGAATTTAACGAAGGGTGAATACGCGAGAAGCTATCCCATACCTCATTCACGGGGTGCAAAGGGAAATTAAGTTTTTTTTTTAAGAATATGTGATCGGTCGTGAATTTGCTAGGTCTAGAGTCACACAAATAAGGTCCAATCAGCTAAGTTAAGGTGGGCTGTAGTCCTTCACATATACAGGATGTTGTATGAAAAAAACCTAAATTACCTTTACACTCCATGAATGAGGACTGTATCCCAAGAATTAACACGCTTTTTATTTTTTTATTCACAACTAACGATACCGACGAATGCGAATGTCACTGTTTGAAAAGCTTCGGCAATATCGAGGGGGTCGGCACTGAAATAAAAATCTAGATGACTGGATGCGGAAATCGAATCCGGGATCTTCCGCATGATAGTCACGTGCTCCAAATATCATGTCAGGGCAGACCCCACAGGATCGCGTGTGCGATGGATAAAAGGCTAATCCCGTGTTAGTTGGTACACATAATTGGATCGCATTTCTTAAGTACACGATATAGAACACTTGTATTCCATTCTTCGGACATGCATCGCTTTAGCCAAATAGAGTTTACGAGATTTAATATGCACATTATCAGCTCATAGTCGCCGGCTTTACTCCGCTGGCACTGGCATGAATTATAAAGCCATGAAATAGGTTATTTGACCTTGTTTGTGTTTGGTGATGGACAATCAACAACGTCATCAATGACTAGTGTGCTGTCTTCGGGGACGAGTAGATTAAAAAAAATATTCCTTCCATTTTTGCAGCTTACTTTGCGTGTGTGTGTCCAGATTTTCATCTCTGTCCTATCAGGTCAATTTCCCTGTTCCAAAACCTTTACATTGTACATATATGGAGATCTTTCGGGCTTTATCACTATACTCCTTGATATTTGCGATTTCTCTTCCCCTCCAGACATTTTTAATGTTTGAAGAGGATTTTCATTTATCTCTTATCTTCTCTTTACATAATTTCCACTCGCTATGATTCGCTGCAGTGTTTGCTATGTATGCATTATCCTTTTCCTCTGACAATACGTCGAATTCTTCAACATTCAATGTAGGTTAATTATTCATACCGAAGAACAGTCGTTAAGGGCGTTTGCAGTAATTGAGATTGTTGATTGGAATAGGCATTGGCTATCTAAATGGTATGCATCATTGATATGTCTAGAGTTTTTTTTTGCCTTTGGATACGATCGTGTTTGGCACTGCTTAATTGTGGATGACGATTGAGGCATGCTTTCCATCATGTACATCTGGATCCATATGGCAAATATTGCATTTAAAAATGTACTTCTATTTGCTGAGAGTTAATACGCCTAGTATTTAAAACTTACTAAACAAGAATTAAGATAGTTGAACAAACCATATAGTTTGTTGTCTCCTGATACATATAAGTTTTGAAGGTTCTACATTGTTGATTAGCCGGTTGCAAAAATTCACTAGTAAATTGTCCATTGTCGTTCTGGCAGTGGTGTATCAACTAATTTTTATTTTCGAAATTCCATGAATAAGGTCCTGAATAAGGCCAACCCTTTACATCAGCTTGACAGACAGCCAGTAATAAGTCACAATTCAAATACATTATACTACACAAAACCAGTAAGAAAGTTTCAGTCGGGCGACCCGACTTCCATATACCATCACCCTCAGTAAAATAAAAAAAATGCTATTATATTGAGTGGTAAATTTGTATGGGAGGTACTAGAAGGGGCGTGTCTAGACTTCTAGGTTTATCCTCCAAAACTTTATCCTGTTATAGCTTTACTAAATACAGAGTTTGGGCACGATAGCGTTGGATGTACTTACTTACTTACTTAGATGGTACTTCTAAGCAATCCCAGTGGATTATATACCGCACGTAGAAAAATATTATAAGCGCCTCGATCTTCTGCGCTTCTTCTCCAGTTAGTCACACCGAGTTCTGTAAGGTTCTCAGTAACCTGGTCTTTCCAACGGAGTTTCGGTCGCCCTCTTCTGCGCCGTCCATCGAGTTCATTGTCGAAGACTTTTCGAACTGGAGCATTTTCGTGCATGCGTACAACACGACCTAGCCAACGCAACCGTTGCACCTCAATGCGTTTGACAACATCAATGTCAGTGTACAGCTCGTACAGCTCATGATTCATACGACGCCGATACTCTCCGTTAACGATGATGGGCCCATATATTTTACGGAGTATTTTTCTCTCGAATACCGCCAGAACCGATTCATCCGCTTGTGTCATAACACAGGATTCTGAGCCATACATTAAGACAGGTAGAACCAGTATCTGGTATAGCTGGAGTTTTGTTCGTCGAGAGAGGGCTCTGTCATTGAATCGCTTGTTTAGTCCGTAGTAGCATTTATTTGCAAGCAGGATTCTTCTCCGAATTTCTAGGCTGACATTATTTTCTTTGTTGATAGCGGAGCCTAGGTTGACAAAATTATCTACCACCTCGAAATTATAGTTGTCAACGTTCACGCAGTTTCCCAAAGGAGTAGATTCTTTGTTCGTTGAAACTAATAACTTCGTTTTGTCCTCGTTCACCGTTAGGCCAATTTTCGCTTATTCCTTCTGTATACCTAAGAAGTCTGTAGTCACATCCCGCAGTTTTCGACCGATGATGTCTACGTCATCAGCGTACGCGAGTAGCATGTGGCTTTTGTTGAATATAGTGCCACTCGTGTTTACTCCAGCTTTTCTCATTATCATCTCCATCACAATGTTGAAGAGATCGCTCGATAGGCCGTCGCCTTGTTTTAGGCCTCGTCTGGTATAGAATGGCTCCATAAGGTCCTTGCCAATCTTCACTGAAGACTTCGTGTCAGTCAGCGTCATTCCGCAAAGACGTATAAGCTTCGCTGGAATACCAAACTCAGCCATGGCTTCAAGTAATTTCTGCCGTATCGGGCTGTCGAAGGCAGCTTTATAGTCAACAAAAAGATGGTACGTGTCGATCTGTTTCTCTTGGGTATTTTACAGGATTTACCGATGTGTGAAAATCTGGTCAGTTGTTGATTTTCCAGGTCTAAAGCCACACTGATAAGGCCCGATCAGGTTGGAAAACACTGGCTTTAGTCTTTCACATAGCTCACTCGACAGGACCTTATATGCGATGGGTAAAAGGCTGATCATGCGGTAGTTGGAGCACACACTTGGATCACCTTTTTTTCAGCACAGGACATAATACGCTTACATTCCAATCGTCGGGCATGCACTCTTTAAGCCAAACCGTGCGCAGGAGCTGGTGCATGCTCGTTATCAGCTCCTCGCCACCGGACTTGAAGAGCTCTGCGGACAGACCGTCGGCACCGGCTACTTTGTTGTTTTTCAGCCGCGATATTACTCTTCTTACCTCGGCTTGACTTGGTGGTGGGCAATCTAAGCCGTCGTCGACAATTGGCGTGATAACTTCACGTGCGCTGCCTTCTGGAACCAGCAGTTGCTGGAAGTGTTCTCTCCATATGTGCAGCACACTTTGCGTATCCGTGACTAGATTTCCATCACTGTCCTTACAGGTGGGGACGATCTTACTTTCTGGTAAAATTTTCGGGCCTCACCTCTATCCCTGTATCGCTCTATATCCTCGTTCTCCCGTTCCTTCATCTGACGTTTTTTTCGCCTAAATAGCTGCCTCGCCCGTTTTGTTTTCTCCTTATGCCGTTCCCTAACAGCACGGGTTACAATTGGCTGTAGCGTTGCCGTATAAGCAGCATCCTGTTCCTCAGACGCTATGCGACATTCTTCATCGTACCAGGAGTCGTCTGAGCGCCGCTTTTCATATCCTAGCACGGTTGTTGCGGCGGTTGCCATGGAATGCGCAATATGCTGCCACTGTGTATCGGGAACGTCAGAAGTAGAGGCGTTGTGTCGTAAAAGTTGGGAGAGCTGGTTGGAGTAGGCAGTAGCTATCTCTGGGGTTTGCAGCTTCGCGATGTCCAGCTTTCTTTGTGTTTGGTTACGTGTGTTTTTCGCTCTGCTCAATCTTGTGCGCACCTTGGCTGCAACCAGGTAATGATCCGAGCCAATATTAGCACCACGGATCACACGCACGTCCATGACACTAGATGCATGCCTGCCATCCATTACCACATGATCAATTTGATTTTTGGTGTTTTGATCGGGGGATAGCCAAGTTGCCTTGTGGATATCTTTGTGCTGGAATCTGGTTGGATGTATTGATATTATTACTCCATCTCTGAAGTGTGCGGAAAGGTACATTTGTATGGGAGATCCCATAAGGGGCGCCGCTAGACTTCTAATTTTTTCTCCAAAACTTTATCCTGTTATAACTTAATAAAATACAGAATTTGGGCACGATCGTGTCAAGTGTATTGATATTATTATTCCATCTCTAAAGTGGGCGTAATGGTACATTTGTATGGGAGGTACCAGAATGGGCGTGTCTAGACTTCCAGATTTTTTCTCCAAAACTTTACCCTACTTGAACTTTACTTAATACAGAATTTGGGCATGATCGCGTTAGGTCTATTAATAATATTAATCGAATTCTAAAGTGGGCGGTACCAGATGTGTGTGGGAGGTACCAGATGGGGCGTTGGTAAACTTCAGTTTATTTTTCCAAAACTTGAGCTTTACTGTAAGAGCTTTACTAAGTACAGAATTTGGGGACGATCCCGTTGGGTGTATATAACTCGATTTCTAAAGTGGGCGGAATGATGTATTTGTAAGTAGTAAGTAGTTTTGGGGAAATATTAACTCGTGCAAAATTTCAAGACATTTGGTTGCGTCTTTCGAAAGTTATCGTGCGAACCAGCCGGACAGCCACCAGACAGACAGACGGACATGGCTCAAATTACTTAAAAAGTCATGAATCGAATTTGGTTCTAAGAAACCTAGGGTCTGAAGTGACTCCTTCTATGTGTTATACTTTTGGGTCGTATCTAATGATATATACCCTCATCTCTAAGGGTGATGGTATAAAAACGAATACGTCGAAAGTTTTAAGGTCCGAATTCAATTTCTACTAGCTGCGATTACATGATGCCATGGAAAGATAGAGAAGAGCAGGAGTTACCCGAGGCGGATGTAGAAGTCGGATGGCCGAATGTAGGCGGTAACCCTAATGCTAATTGTTCAGGGGTTTAAGAAGAACAAATAAAAAAGGAGAAAGCAGTCGTAGAAAGTCGTAAAAGAAGTAAGTCGCTTGCTCTACTCTGTTGCGTATTCTAATCAATTCCGTTGTCGTTACAGTTGCCAATCGAGTGTTCGCACATTATTAAGATATATTTCTTATATTCATTATTAAACTCATTCGTTAATATAATTCACATCAATCGTTTATACAATTCTAATAAAATAAATTGAATTCTTACATACATATCTGGCTCTAAAGCGCTTATCTTAAAATAAACAACTTCAATGTGACACAATAAGCAATGTTGATATACATTTATTTAAAAGCTGTACCCCAAGTAATCTTTTAAACACAGGAAATAGTGCAGACAGCCTCATTGGTTTTAAAAACTCAGAGCCAAACTTGTACAACACCAGTTTACTTTCTTCTTGTACCAATTATGCTGTCCTTCAGTCTAATCTGTAGTTAAACCACTATAGTGAAGTATACTGCAATGGATAATCACATACTTGGAGTGCTATTAGTGTTCTCATCTACAGTAAATGTATGAGCTGGAAAGTGATAGTTTGGTACAACGATGTAAGAACTACTTGACCAACTACTACTAGCGTTTTCGTCGATTCAATTACTATGAACAGCTTTATTGCAAAGACTCCATTAAATTCCTTTCACAAAAAACGAACTTGCTTTTATGAATTTCTTTTAAAGAAATGGAATCATCGCAGAACGCGATAACTATCAGAGATGAAAGAAATGATGTATTGCCACTGTGGTTACAACATTTAAAATTGGAAAGAATCAGTATCCTTAGGGGTTTGTGATTTAAATACTTTCATATACACACTAATTTTAAATATCAGCACATTCAGCTTGTAGTAAGGAGAATATTGCGAATGTAGTGGAGAATGTGACTAAAATACGAAAAGCTTTAAGTCTTACGAGACCACTTCTGTTACGATTTAACCTCGGACAGACGCCCACTTACAGTTTGATGCTTAAATTGCTCTGTCATATAGGAGAAGCTTGCAGATTCTAGCCAAACTGGAATCTGTAGTCGGGAATCTTGCTAGCTCATCTGCTCTGCAGTTTGATGGTATATCCCTGTGACCAGGTTCCCACATAAGGTGAATGCTGCGAATGAATGCTCAGCCATATCGTTGAGAGATCTATGCTAATTCAGGGCTAATGTTGAGTTCAGGAGAATGCAGAGATTAGATGGCAGCTTGACTGTCGGATAATATGTTATTCCTCTCCATAGGGCCTTTGGGTAGTATCGCCCACACGTACCAGAGTGGACCAACGGTGGACCGTTTTGTCGGCTCTGCGAAACCACTAACAACTCCGACCAGGCAGTAAAACTTCAGGTGATCAGGTTTGCCTTTGATAGTTTGGCAGTTTGTCTTTGGTGGTTAACTCAAAGTTGGTATCCCTTGATAAGATCAGTCCCGTATTCTCATGTGCATCAAGATTCCTTTTGGATAAAAAAAACTTAAGGAAAGTAGGTAGCTTCGAACCTTTAACAAGAGTGTACGGATTACCGCAGTAAAGTAGGTGCTGTTTTATTAAATATGCATATAAATACGATTCGTTGAAACTAAAGCTGGCGATCGAATGGTATATTTATGTAGAACAAGACAGAGAGTGCTAGTAGTTCGATGAACGACAAAATTGAATGTTGACGGCAGTCCTAACACACTTAGGTCGAAAGATGACCACTCTCAGCATGATAAGAAACTTCGGTTCTTAGGCGATGGGAGTAATTCTAATTAGGTGGCCAAGACGAGGTGATGCTAGTGAACTGGTAAATTTTAAAGAGATTTGTAGTCGATTCAACAGATTCGGCTTAAGTTCGTCTTAAAATGTATGGTGCATCGACTTGATCAGTTCTGCGGACCTGATTCGGTATTGAGACAGATAAATGTTCGTTAATGGAAGTAATTTACAGAATATGATACTGATGGAAGCAATGTTCGAAGGAGTTGTGTCCAATGACGTTATTGAAGTCTTGTTGATTGAAATATGAAACACGGATGGATGAAGCAACTCGAATGGGGAACTTTGTTTTTTGCTGGAAGATGGCAAAATTGTAAATTATCATTCTTTTGACAACTGAGTTGTTCTATGATGGGATACAAATTCCTGATGTCATTTATATCTGCTATCCTAGCGGGGATTTGAACGTGGGCCTTAATAATATGTTGTAGTTGAGTGGAGCTCAAATTCAGGTCAGACCTTCACTCTGCCACGTTCTAATTAGGGTCTACTTGCTGATTTAATCTCTATCTGGTATAAGAAACAGTGGTTCAGCTTGATTTCAGTCAACGATTATGCTGAGTCGAGCAACAAGTTTACGATGACACGGTAACCATAACTCTTGTTCCGTGAATGGAAGATAGGTTCCAAAGTTGGGATATTATACCAACCCGCGAAAGTAATCAGTTTTCTCTTGTTTTGATTTACTCCGACACATTTTTTGTCCGATTACTTCGCCATAGTGAGAAGGAAAAAAACAAAAAAGAAGTTTAGCAAATGGTTTCTCATAGTGAATGGTTGTGAAGTTTTTAGAGTCTATGCACTGAAGAGAGAATTTTTTTTGTTGCATAAGTCTTGATGAACAATTTGCCATCATTATACCAAAGTCCGCTGATGAGGATTAGTGGCTAAAGCAGAAACAGCTGTACAGACTGCATGGCATTATGAGAATATCATTCTTCTATAAACTTTTTTCAAAACTGACGTTCCTAATGCGGCACTGCTACGTTTCTTTGTAAGAAAATTGTACACAAGCCTACTTATACCAACGTCTTCTCCCAGGTTAGACAGTGCCATGATTATCGTCGAATTATACACGGTTGAAAATATTGTGCTCTCCCAACAATTGTCGAATATAGTTTCTCTGTATGTACTTGTGCTTGTTTTTGTGTTGAATGCGAAAAAAGCGTGTGTTGTTGCTTTCATAACACTCAAGCGGGGACTGCCAGTTTTGAATCAAACAAAACTTTTGAGTACCTGTGAATTGACGATCGTGGCTGTGTGCGAGGCTATGAAGTGCGACTATCATGCGGGCGATCCCATTCAATTCCTGTTTCAGTCATTTATGTTACTGTCATCAGTGCCTTGAATGTTTTCGACAGCAACTTCGCAGTCACACTCAGGTTAAAGGCTTCTCAATCAGCCGATGTTCGCATTCGCCTATACACATGTAAGTCTAAATATAGAAAACCTACTAATTCACAATAATGCGAGAAGCTACCCCATATCTCATTCATGGGGTGTAAAAGGAAATTAAGTTTTTTTGGTCTCCCTACTCATAGTAAGAATTTATGTAATCTGATATGGAGCTCCTTGAGCCATGAAATCTGCTTATCATCCACAACTTGTAGTTAACCCAGTGAATTCAGGTCTAGTTCGGGTGACTTGACCTTGCTAATTTGGATTCGGTGATTATTTCTCTGGCAAAAGCCGGATGTTGACTTGACGCAGTGATATCCGCGGAAGCATCATGTCGATATTTACCAGGAAAGGAAGTATCCAGAAGCAAATCCAGTGCTTCCACACCATATGTTGCTAAACCACCCTGTGGTTTCATGAGATTGTCTACTCTGCAGGGTGTAGAGGGCAATATTTCCCTTAGCCATTCGGTTTGGGATGTGGCTTCAACTGTTCTGCAAAATTTCCTCAAGGACTTCGTTTCAGCCTATCTCATTGCACATTTATATTTTTTTCTTGATAGTTGTCCCAGTCCTGTGAATTTCTTTTGGGGGTAGACATATCAAAGAAATTCCTACAGCATATCCTGAGAATTTGTCAGTGCTCTCTTTTGGCTTTGCCTTTCGGACATTCAGAGCCTTTCTGACCTTTGCCACCGACCGCTGAAAGTCTGCGATGTTGCGGACAGTAAAGGTATCCTTGAATTAATCCTGCTTAATGTCTCGCTATACTTTTTCCAATCTGCGTTCCGCACGCTTTAGTCAGTGGGTTCATCTAAAATGGTTGCCTTAAATTTCTCCAAAGCCGACTTTCTATGACTAAATCACTGTGCTACCGATTTTGGACGATTTATGAACAATGAGAAAACAACAAACAAAGCATGATAAAACCAGTACAGAAATTTCAGTCAGTTAAACTGACTGATAAATACCATCACCCAATATAATATATTGTTTAAGTCTTGAGTTATTGAAAATAATCGATTTGTAATTAAAACCAGTTAGAAAGTTTCAGTCGGGCAACCCGACTTACATTTACCCTTACCCTCAGTAAAACAAATAATTTTCTATTTTATTGATATTATTACTCGATTTCGAAATTGGGTGGAGTGGTACATTTATATGGGAGGTACGTGAAGGGGTGTGTTTAGGCTCCAGATTTATTCTCCATAACTTTATCCTGTTATAGCTTTACTAAATAATGAATTTGCACACGATTGCGTTGGGTGTACTGATATTATTACTACATCCCAAAAGTGGGCGGAAAGGTACATTTGTATGGGAGGTACCATAAGGGGCGTGTCTAGACTTCCAATTTTTTCTCCAAAACTTTGTCCTGTTATAATATAACAAAATACAGAATTTGGGCACGATCGTGTCGAGTGTATTGATATTATTACCCTATTTCTAAAGTGGGCGGAGTGGTACATTTGTATGGGAGGTACCAGAAGGGGCGTGTCTAGACTTCCAGATTTTTTCTCCAAAACTTTATCCTGCTTAAACTTTACCAAATACAGAATTTGGGCACGATCGCGTTAGGTCTTTTAATAATATTAATCGATTTCTAAAGTGGGCGGTACCAGATGTGTATGGGAGGTACCAGATGGGGCGTGAATAGACTTCCAATTTTCTTCTCTAAAACTTTATCTTGTTATAGCTTTACTCAAAATAGAATTTGGGTGCGATCACGTTTAATTTATTGATATTATTTCTCCATCTCTATAGTGGGCGGAAAAGTAGATTTGTATGGGAGGTACCAGAAGGGGCGTGGCTAGGCTTTCAAAATTTTTTCCAAAACTTTATCCTGTTATAGCTGATATTATTACTCGATTTATAAAGTGGGCGGAATGATGTATTTGTATGGGAGGTACCAGAAGGGGCGGGGCCATGTAGCCCATTTGCAATACCGTAAGTAGTTTTGAGAAAATAATAACTCGTGCAAAATTTCAAAACATTTGGTTGCGTCTTTCGAAAGTTATCGTGCGAACCAGCCGGACAGCCACCCGACAGACAGACAGACAGACAGACAGACAGACAGACAGACAGACAGACAGACGGACATGGCTCAAACGACTTAAAAAGTCATGAATCGAATTTGGTTCAAAGAAACCTAGGGTCTAAAGTGACTCCTTTTATGTGTTACACTTTTGGGTCGTATCAAATGATATATACCTTCATCCCTACGGGTGATGGTATAAAAACCACATTAGGGAATTTATGATGGCATTTACGACCACAGCTTACATGAAATCAAGGGAAAGGAAAAGCGTATCTCTCGTAACGGAAACAAAGCAATCCTTTGATTGCTTTTATCTTGCCACACTCGAGCCAATAACATCACTGGCACCACCAGCACACACTTGAGCAGCAGCACCAGCACCATCATCATCGTCTTTATCATCATCCCAGCAACGAATCCATTTGTGTAAAAGTGCCATAAACTTGATTCCTACGATCTCGTCTTTTGTTGGAAGATGTACTGTCGTACGATAGGATAGTTAACAAAATAACTACATACAGCAATACTCACTCCTTTCGGGACATGTGTCGATGAGTTGGTAAACATGAACACATATGTTTAATGGTAAATGTGCGAGAAGTTGTTTCTCTCTGTGCATGGTTTATGTCTGTGGAATATTTTGGTGTATAAGGTAGTGGGTGGATGCAAATGTTTGTGTGTGTGTGTGTGTATACAAAACTGTCGCTTAAGGTATTTTTCTTTCAATTGGCGAATTTTCAAATCATGTTTTTGTACAATTCCAAGATGATACCGCTGTGCAGCAAGACCACCTCAGCAACGATGGCGATGATGATGGTACAAACGGGGAATCATTATTATTGCTTGCTTCGACATATCTCTTTGATGTTTTGGAAGTTTGTTTACTTTGTTTTTACTCTCAACAAATGTCATGCTATGTTACCGATACAATGAACTATTTTGGTTGTATATGAAATGTTTTTGCTGGCGCTATGTTGTCTACGATTTTTTGGAAAACATTTATGACAGCTAAATTGACAAGATGATGACTGCATTTGCTATAGCTACTGACAGTTTCTTTGATTGAGCTTGTTAAGCTGTTTTTACCGTTGCGTAGGTAAAGTTTTATTTGAGTTTATCGGATGCCAGAGGGAATGATTATGTTACAATTTGGTTTTTGTATTTCTGGGAATATTACAATTTCATTGTTATCAGAAATTATGTATATATATTTTAACACAAGTTCGATGAGAAACATTAAGCGTAGGCTGCGGAAATAGTTGGCAAAACATTTTCATGCATCTGTAGTGATAATGATTTAATTACAATATATGAAACTGTGGTTGTGGTTTTTTTTATTAAAGGTAAATATTTTAAAACAATTTTGTTTTTTTTTACCGTTAATTTGTAATGAAACTTTTCATTTCCTAGCGCAGTGGTCCATTGCGCTAATTCTTTACAACAAGATTTGATATGCGGCGATGCCAAGGTAGATGAAATCATCTACCACTTCAAAGTTATAGTTATCAATGTTCACGCTGCGTCCCAAGCGAGTAGATACTTTGTTAGTTGAAACGACGCTTTGTTTTGTTCTCATTTATCACCAGACACATTTTACCGACTGCTCATGTTTGCTGCACGACTTTCGGCATGATCATCTTCATTACGATGTTAAAGAGATCGCATGACAGACTACCGCCTTGTTCAAATCATCGCTTGATAGGAAAGGGCTCAGTCAGATTTTTGGCTTTTTTCACTGAAGACTTCGCGTCGGTCTATGTCATCCCGCAAAGACGTGTCAGTTTCGCAGAAATAGCAATCTCAGCCACAGCATCTAATAGCTTCTATCGTCAAATGCAGCTTTGTTGCCGACATGCATTTCTTGGGTGTTCTCCAGCAATTATCGTAGAGTGAAACTCTGGTCGGTCGTTAATTTACAAGGTCTAAAGCCACCCGATAAGGTCCAATCACGTTCGCTAGTATGGGCTTTAGTCTTACACATAAAGCACTAAACAGGACCTTGTATGCGATGGGTAAAAGGCTGACCCGCGATAATAGGTACACACACTTGGTTCGCATTTCTTAAGCACAGTACATATAAGACTCAGCTTTCAATCAGCGGACATGCATTCCTTGAGCAAAATCATGTTAATAAGCTGGTGCATGCATGTTACCAGCATATCGCCGCCGGATCTAAAATCTATGCCGGCAATCTGCTCCCGCATTATTTATTTTTTTAAACCTTGCGATCGCCGAGCTCATCACGTTTTGGCTCGGTGTTCAACAATCTACTCCATCGTCAAAGATTGGTATGATTTCGTCTCTATGCTGCCTTCGGGAACGAGTAGAGATCGAAAGTGTTCTCTCCATATTTACAGCACACTCTGATTGTCCGTGCCCAGATTTTCGTATCTGTGTTTACAGATGGGGATCCCTGGTCCAAAACCTTAGATATTTACTTTTTGGTAGAACTTTCGGGCCTCACCTCTATCCCTGTAGTTTTCGATATCATGGCTCTCTCTTTTCTTCCACAGACGCTTTTTCCGTCTGAACATGCGTTTTATCTCCCTCCTTTTCTCTTTATAACGCTCCATCAGACGCTTTTTCCGTCTGAACATGCGTTTTATCTCCCTCCTTTTCTCTTTATAACGCTCCATCACCGCACGCGTCACCATTGGCTGCAGTTTTGCTTTGTATGCAGCATCCATTTAGTCAGACAGTACGCGACATTTGTCTTCGTGCCAGCGCTTGTCAGAGCGTAGGTTTTCATAACCCAGTAAGGTCGTTGCGACAAAAGTCATGGAATTCGCGATATGCAGTCACTGTGTGTTGGGAAGTTATGAATTAGGGGAGTTTGTTTGCAATAGTTGGGGGAGTTGGTTAGAGTAGGCACTGGCTATCTCGCGTAATTGCGTGCGTACATTTGCGGCAACTGAATCTGTTATCGGATGTGTTGTGGCGTTGACTGAATTTGCCGACTGCTTAACTAAGATGCTCTTCCTTTTAAAGCATTAAAATCTCCCAGAACAATTTTAATGTGATAGTCAGGACAGCGGTCATATATTTCCTGCAGGCGCACATAGGATGCATTTATAACGCACTCGTCTTTATCTTATATCGGGAAAATATTTCGAATTGATGCGGATAGTGGCATAGCATTTTTGGGACCGGCCGTGGCATAGTGGTTAGAACACGCGACTACCATGCGGGAGATCACAGGTTCAACTCCTGGCTCCAGTCATCTTAAAAGAAAAATTTTCTTTCATTGTCGGCTCCCCTCGAATGTTGTTGACAGCAACTTCGCAGTATAAGTGTCGAGTCAATCGGCATGTATAGTTAAGAGCTTCTCAAACAGTGACGTTCGCATTCGTCGATAAACAAGTAGGTGCCGTAAGTTGTGAATCTAAAAAATTGAAAGCGTGTTAGTTCATAACAACGTGAGAAGCTATCCCAAACCTCATTCATGGGGTGTAAAGGGAAATTAAGTTAAGTGGCTATACGGTTAATTACGGAGTTAAACCGCGAGATCAGATGAATTCACATCCAAATAGGCGTCTTTCTGATAGGCAGTTATAAAATATGTCACAATTCTTTCGTTATTTGCATCCCTGTCTCGTCCATCGCATTTCTTGTACGGCGCACAGTGGCTCATTTTGGGAAAACATGTTCCAAAAATCATAACTTTTTAACTACAGCAGATATCAATTTGAAACTCTAACTGACAAATCTTAAGACTTCAAAGATTATGTGCTGTAAAAATGGTAGTGCCACGCCTAAAAGAAAAGGTAGTTTACAGACTTTTGTTTTTTGTGATTTTGTTCTCTAGGTACAGATCGAAATTTTGCATCAATCTCAATGAAATTTACCACATATTTGTATTTTGGGTCAGAGACAATCTGTTCTAAAATTAAGAGAAATCGGTTCAGATTTATATATAGTCCCCATATATATGTTCCTCGATTTAACTAAATACTCCTCTAGATGTCATATTTTCGAATGTGGTAAATGGCATTCTAATTAGCCCAGAAGTACATTTGTTAAAAGCAACCCATATCGGGTTCGATTAATATATAGTCTCTATATATATGATTCAACCTATTAACATTCTGACAGCTTTAAAAGCCGCATTTTGCTTCCGATCCTCATGAAATTTGGCACATCTTCGTATTTTGGGTCAGAGACAATCTGTTCTAAAATTGAGAGAAATCGGTTCAGATTTATATATAGTCCTCATGTATATGTTTCTCGATTTGACTAAATACCCCTCTAGAAGTCATATGTAAATTATATTCGTGTACCGATTTGCGACATGGATGTGTTTCTAGTCTTCTACTACTACTTTTTTCTACTACACTGGTACAATTTTATACCACTACTATTTATTCTATTAATTTGTACCACTATTAGAATGATCAGTTCGGTTTTCAGAAACCGGCTACTCGGTTTTTTTCACTCATAAAAACCGTCGGTTTTTTTTAAATCCCTGTTTTTCGAATATCGAATAATCCGGTTATTTTTTGTCGAATCTCGGTTTTTTGGCGTTCGATATTTTTTATTTATTATACCATCACCCTTAGGGATGAGGGTATATATCATTTGATACGAAAAACCAGTACAGAAATTTCAGTCAGGTAAACTGACTGATAAATACCATCACCCAATATAAGATATTGTTGATGTCTTGAGTTATTGAAATGAATAGATTTTTAATTAAAATAAAATTACTTATGTATATTTTTTCCCATGCTTGTGGTGCAAAATCGACCAAAACTTTACTTATTTGTGTAGGGGGTATAGGTGCCGGTTTGGAATTTATGTGAGAAATATTAATTTTTCAAAAAAATTTAATTTTGATAGGGGGTATCACAAGAGGTGAACCGATACAGTCCTTATTCATTCCTAACTCAAATTTTCATACGTACAACTTACGAATAATTTGACTGAATTCAGTGCACTTACAAAAAAAGATATGTATGTAAGACTATAGGGGTGAGTTCGGTCCTTTGTGTGGGACGTACCAGAAGGGATGTGTCAAATAGTTAGGTTTTCTGAGGTTTCGCCTCCTATCACAATATAAATTAACCCACTAATTTTCATTACCCCTCAAATGTCCGTTTGGAAGTTATGGGAGAACTATTAATTTTCCAAAAATAGGTAATTTTGTATGGGAGGTACCAGAAGGGGTGTGTCAAATAGTTAGGTTTTCTAGGGTTTTGCCTCCTTAAATAACATAAATTAATCGACCAATTTTCATTACCCCCCAAGAGTCCGTTTGGAAGTTATAGGAGAAATATTACTTTTCCAAAAATAGGTAATTTTGTATGGGAGGTACCAGAAGGCGTGAACTGATATAGTTCATATTCATACCTGAGTCTAATTTTCATAAGCAAACATCATACGCAAAATTTGAGTGATCTCAGTTTACTTACAAAAAAGATATGTATGTAAAACTATAAGGGTCAATTCGGTCATTTGTATGGAAGGTACCAGAAGGGGTGTGTCAAATAGTTATGCTCTCTGAGGTTTCGCCTCCTATCACAACATTAATTTATCGACCAATGTTCATAACCCCCCAAGTGACTGTTTTGAAGTTATTGGAGAAATATATAATTTCCAAAAATAGGTCATTTTGTATGGGAGGTACCAGAATGCGTGAACCGATATAGTCCATATTCATACCTTAGTCTAATATTTACAAGCAAACATCATACGCAAAATTTGAGTGATCTCAGTTTACTTGCAAAAAAGATATGTAGGTAAAACTATAAGGGTCAATTCGGTCATTTGTATGGGAGGTACCAGAATGGGTGGGGCACAGGTTTCGGTTTTCTTAGGGTTTGTCAACTTTTGCAAGATAAATAAACTCACCAAATTCAAACATCTTCCGGTTGTCCGTTTGGAAGTTATGGAAGAAATATTAATTTTCCAAAAATAGGCAATTTTGTATGGGAGGTACCAGAAGGGGTGGGGCTATGCAGCCAATTTACAATCCCATAAGTTCGTTTTGCAAAATATTGATACTGGTAAATTTTCATACCGATCCGTTAAGGTTTACTCGAGTTATCCTGCTGACCAGCCATCCAGCCAGCCAGCCATCCAGCCAGCCAGCCAGCCAGCCAGCCAGCCAGCCAGCCTGCCTGCCAGCCAGCCTGCCAGCCAGCCAGCCAGCCAGACAGACGGACATAGCTCATTCTTCTTAAAAAGTTCTGAAACGAATTTGGTCTTAAGATACTTGGGGTCTAACTAGTCTCCTTTAATGCGTTACACTTTTTTTCGTATCAAATGATATATACCCTCATCCCTAAGGGTGATGGTATAAAAAGTGTAACGCATTTAAGGAGACGAGTTAGACCCCAAGTATCTTAAGACCAAATTCGTTTCAGTCTGTCTAGCTGGCTGGCTGGCTGGCTGGCTGGCTGGATGGCTGGTCAGCAGGATAACTCAAGTAAACCTTAACGGATCGGTATGAAAATTTACCAGTATAAATATTTTTCAAAACGAATTTATAGGATTGTAAATGGGCTGAATAGCCCCACCCCTTCTGGTACCTCCCATACAAAATTACCTATTTTTGGAAAATTAATATTTCTTCCATAACTTCCAAACGGACAACCGGAGGATGTTTGAATTTGGTCAGATTATTTATCTTGCAAAAGTAGACAAACCCTAAGAAACCCGAAACCTTTGCCCCACCCACTCTGGTACCTCCCATACAAATGACCGAATTGACCCTTATAGTTTTACATACTTATCTTTTTTGCAAGTAAACTGAAATCACTCAAATTTTGCGTATGATGTTTGCTTATAAATATTAGACACAGGTATGAATATGGACTATATCAGCTCACGCCTTCTGGTACCTCCCATACAAAATTACCTATTTTTGGAAAATTAATATTTCTCCAATAACTTCAAAACAGTCACTTGGGGGGTTATGAACATTGGTCGATAAATTAATGTTTTGATAGGAGGCGAAACCTCAGAGAGCCTAACTATTTGACACACCTCTTCTGGTACCTCCCATACAAATGACCGAATTGACCCTTATAGTTTTACATACATATCTTTTTTGTAAGTAAACTGAGATCGCTCAAATTTTGCGTATGATATTTGCTTATGAAAATTAGACTCAGGTATGAATATGGACTATATCAGATCACGCCTTCTGGTACCTCCCATACAAAATTACCTATTTTTGGAAAATTAATATTTCTCCTATAACTTCTAAACGGACTCTTGGGGGGTAATAAAAATTGGTCGATTAATTTATGTTATTATAGGAGGCAAAACCCTAGAAAACCTAACTATTTGGCACACCCCTTCTGGTACCTCCCATACAAATGACCGAACTCACCCCCATAGTATTACAAACATATCTTTTTCTACGTACACTGAATTCAGTCAAATTATGAGTAATTTGTACGCTTATGAAAATATGAATCAGGAGTGAATATGGACTATATCGGGTCACCCCTTCTGGTACCTCCCATACAAAATTTGCTATTTTTGGAAAATTAATAATTCTCCCATAACTTCCAAACGGACATTTGAGGGTAATGAAAATTAGTCGGTTAATTTATATTGTGATAGGAGGCGAAACCTCAGAAAACCTAACTATTTGACACACCCCTTCTGGTACCTCCCACACAAAGGACCGAACTCACCCCTATAGTCTTACATACATATCTTTTTTTGTAAGTGAATTCAGTCAAATTATTCGTAAGTTGTACGTATGAAAATTTGAGTCAGGAATGAATAAGGACTGTATCGGTTCACCCCTTGTGGTACCCCCTATCAAAATTAATTTTTTTTGAAAATTTAATATTTCTCACATAAATTCCAATCCGGCACCTATACCCCCTACATAAATATGTAAAGTTGTGGACGATTTTGCACCACAATCTGGGGGAAAAATATACATAAGTAATTTTATTTTAATTAAAAATCTATTCATTTCAATAACTCAAGACTTCAACAATATCTTATATTGGGTGATGGTATTTATCAGTCAGTTTACCTGACTGAAATTTTTTTATCCATGATGTTAAGCACCGCTGGAATTCTACGGCCAATATGGTTTCTCAATTTTTAAAATTGCACAAATGTGTGAATCATACTTTATTAGACTTAGGACTGAAACCATTTAGTGAAAATAATATCGCAACTTTGTCTGTGCTTAGTGACTCCCTTAAACCTTTTGGAAATGTCTATACAAAAACTTTCTGCAAACTCTCCGACTTTAGCTAATGCTGAAGGTATTTTTAAATTTTTACTTAAACACTTTTCAACAATTCAAAACCAATTATCAATAAATTTATATGAAATTGTAAAAATACGTATATCAGAACGACGTGTTCAATCCCTGAATACTCTCATTTTGTATTTAAGTACGAGTAAACTCCCAATAAGTGACGCATTTCTAAAATATTCAAGTAAAAATTATTTTTGATTTTTTATATATGGAATGAGCGGCAAAAGGACTCAAAACCTTGTCAGATTATTAAACGCCTTGTACACTATAAGTCCAACTAGTACATTGAGTGAAAGGGCATTTTCAACGTCAAGTTTTATAAAAACCAAAGAAAAAAATAGGTATACACTCAAGAACTTAAATTGTATCTTATTTCTTAAATGTTACTTTTGGGAAAACTAAAGATTAAATTAAATATATTTATATATAATCAAGTATTTACAAATGAATTGTTTTGTTTCGTTTGTCTTTGTTAAAAAAACAAACTGATCTCACTAATGTTGTGCATTGTAATTATAATTAAACTAAAAGTTTACTTCTTATAGGTATAATTGAATTGTTTTCTGTTATTTGTTAATAAAATTTTTGGTCTAAAATTGTGTTTTAATTTGTTATTTGGCATACTTTTGAAAACCGGATTATCCGGTTTTTTGTGAATTTCAAAAAAAGCAACCGGTTTTTTTTAATTGCCATTTTTCGAATAATTCGAAAACCGGTTATCGCAAAAACCCGAATAATTGATCACCCTAACCACTATATACTTCGTCAAACAACAGGTGTTGGTGTTTAATTGGTGTTTTCGTATGGGGGCGTGTCTTAGGTAGTGAATATAAATTCAAAATTACTTCTTGTAATTAAGTTATGTGGCAATTTTCAGAAAGTTATCATATCAAATAACAAAGATATTAAGTAATAACTCTAGTACAATAGGTACTACTCAACCTAATATGTGGCATGGCCTTTTTTAAACTCAACTCAAGATTTGAAAATTAAGCAAAAAATAGAGGTTTTAAAATTTTTTTTTTAAAAAATTAGGCCTTTACAAAAAATATATATATTTTTATTTTAATATCTTTGAAATTGTTCCTAAAATCAAGAAAAAAAATCATGGTTTTATACCCAACCGATTTTGAACAAAGACTAGTTTAGCTCTGCAATAATATTGATTTTTTGCATTTTTCAATCTTTTTCAAAATAGTCCATCTACGACCAGCTGTACAAACTAAACTGTACACTCAAAATGGATGATATTTCAGAATTTGATACTTCAATCAGTTCTTAATTGAAAAATATAAACCTTTTTGGCATTCAGACAACTCGAAATTAGATTTTTGGCACGAGTTTTTGTCAAATGAGCCACTGTGCGGCGGTGATATCAGCCTTGTATTTGTCGAGGACACCCGCCAGTTAGAAAGGGTCACATTCTCTATAGCGAGTTTGGACACTTCAGGTGCATCAATTTAGACCTTATTATTTATTTTTCGATTTTCAACAAATAACCGTTTAGTTTTGTGTGAGTTTAGGAGAGATTCAGGTGAATAACGATCTAAGAACTCAAATATAAAAATTCCCCATCTCTCCATCGCTATACAACATTAACTAATATGTAATTCAAATTCCAATTCATTCAACATAAAAGATATTAATGTCCTACTGTCTGGCTGGCTGGAAGGTTGGTGCGCAAGGTAGCTCAAGTAAACCCTTACAGATCCTTATGAAAATTTACCACTTTTACTATTTTCCAAAAAGAAGAACTGAGATTGTAAATGGGCCGCTTCTGGTACGTCCCATACAAAATTGCCTTTTTTGGATAATTAATATTTCATCCATAAATTCCATACGAACAACTGGAGGATATTTGAATTTGTTCAGTTTAATTACCTTATAATAAATAGTAGACAAACCCCCAAAAAACCGCAATCTTTGACAAGCCTCTTCTGGTACCTCCTTAATTCGACCCTCGCAGTTTTACATACATATCGTTTTTGTAAGTACCCTGAATTTTGCCATATTTTTCGATAGATGTTCGCTTTGACTCAGGAATGAATATGGTCTATATCAACTGACTCGTTCTAGTACCTCTCATACAAAATTACCTATTTTGGGAAATCTAATATATTTTCCATAACTTCCAAACGGACAAGTGAAGGATACTTTAATGAGGTAAGTTTTATAATCTTGTAAATTCTCAAAAAAAAACCAAAACATTTGAAACGCCCCTTCTGGTACCTCCCATACAAATGATTGAATTCACCTTTAGGGTTTTATATACGTATCTTTTTTCTAAGTAAAATAAATTCAGTCTTATTTTGCGAAAGATGTACGGTTATGACACCTTCTGATACCTCCCATACACCGGAACATTTGGCCCACCCCTTCTAAAATCTTCCATACTAATGACGAAATTTACCCTCATACTTTCTCATACTAAAGTAGCTTGAAATTATTCATATTTTGAGCAAGATATATCCTTAATAAAATTTGACTCAGGAATGAATATGGACTATATCGGTCGACCACTTTTCGTACGTATCTCCCATACATTACAATCGAACTGCATATCTTGTTACAGTAGGCACTACCGTAGAGAACCGAAAAATTTCCCACACGTATTCTGAAACCTTTCATACAAATGACCGAAATCTCCATTATAGTTCTACATGTAAATCTTCCTTGTAAGTACACTAACTTCAGAAAAATTGTGCTGAAGGTAAATTTCCAAATTAAAATCGGACACATTGTGACCCTATTGCCTTCACCTATACCCAGTATAGTAAGGTTTTTCTGAAGTTTCACCTCCTATTGCAATATAAATTAATTGACCAATTATCATTACCCCCCAAGTGTCCGTTTGGAAGTTATGGGAGAAATATTAATTTTCCAAAAATAGGTCTTTTTTTATGGGAGGTACCAGAAGGCGTGAACAGATATAGTCCATGTTCATTCCTGAGTCTAATTTTCATAATCCAACATCATACGCAAAATTTGAGTGAATTCAGTTCACTTACAAAAAAGATATGCATGTAAAACTATGAGGGTAAATTCGGTCATTTGTATGGAAGGTACCAGAAGGGGTGTTGCAAATAGTAAGGTTTTTCTGAGGTTTTGCCTCCTATTGCAATATAAATTAATCAACCAATTATCATTACACCCAAATTGTCCGTTTGGAAGTTATGGGAGAAATATTTTTTTTCCAAATATATGTCATTTTGTATGGGAGGTACCAGAATGTTCATTCCTGAGTCTAATTTTCATAAACGAACATCATATGCAAAATTTGAATGAATTCAGTTTACTTACAAAAAAGATATGCATGTAAAACTGTAAGGGTCAATTCGGTCATTTGTATGGGAGTTACCAAAAGGGGTGTGGCAAAGGTTTCAAAGGTTTCAGTTTTCTTAGGGTTTGTCTACTTTTGCAAGATAAATAAACTGACCAAATTTAAATATCCTCCGGTCATGCGTTTGGGAGTTATGAAAGAAATATTAATTATTCAAAAATAGGTAATTTTGTATGGGAGGTACCTGAAGGGGTGTGGCTAGTCAGCACATTTAAAATCCCAAAAGTTCGTTTTGAAAAATACTTATACCGGTAAATTTTCAAACCGATCCGTTAAGGTTTACTCGAGTATCCTGCAGACCAGCCATCCAGCCAGCCAGCCAGGCAGACGGACACAGGCAGACGGACACAGAAATGGATTTGGTCTTAAGATACTTGGGGTCTAACTCGTCTCCTTAAATGCGTTACACTTTTTTTCGTATCAAATTATGTATACCCTGATTTCTAAGGGTGATGGTATAAAAACGCACCTAAGAAAATTTTTTAAAAATCATTATCGTGTGTAGGAGGTAGGCTTGCCAGATGGTCGGGATTAGGCGGGATTTTCCCGACTTCTCGCGAAAATCCCGAGTCCCGAGTATTGAAGAAATTCAGGGGAAAATCCCGACTTTTTAATATTTTCTATCTATACTTACAATAATCAAAGAAACAACATATTAAAGAAGGTACAAAACCAGTACAGAAATTTCAGTCAGTTAAATTGACTGATAAATACCATCACCCAATATAAGATATTGTTTAAGTCTTGAGTTATTGAAATGAACCGATTTGTAATTAAAACTAGTTAGAAAGTTTCAGTCAGGCAACCCAACTTACGTTTACCCTTACCCTCAGTAAAACAAACAATTTTCTATTATATTGATATTATTACTCGATTTCTAAAGTGGGCGGAGTGGTACATTTGTATGGGAGGTACGAGAAAGGGTGTGGTTAGGCTTCCAGATTTTTTCTCCATTACTTTATCCTGTTATAGCTTTACTAATTACAGAATTTGGGCACGATTGCCTTGGGTGTACTGATATTATTAGTACATCCCTAAAGTGGGCGGAAAGGTACATTTGTGTGGGAGGTACCATAAGGGGCGTCGCTAGACTTCCAATTTTTTCTCCAAAACTTTGTCCTATTATAACATAACAAAATACAAAATTTGGGCACGATCGTGTCGAGTGTATTGCTATTATTACCCTATTTCTAAAGTGGGCGGAGTGGTACATTTGTATGGGAGGTACCAGAAGGGGCGTGTCTAGACTTCCAGATGTTTTCTCCAAAACTTTATCCTGCTTAAACTTTACCAAATACAGAATTTGGGCACGATCGCGTTAGGTCTTTCAATAATATTAGTTGATTTCTAAAGTGGGCGGTACCAGATGTGTATGGGAGGTACCAGATGGGGCGTGAATAGACTTCCAATTTTTTTCTCCAAAACTTTATCCTGTTATAGCTTTACTAAAAATAGAATTTGGGTACGATCACCTTTAATTTATTGATATTATTTCTCCATCTCTACAGTGGGCGGAAAGGTAGAATTGTATGGGAGGTACCAGAACGGGCGTGGCTAGGCTTTCAAAATTTTTTCCAAAACTTTATCCTGTTATAGCTTTACTAAATACAGAATTTGGGTACGATCCCGTTGGGCGTATTGATGTTATTACTCGATTTCTAAAGTGGGCGGAATCATGTATTTGTATGGGAGGTACCAGAAGGGGCGGGGCCATGTAGCCCATTTGCAATACCGTAAGTAGTTTTGGGGAAATATTAACTCGTGCAAAATTTCAAAACATTTGGTTGCGTCTTTCGAAAGTTATCGTGCGAACCAGCCGGACAGACAGACAGACAGACGGACATGGCTCAAACGACTTAAAAAGTCATGAATCGAATTTGGTTCAAAGAAACCTAGGGTCTAAAGTCACTCGTTCTATGTGTTACACTTTTGGGTCGTATCAAATGATATATACCCTCATCCCTAAGGGTGATGGTATGAACAAAAAGGCTGCTAGGAGGGATTTTTCGTTATTCGTACTTCTTATGGTAAAAAGGCCAAAAAGGGATAAAAGGACCCAATCCAAACAACGAAGCTATAATCGCACAAATCCATATCCGAAGGCATTTTTCAAAATTTGTTCTTTTATGCTAAAAAATGTCCCATAAGGGGTAAATCTTGTACCATCACCCAGACCAACGGCTTTGGTAGAATGGCAAATATTTATATGGGAATGCTTCTTATAGAATTAGAGAGCTGCATGAGGAGATTTTAAAAATTTCAAAAAGAAAAACCTAACCAAATCCAGGCCAAACGGTTTAAAGTAGAATAGTGAATATGGGGCGGTGTATTTATTCTAGTGAGTAGTTGTGCGCTGTGAATAAATTTTAAATTGTTACCATCACCCAGACAAAATATCTAAAGTCTGGATATTGGGGCGAATATTTATTATATGGCGCACTTGCGCGATATGAAGGAACTTCGAACTTTTAGGAGAACAAAACCGGAAATGGGATGAAACTGTTACCATCACCCAGACCACATGGCTAAAAGTGGAATCGCGACAATTAGATTTAACGCTTATATTATAGGGTAGTTGTAAAATATAAAAGGATTTTAAGATTCGTACTCCTTCGGTTAAAGCCGTGGAAAGTGTTATCATCACTCAGACCAAACACCTAAACGTACAATCACCCAGTACACCAACTCATCAACTGATTGACATGGTATTGCTAATCCATTTTCGAATTGTTCTAAATGAAAGCATATTTGAAAAATAAACAAAACATCGAGAGACGGAAAACGATAGTGATGTTCAAGAAAATAGTCATCAATTGGTAATTTTATATTAAAAATTTGAAACACTAAACAATTTATGGTCCAAGTCCATTTTAACTCATTAAACATTTTGATATTGACTTATTCCCAGGATTCCGGGACAAAAAACTGGCCGGGATTCCCAGGATTTTTGTCCCGGGAATTCTCGGGACAAAAACACTAGTTGGAAGGAATGTCTGAGCTCTATCTATACTTTCTACAAAATACTTTGTGGGAATTTTAAACGTCCATACTAGCTCCAGAATCTGGCTCGTGTACTATTGTCGAAGTACATTGCATAATGAATAAATTACTGAATAGCCTAGAAGTAGAATGAATGATAAGTTTTATGGTAGCAAAGCCAATTCTATAATAAAAGGACTTTCAGCGGACGATAAAACAATTTTTGAGAGTGAGGTGGGAATGCAATTGATTATTTAAAAAAAAGCATTTCAAGAAATGTAAATTTTTGGACAAATTGCCGGTTTAATATAAAAGACTCACTATTGACTTTTGAGAAATTCCCGAAGTTGTACAAATATCCGATGCAGTGGACAATGCCATGTTTTACAGCGACTACTGCAGCCTTTGAGCTGTTTATGGAGAATATGGTCAAATTTTTTTGCCAAATGTGGCAAAGAAAATCACTTGAATTTGTTTAAATTGATCTCATATATATTTTCTTTACCGATAAGTAACGCTCATTGTGAAAAAGTATTTTGTACTTTAAACAATTTATAAACGAAAGATATAAACCGAATGTCTTTTGATCTTACGAAAGCTGAACTAAACATAAGATTGAATATTGATGAATGCTGTCAGGAATTCCAGTCATTTTTAACAACTCACGAGGAAGTAAAACTAGTCAATTCGGTGAAAAATAACACAAAGTGTATGTTGCAAAAATAGTATTAGCTTATAGTGTATGTATAAGTCATATCTGAATATTGATGTGTTTGAGTTTTTTTTTAATCCATTATAATAATCGTTGTTATCAGCATGAAACTGCAATGAGTTTTCAAATAATATTTCTTAATAAAAAATGTAAAAAGAAAAATAATATGATCTTTTCATTAGTCCCGACAAATCCCGCTTTTTAGTCTCGGTTTTCCCGACTTTTCGAATTCTGTGCCTGGCAACCCTACTAGGAGGTCAAAATCTATGGAAAAAGTGTTTTGAAATCTTGTTTGCTCAGAAAAGTAGAAAATTTTTAATAAAACTTAAAACTACTGAAGATCATTAAATTTTTTACACTATTTATTCGACTTCATAATTTAACTAGGTGTTTGAAAAAACTATTAGCTTATGTTTTTGCTTTATGGAGATAATCGATTTGGCAAGTGCAGCATTCATATCGATACCTTCCCATAAGAATGTATTAAGCGACACTTTTTTCGAAAATGATTTTTTGATGTGGAACTATATTAGAAGTTAAGCTCCACATTTTGGCCTGGTTTTCGTTGCCCTATCACGGATGCAAAGGAAACTAGAGAGAAAATAAAATTTTATCAACCGTCAAGTTTTCTCACTGGAATAATGTTGCACCCTGAAATTTGAAATTTAATCTGATTTAACTTTTGGTTTTGCAATGATGTCAAGTTTTGTATTGTGGAAATCGCTTTCCAAGTATGTTCCTTTCAATAAAATACACAAATAAATAACTAAATGAGACTTTTTGTTCGTTTCCTACACAATTTTAGAAATGTCGCTTAATACATTTTTATGGGAAGGTATCGATAAGTCGCCATAATTATACCCTGCGCCCAGCTTTAACTGTAAAATTATTTACTTCGCTACAATCATTGCAAATTAAATACCTTATCATTGATATTTGAAACATTTACAGATTGAGTTATTTCTTTCTGTCTGGCACTTAAAAAAATATTGTATTTATGGTCAAAAATCATAACTTGTTTCTCATTTTGTTACATCCTAAAAAAACCTGTAAATATTTTAAATTTTATTGCTGACATATATTATAGATATTTATTACAATTTTACAATAATTTTAGCATTTTGTGGTTGTGTGATTTTATTTTTTGCTGTCTGTCACATATGACTTTATGTTTGTACCCCAAAAATCATAACTTTTTTTCTGATTTATATTACATTAATATATACGTAGATGATTTTAAATGTTAATGCAGATAATGTGTGTTTGTGGCATTGAAATATTTTGAGTTTTTTCACAAAATTTCCACATATGGCGCAAATCAAACTTTTGGTGTAATGTATTATTCATACTTTTTTCTGCATTTATTGATTGATGTTTTCTTTTTTTGTATTCATATTTACGAGCACTGCATACATGAGAATACACATCAAAGTTTTGGATAAATTGTAGGGAGACAACAAAAACATCTTATGTTGACAACAATTTTGTGATACTCTAAAAATAAATTGATGTCGACGGATAAGAAATGCTCAGTGGCATTATTTATTTACAATTTGTGGTATTATTTTTTTTATAAAAGATGAATAGCATAGAACATCCCAGGGATGTGAAAGCATTTTACAATCTATGAACTTATTCGCATTTATATTTATAGAATCATAGAAAATGAGAAAACGACATTTTATGTGTATTTTTTGTAAATAAAATAGGTTGTCTTGAGGAGGATACTTTAAAAGTAATGATGAAGGATACTAATATGAATAGTAATATGAAAGAATATTTAAGGGCTCCGACCAAAAATTCGACCATTTTACCTTTGCATAGGTTTGCTATAGTTGTTTATAAAGTTTTAGTTTTATTTTTTCATAATTTCTTAACAAATTAGCAAACTTACGACGAGTGTCTTGACTAAATGCATTACGCATTGAGCACTTTAACCATTGTCGCTGTCATATGTAAAAGACTACCAGTCGGCTAGAGATACCTACGTCATAACTCCTGTGACCTGTGAGACACTTTTAATCTAACCACATCTTGGTAGCGTTCCTTATACATAAACTTAACTTTAAAAGAGTTTTCCGATAAAACGCTTTCATTGTACTATATACTTACAATTTCCTTTGAATACAAAGACAATTCAAAATTCATATTTATCAATAAGCTTTATTGCCACATTGTAGAAGCTGAGCAATCAACTGTCTCATCGGGAAGGATATGACATAAATATATTTCCAAAAAAAGAGAAAAAAAACCAAAGAACAAAGATCTATTTGGTTTGTCAAAAACACACACATCAATATACAAGTATCTCAACATATATAAAAATAAAGCAATGTCTGTTGGGTTGATGTTTGTACATGTCTTTTACATTTACATGTATTTCTTTTGTATTCCCTTAGATATTTACCATTCGAATTCCGGCAATCAAAAGGGTTCGCCGAACTTCTTATCGTCGAACGAGTGGAATTTACGTCTATTCAGTGTGTGATGTTTGAGAGAGAACATTCAAGTTCGTTTAAAAAACGGATAATGGTTTTGATTGGCACAATTTTATTCTTTGAATCAATCATTCATACATATGTCAATATATTTAGATTTATAAATGTCAGTACGAGGGTTATTTGAACGGCTGCCGGTGAGAATATTAATTTTTTTCCTATCCCAGTAGGAAGTTCCATCATACACGACTTTGTCGTCCACGCTGTCCTCAAGAGAAAATTTGAAAAATGTATATACTTGTCGGCAAAACACTCGGTTGACGACAACCCAGTAGCAAAAAATGGGGCTTTGCATGCCTTCTTGCAGGCAGTCAGAAGCCCTACCCTTCAAATGCAGTCTTCATTTCAAATTAACATAGGGCCCCATAGGCAGGTAAGGCCTGCCCATTCCCTTTCTCATTGAAGGCGTTTCAGTAGGCATGCTTATTATGTCCTGCTTGGAGTCCTAATAACAAGGGCATTCTATGAGGCATTGTTACTGCAGAACAGCTTGCAGGCCTGCAAAAGAGCATTTATAGAAGGACTAAAATAAAAAAAAACATATGCGAATTATTTCCACATTAAATGATTTCGTACTTTTTATAAATTTTTGATACAATATTTCTTACAATTTGTAATAACTATTTTATTTTAAACTCCAGCAGGAGGATTCGGACTCGCGACCTCAGTTCTCATAGTTGGGCATGCTACCTACTCGGCTATCATGTGATATAGTTGTTGTACGACAAATATCACACTTGTGGTTCTCATAAACAACAGCATCTGTTTTTCCTTCCCTTAAGAGGCCTGTCTACAGGGCTAATCGGAGAAGTGACAAGTGCATGGCTATGAACGTCAATTCTGACTAATAGGACTGTCAACAGGCCTGTTTAAAGCAAGAAAGTTTGCATGCCCTTTGTGCACATCTATGGTATTTTGTGGGGTACACAGTAGGGCTGCTCACAGGCCAGTTTTTAGAAGGGAAAGAGGCATGTCTGCGGGATCTTTTCTCACCCTAGTAAGAGGCCTCATTGCAGGTCTCATTTGAGAAGCGAAATGTGCATGGGTATGGAATTTTTTGTTAGGCTTAGTGAAGGACTTATTATAGCCTGTATACATGCCTGGAAAAGGAAGGCGTATTTGAATGTCAACAAACTGCCTTTGAAGGCATGTTTGCAGACATATTTTTATAATGCCTCGTCTTTTCCGCTGCTAGGAAGCTGACCGACAAAATACTAATGTTGTCGTGCATCAAACACATTCAACAAAATCAAAGGAAAAAAATGGAATCTGACGTAAAAAATTTTCAGTTTATTAAAATGACAAGTAAACATCAGCAATTTTATAGTTTGAAATCTCGAATAAAGGTGAATGCCCTATAAAAGTTTATACCCTTCACTTCTCACTTGGTCAGCAGCTAAAAATCCATCTTTTAAAATAGCACCAATGTATATACAAAGTCATACTAATATGGCTTGAATGACATTTCAAGACATACAAAGGAATCTATGACAATTTGACCGACATGTTCACCCATCAGGTCGTGCATGCTTGTTTAGGCGACGCACAGTGGGGTGAAATCACGATCTGGGCGGTCAAAATTATTTGAGGCAAATTTATGAAGCAGAATGTGAACAAATTACTCGGTGATGCGTAAAAACTAATAATATGTTAACATTCGGGGGGTAGATGTTACGACCGTTTTAACACAAAAAATGGTTTTAATAAAAAATTTAAGATTCCAAGTATTTCCCATATATCTCCACAAGGTTGCATTTTGGAGCCCTACCTCCCTATAACTTTTTATTCGTCTGGATACCCTCTAACTATAAATGCATAGAGATAAAGGACATCCAGTATGTTAACTAAAGTGGTTCAGTAAAACCGCAGAAATTATGGTCTATTCTTCCGCAGTAGGTAAATGGCTCTAAAACACAAAACCGCAAAAACCCGCAAAAATTTTTTTATCCATATGAACAATACGATGTTAAAGATTATATATAATCACAGATTGAAGGGGTGAAAAGGGGTGATGCATAACTTTTTGTCCATGGATCGATTTTGGTACCCATTGAAATTGACAAAAATACCATATTTTCCAATGCTGCTTTACTAGTATGAATTTTAATTATAATTTTATTTAGCTAAGTGTATTAAACAATATTAACCTGCTTTATTATTTTCCATTTTACTTAAATGTTTAAACTAAACACACGCCTTCCCACAGCCTGCTAAAATTGTTGCTTTACCTGAGCACAACAAAATAGAAAATGCACAATTAGCAACAAGTAACTTTAACAGCGTGTAGAAAACGAATGTAAGCAAAATGGAATGAAAAAATAACGGAATCTAGTAAAGCATTTTGTTCTCTTTACCATACAATTGGAAATTATTAAAAACATTGGTTTTTGAGAAATCGAATTTTGGCCGCCCAGATCGTGAATTTACCCCACCGTGCGACGTGTCGCTTTTATAGTCATCAACAACAATTCAACCGACATTGTCACACATCAGGTCGTGCATGACAAAGCGGACACATGTATAAAAATTTTGTCGACGATTTGTATGGTCGTTCCCCTAATGTCATCAACGATTTACTATGGTCATGCACCTATCCTATCCTGGCCATTTGAAAAATATTAAAAAAAAAGAATCAAAATCTGATGGCAAAATTAATTTGTGACAATTCTAATTTTTTAAAATTTGTGACAATTTTAATTTTTGACAAATTTTAAATTTGGTCTTGTTCAGAACCAGCTCCTTGCTATTTGAAAAGTACAAAAAACAAAGTTCATCTGTTGACAAATTACATTTGTGACAAATTTGAATTGTGACAAATTTAAAATTTGGACTTCGTCAGAACCAGCTTCTGGCCTGGCATTCATGGTTTTAGAGCGTATGCTGACATCTTTGGACTATAACTAACGTCATTCATTTGTATTCAAGCTAAATTTAGCATTTGTGTAAAGTGGAAGTCCTTGTGGTGTAAAAATATCCAAAATGATAGCCAAGTACGACCAACTGTTGGAGATATATGGAGAATAGCCCCACCACCTCTGGTACCACCCATACAAAATGACTTGGTAGGTACACTGAATTCGGTAATATATTGTACTAGTGGGCCCGGCAATGCTTCGCTATTGCATATTAACTAAAAATTTCATCAGCATAGTCATATCTATAGTGCCGACATGTAGATTAAGTTTTTTCTGTATGTAGGGCGAAAAACCATTTCTTCCACAAATCGGAAACAGACATTCCTCTAAAGATCAAAATTATTTATTTTGATCCGTAGTAGCGGGAACCATCTGTGTACTAACTATCTCTTTGGTCATAAAAAAACCATTTTTGTTATGCCTGCTCCCATTGACCGCAAATAAAAATTCCGTTTGAAGCTTCATGCCTTTAGCCATAAAAACTTATTTTGCCATGTCTTTTTCACACACCGATCAAGAATAATCCGGAATACTATTTTTTGTATTGAACTCGTATTACCATTTTTGGAGATAATTCGGTCACCAACGTTTGGCTTTACAAAGTGATGGTCTCACGCGCTGTATAGCATTTTACACCGTCGTGTTGGAACCATTTATCCTTCAAATAATGTACAATGACATGATAAATAAAAAAAATCAATTGATCGCCCACTGGCTCTAGTTCTTCTACCAGTTGGATTTTATATGAATGTGGGCCAAGATCTTTCCTCAGCATTTGCAGAGACCGAGTTGCTAAGAAAGACGTCGGTTCGATAAATTCGAGTCCCCTGTCACACTAACGTCTACAGCGTCGATGGCTTCTATTAGCTGCTCAAATTGATCATTATATGCACCCTCAACTTCTCAAAGGGCTCCATAAGTTTGGCGAACAGAACGCGCATTTTGAAAATAAATTTGCATGATTTGTAAACGTTGTTCTTGTTTAGTTTTTGCATAGTGATTTTGCAAATTATACTAAAAGAAAGCCTATCACACTTTATTAGTAGGACAGCTAGATTTACACTTATACCTATCAGAAGTTCTATATGTCAAGAAAAATACCCAATACATAAGTTATTTACAAATGTTTGCTAATGTATCATCTGATATACTATAAAAATTAACCATTGCAGTATAACTACAATGAATATTGCTTAATTTTTGATTTATTACCGATTCGCTCTCCTGAAAAGTAATTGAAAAATACATACCTGTAAAGTAAATTAAAAAAAATTACTATTACTATAAGACTATAAGATATAGCCCTATCGATTTTCAAGTTGTATGGGCGGTGCCACGCCCCTTTATCCAATCACAACCAAATATAGCCTGAGAAAAGAGGACGTGGCACCGCCCACATCCATCCTGGCTGTAATTAATATTACTCCAACAACATATATACCAAATATCATCTTAATACCTATGATAGTTTATGAAATATAGCCTTTTTAATTTTCAAGTTGTATGGGCGGTGCCACGCCCCTTTATCCAATTACAACCAAATGTAGTCAGGAACTATCTACAGGTCAACAGTACCTCATGGTAAAATTTTTGTATCAATCGATCTATTAGATAAGCCGTTAGACCGATTTTTGAAAAGGGGGCGTGGCACCGCCCACTTGCACCCTGTCTGTAATTCTAACTGTACAAACAACATATATATCAAATCTCATCTTCATACCTCTGATAGTTCATAAGATATAGCTCTATCGATTTTCAAGTTGTATGGGCGTTGCCACGCCCCTTTATCCAATCACAACCAAATATAGCTAGGGACTATCAATAGGTCAACAGTACCATTTGGTAGAATTTTCGTATCAATCTGTTTATTGGAAAAGCCGTCAGAGCGATTTTTGAAAAGGGGGCGTGGCACCGCCCACTTCCATCCTGACTGTAATTAATACTGCTCCAACAACATATATACCAAATCTCATCTTCATACCTCTGATAGTTCATGAAATGTAGCCAGAGCGATTTTTGAAAAGGGGGCGTGGCACCGCCCACTTCTTCCTGGCAGTAATTAATACTGCTCCAACAACATATATACCAAATCTCATCTTCATACCTCTGATAGTTCATGAAATGTAGCCGTTTTAATTTTCAAGTTGTATGGGCGGTGCCAAGCCCCTTTATCCAATTACAACTAAGTGTAGTCAGGAACCATCTACAGGTCAACAGTACCTCATGGTAAAATTTTTGTATCAATCGATCTATTAGAAAAGCCGTTAGAGCGATTTTTGAAAAGGGGGCGTGGCACCGCCCACTTCCATCCTGGCTGTAATTAATACTGCTCCAACAACATATATACCAAATCTCATCTTCATATCTCTGATAGTTCATAAAATATAGCCTTTTTAATTTTCAAGTTGTATGGGCGGTGCCACGCCCCTTTTTCCAATTACAACCAAATGTAGTCAGGAACCATCTACAGGTCAACAGTACCTCATGGTAAAATTTTTGTATCAATCGGTATATTAGAAAAGCCGTCTGAGCGATATTTGAAAAAAGGGGCGTGGCGCCGCCCACTTTTTGAAAAAACAAAACCTTTTAAACCGAACAAAAAAAAAAAAAAAATTGAAAATCGGTCCAGCCGTTTTTGAGTTTTAGCGAGACAACTGCACAGCAATTCATTTTTATATATAAGAAGAAGATATGAATATCGATCTTTTAATTCTTTCAATAAATAAGAGCTTTTGAATTCAAAAAAAAAAAACTTAATTTCCCTTTGCACCCCATGAATGAGGTATGGGATAGCTTCTCGCGTTGTTGTGAATTAACACGCTTTCTATTTTTAGATTCACAACTAACGGCACCTACTTATTTATCGACGAATGCGAACGTCACTGTTCTGAGAAGCTCTTACTAGACACGACGATTGAATCGACGCTTAATACTGCGAAGTTGCTGTCAAACAACATTCGAGGGGAGCCGACAATGAAAGAAAATTTTATTTATTTTTTTCTTTTAAGATGACTGGAGCCAGGTTTGAACCTGCGATCTCCCGCATGGTAGTCGCGTGTTCTAACCACTATGCCACGGCCGGTCCCAAAATTGAATTCAAATGCTTCAAATTATATAAAATTCAACCAAACAGAAGTTATTAGGCAATTCTTAGTTTACATACAAATGGACTCTCTATTACTAACAAATTTTTAACGCGTTTTCTGTAAAAATTAAATTTTACAAGTAGTATGGTTTAAAATTGCAACCGGAAATTTTAAAATGCATGTTTTTTTAGAACGAGATATTAACAAATGGGTAAAGTATTTATATATTTCATGGTCCTACAAGTATTTTGACGACTATTTGTTAGAGCATATTTTTGCATATTTTACCATTAAGTCATATTTTGGCATAATTTGGTTTTAAGAGAATAGTTTTAACAATATATTATTTTTTAATCATATTTCATAATTTTAGGGCATATTTTTAAAAAAATATACCTTTTTAACCATATTTTTTATTTTTAACATTAATTTTTCGTTCGTAAAAACAAGGAAGTCTTCGCAACTTTCCTTTTTTTTTAAATGTAACAAACAAATCTGCTACATGTGTGCCTGTTTGTTTGTTTTATAAAACTGTGGAATGTTAAACGTTTAAAAATCTTATTTTTCACTCGCGTTCTCTTTCAATAATAATAAAAAAAGATAAAAAGAAGTGTTTTCCAACCACCACCGATTTCGATCCTGCACATAATGCATAAAGCTAAAATTAAAGGCGCTTACAGAAGAGTTTCCTGACTTACGATCTGATGGAGTGGAGTAACTGTCTGAAGCAGTGATGGTATACAAAATTGGACAAAAATCGTCAATTTTGGTTTTTGAAATCGTCAAAATCGTCAAAACCTGATTTAAAATCGTCAAAAAATCTTTACACAAAAATGTACTCATTTTATCCTGTATGTAACAAACTAATGCAAAAAACAAACAATAAAATACATTTTTTAGACGTTTTATTTCAAAAACATTAATTAAAATAAAATAATTCATTGAATAAAATAACTTAAAAAACAAACAAAAACTGAAAAAACATAACAATAACACTATGTCACAAAATTTCAAAAGTTTCTGTATCCGGGACATTTAATAGTAAATTTTAATGTAAAATTTCTGAATTCAAATCTGCTCTCATATATGTGGAAAGTAGAACGGATTTTGAGATATGGTCAAATTTCCATTTTTAGTGTTTTGAAAAAAGGTAGATCTAGTAAAATGACATTTTCTCTGGCTTCTTGAGTGTAGTAGTAATTGTTGTTTTGCTTGCCCTCCTAAATATATCTCAAGTTTTTTGTTCAACAAGTCACATAGGAATATCTAAAAAAAAAAATTGGGTTATTTCGCCAAATGCTGCAAATGCGGAAGTATTTTTTATCCGATTTTGATGACCAAGGGCAAAAAATTTTTGTAACATATTATTCTATCATGTAATAGTCTGAAAGCGGAGCAATTTTTACGGAAACACGGAAAAAGACTTAATTAAAGGCAGCGAAAACTTGAAAAATCATTAAAATTTTTACAAAAATCCAACTTTGATGTGCCATAACTTCGTCATTAATGATTGAATTTTAATCAACTATCGTTTTTTAAGAAATAATTTTATTATCTTTTATTTTTGTCACAGTTCAGCAAAATCGGCCAGAGAAAATGGCATTTTACTAGATCTACCTTTTTTCAAAACACTAAAAATGGAAATTTGACTATATCTCAAAATCTGTTCTACTTTCCACATATCTGAGTGCAGATTTGAAATCAGCGTGAAATTTTACATAAGGATCATCTATTTAGAAGCCGGGATCAAAAATTTGTTGCATTGTGTAATTAAATAAAAAGTGAGAAGTTACATATTAATATATTTTTATATAATTTGTATTACATTGTGCTTTCACAAAGCTATCACTTTCTAGTTTTTCAGTCTAAAAAAATTATTAATAAAAATAATTTTACATTTTAAGCCGACGTACTGTTATTTAAATACATGTCACTATTAAACTTTTACCTTTACATCATAACCATTTGCATTATTTAATTTAAGGAAGTCTTTTGTGAAGGGAATATCTTCCATTGAATCTCTTTCTAATCGGTTTCTATATTTATTCTTATTTAAATTAACTTGACTAAATGCTCTTTCTATATTTGCCGACGAATGTGGTGGTATTATATTTTTTTTAAAATGGAAAAAGAAGTTTAGAGTCCGCAAATCTTAGCTCACAGACTGTTTTCTAAAATTTCAACAACTCTTCGTTGTTACTATTAAATATATTTCTGAAATCTAACTGACATAATTCGCGGAATTCGGAGTCTAAACTTTGCAGTTCATCGTATTCAATAAAATTTTGATACTTTTTTACTATAATAGAGAAAGACAGATCTGGACCATTTATTAATACATTCGGATTAATTAAGTTTAATGATTTGAATTTATTTTCAAATTCAAATCGTTTCAGAGCTTGATCACAAAGTTCGATGTAAAAATTAATGCAGTTCATTTTAATTTCATCTATTTCATGTTGTGGTAATTTTGTTGTAAGCGAAGTTTCACTTGCATATAAAAGGAAAGTTGTAATTTGTAAAAATCGTCATTTAAGGGGTAAAAATCGTTAAATCGTCATTTCTGTTTTTTTGGACAAAAAATCGTCAAAATGACGATAAATCGTCAAATATACCATCACTGGTCTGAAGTTATTACAGCAGATCGCAGATTTCAAGTGAAGCAGCATTTGGAAAACGGCAAACATATTCATGTAAAGCATAGAAGTGAAAATAAGCTGACAAAACAATTGTTTTTGCCAGAATGTTCCAGTAGTCTCTCAAAAGAACATGATTTTCAGGAAAAACTGTTCGGAGCATTTGTGGCCGCTGACATCCCACTTTACTAAATGTGAAACCGTAATATAAGAACACTATATGAACACTAAGAATTAAAAAAATGTATACAACGAGTGCATGGGCAATTTACATACTAGCAAAACTAAACCGGTACAGAAATTTTGAGTCAGGTGAACTGACTGATAAATACCACCATCCGTACGGCTTTAGGCCGTATGACCAGATGAGACGTAAAGAAAAACTGTAGAAAAGGTTACAGCCTGCAAATATAAAATGTTAAATTCCGGGGCTACCGAATCAAAGCAAAATTCTCTAATAAATTCGCACAAAAAGCTCCGAAGAAATCACAATTTGTAATGGGTGGGATAAACCCGGTTTCTTATGTTTCAGTTTCCAATAGGAGATGCCAGTAGGGACACAAATTTTTGGGTACTGCTACTAGATAATTTAACTGCCAGTATTGAAATATCTAGCAGTTTGAAGATTATAGGGGAAGTATTAATTTTCTAAAAATATTTTATTTTGTATGGGAGGTTCGAGAAGATTTCATTCCAGAGCAAAATTTTAATAAGCTTATATCGTGATCAAAATATGACTTATTTCAAGGTATTTACAAAAATTTTAATACAATTTGCAAAAATATTAAAATTAATTTTCATACGGATCACTTAAGGTTTACTCGAGTTATGGTGCTCACCAGCCATCCTGCCAGCCAGACAGACGGACATAGCTCTAATGTTCTAAAAAGTCCCGAAACGAATTAGGTCTTAAGATACTTGGGGTCTAACTCGTCTCCTTAAATGCGTTACACTTTTTCTCGTATCAAATGATATATACCCTCATCCCTAAGGGTTATGGTATAAAAATCAATTTTGTGGATTTCAATGTATGAAACTTTAGATGCATCAGGCAGAAACGTGGCAAATTATAGCAGGCGTATTAAGTTCTGACAAGAGAATTTCAAGTGAGAAATTTTTACTACATGGAAAGGACTAATTACTCGACAACTGCTCGACTGTATGACGTCGCCATCAAAAATCTGGACTTCTACTTCAATAAGAATAATCTTTTGCTCCATACATGGTAAAGGCTGCAAAAGCTATAGTAGCATTTTAATCGAATGTGACGCATGAGACGTGTATTGCTCATGGTCTCCATCGATTGTGTGAATGTATTAGGAAAACGAGGAAAAACGTGAATAAGGCCGTTGCTAATATCAAAAAGATATTTTTGAAAGCTCCATGTAGAGTGGAACTTTTTTAAGAAATGTTTCTAGACTTTACATTAACATACCATTAAAACCTATAATAACACGTTGGGGAACAAGGCTGGAAGCAGTTATTTACTATGCCCATAATTATGAAGATATTTTAAAAGTCCTAAATGCATTAAACGGTAAGGAAGCTCAATCAAAAAAAATTCAAAAAATGTCTTAACAGACATTCAAACTAGATCTGACTTGATTGCTTCAAATTACGGTTTTATTACTAACGGCCTTATTCATAAAAAAAGTTGTAAGAGGCTTATAAACCATTTTTAAGCAAATTTCGAGAAAATAGTATTCATAAACGATTTATATCTTCAATAAGTTGAAGTAGGAGTGTCCCTACTTTAAGCATGCAATAACTTGACGTTTGTACAATTTAATGTATATTTATGAATTTGAGACCTTTGTTTTGAGTTTTTAGGCATTTTTCATATTGGAAAGAGCCGTTGCATGTATTCGTCGTGTAGGAAATTGTCTTCGTAATCATTGCGCACATAGAAAAGTGTCTAAATAGACACTTTTCATTCATGAAATATTTCTCCAAAAATCTTCAAAAATTATTTGTAAATAATGAAATAATATTCGTGATGTATAAACAATCAAAACAAGGAAATAATGTAATTTGTATCCGATTATTATTTTTATATGAGAAAACAAATTCAATTTTGTATGTAATTTTTAACTTAAACTGTTTCAAAAGTTTCTGTATCCGGGATATTTGATAATACATTTTAATGTAGAATTTCACGCTGAATTCAAATCTGCTCTCAGATATGTGGAAAGTAGAACAGATTTTGAGATATGGTCAAATTTAAATTTAGTGTTTTGAAAAAAGGTAGGTCTACTAAAATGCCATTTTCTCTGGCTTTAATTCACCGATTTTACTTAACTGTGACAAAAACAAAAGATGATAAAATTATTTCTTAAAAAACCGATAGTTGATTAAAGTCCAATCATTAATGACGAAGTTATGGCACTTCAAACTTGGATTTTTGTAAAAATTTTAATGATTTTTCAAGTTTTCGCTGCCTTTAATTAAGTTTTTTTTCCGTGTTTCCGTAAAAATTGCTCCGGTTTCAGATTATTGCATGATAGAATAATATGTTTCAAAAATTTTTTGGCCTTGGTCAACATCAATCATTGTCATTAATGATTGGATTTTAATCAACTATCGTTTTTTTAAGAAGTTCAGTAAAATCGGGGAATTAAAGCCAGAGAAAATGGCATTTTAGTAGACCTACCTTTTTTCAAAACACTAAAAATGGAAATTTGACCATATCTTAAAATCTGTTCTACTTTCCACATATCTGAGAGCAGATTTGAATTCAGCGTGAAATTTTACATAAGGATCAACTATTTAGAAGCCGGGATCAAAAATTTGTTGCATTGTGTAGTTATTATAAGTGCAAATAAATGTTTTTTATCCGATTATAAAGCTTTTGTATCCGAATATAAAACTACTTTTTATACATCATAAATGACCAAAATAGTTGGCGTTGCCACCGGATCACATAAAGCTAATGGACTGATAACAAACGTTTATGAATACAATTTCTTATTAAAGGTATTTTAGAGCTAAACAATACAATAGCTAAAGAACGCTTCATATCCACTTTAGAAATTTTTTCTGAATAAGGCCGTAAATATATTAAAAAATTTCAAACATCATTTGTGGATCTGCACCAACATTAACATCAAAATATGATGATGCAATATTTTGTAGTTAATTGCAACAACAATATCAAATAAAATGCTCAACTTATTAAACAGCGTGATGCTTAAGGTGGTATTACACGACATGTATTTTACACATGGCTTTTCAATTCAAAAAGCTATATGTAATTTTGCATGTCTGTCAAAATGAGCGTGTACATTTGGTTTATAATTTTTGCGTTCAAACGTGCTTGTGTATGTATACATGTGTTTATCATTAACAGCTGACTTTGCTATATTTTATCATCGGAAAACACAGCTTTATTAACCCAATTTAACTAAAAATATGTTGAAAAACACTCATTAATTGTTCTATTTACGATTTGAAATAAAATACTTATCCTTTTCAACTTTTTGTCAGCAAACGCTTTGTTGTTTTTCAAAAACAGCTGATTGCCGATATGTATTACATGTCAAAATAGAGCACGCTCTAAATGAAATGTATACATATGTTATCCAACACATTGTTTTACACAAGCAGTGTTTGAAAGGGGTCACACGACATGTATAAATTTTACACTGTAAAAATTGACATGTCATATGTACAATACATGTCGTGTAATACCACCTTTAGTAAACAAAGTTTAAGATTTTTTTACTTTAATTTTATTTACTTTATGTGAACAATTTTTTTTTAAATTGTTCCTTAAATTCTAAAATATAAATATATAATACAAAGGATATATAGGTAGAGATGAGTTATGAAATGCAATTGTATACCACTTTTTATTTTGTTTTATTTACTCAATATTGGTGTATGTAAATTTACTAAATATTCAAAAAAAGTTTGTTAAATTTGCTCTTAGATCGTTTAGCTTTGTTGAGCCTACGCCTTACATGTCAAAGTGTTTGTTGCTAGGTTTTGCAAAGTTTGGAGTATCGGAGAAAATTTTAATCTACTCTGTTAATTTTAGATTAAATAAATAATGTTATTGATTGTCCTGAATTGCTTTCACTAATTCCATTATATGTTCCTCCGAGAAATTTAAGATTTATTAATATTTTTAATATTCTAAACAATCGTACTTATTACGGTCTTAACAGTCCCTCCCAGTCCTTGATTTAATATACATATTTTTAAAATAACGGCCTTATTCATAAAATATTTCTAAGCGTTCTCTAGCTAAAGTATTCTTCAGCTCTAAAAAACCTTTAATAATAAATTGTATTCATAAACGTTTTTTATCAGTACTTTTGCTTTATGTGTTCTGATGGCAACGCCGACGGTTATTGGTCATTAATGATGTAAAAATAAGCTTTACAATCGGTACCCAAACATTTATTTGCACTTATAATAACTATGAACATAATTGTAGCTCAATTTTTCATTTACTACAATTCTCATGACGGTTGGAACAACTTTAAAGCAAAAATAGCATTTAAAGATTGCATTTTCATTTTCTTATGTTAAAATAATTATCGGATACCGATTACTTTGTATCCTTGTTCTGATTGTTTTTACATCACGAATATTATTTCATTATTTACAAAATATTTTTGAAGATTTTTGAAGATATATTTTTCAAAATGGAATTCATGAATGAAAAGTGTTCATTTAGATACTTTTCTATGTGCGGAATGATAATGAAGACAATTTGCTACACAATGAATACATGCAACGTCTCTTTCTCATATTAAAAATGCCAAAAAACACACAATAAAGATCTCAAATTCATAAATTGTACAAACGTCAAGTTATGGCAAGCTTAAAGTAGGGACAACCCTAATTTAACTTATTGAAGATGTGAATCGTTTATGGATACAATTTCCTCGAAATTTGCTTAAAAATTGTTTATAAACCTCTTATAACTTTTTATGAATACGGCCGTAAGTATTTATGTAATTTTTTTTTGTTTCTTTCTGTAAGGAAAATGTATTTCCATAGACTGAAACAAATAAAATGAAAATCAAATAAAGATTGAATTTAAAATAATATTGTTTTGTTTAAGAAGTTAGTTTTTTAATTTTTAAGCTGTTTTTATAACTTTAAATAAAAATATTTTTAATTCATATGAAAAAAAAAATTGTGTGACTTTAAATTTTAAGTGCATATTTTATGATTGTAATAGCATTTTTTGCAATTTTTAGGGCATATTTTAAGATCATAAATCATGATTTTTAAGGCATATTTCCCTGTTAATGACATTAATTTCACACTGTTACAGTCATTTGGAACTTGGGTAGTGACATAGTGCATAATGAATCTTTACTTATATACATTTCTATAGATAACTTGTCACATCTGTCTGTTTTTGCCTCAAAATTGCATACTTTCAGTTTTTTTTCACTATTTTTTTAGGTTTCAAAAAGTTTCGAGCCAACATTTTGTTTCATTTCCCCGTATGTTTATTACATTGTTAAAAAAAAGTAATTTTTGTCGTGTATAAAACGCATATTTATTGGTAAAAATTGGTGAACAAATGGCTACTAAATAACTTATTTTACAAATTTTTTTTTTTTAAATTTCGAGTAATTTGTTTCAACTTTCTTTTTTTTTAATGTTAATTGTTTTTTTTAGCAATTGATGAAATTAAAATAAATAATTTAAGTTTTATGATGTATTGTTTTTTTTTCTAGTAATTGAAGAAAATAAGTTTTCTTTTAATATTCAACAAATAAATATTTTATAAATAACAGATACATTTGTTTTTAAAAAAAGTGAAGTGACCTACAATATTATTTTGAAAATTGCGAAATCTTTAAAAATTGAAAATCTGGATTGTTAAAAAATTACCCTACGACATGGAAATTATCTTTAAACTAAATAACGGTACGTAAATTCATACATTGTCTAAAAGTTTTTACTTACTAAAAGTTTCCACATACTATTAATTATTTTTAAATTGCAATATAGGATTAAAAATAGCATATCGTGCTCAACATAGTTTTAATATATATTATTTTAGAGTTGTATGTCAGATCCAAAGAGATCATATATTGAAATACTTTCAGTCGTAATGCCATCTTTGTTCTAAGTTTTATTGGCCGAATTGAAAAATAGTTGATCATCACCTTTTCCATCCATACCTGGCCCGCTAATGTGCATTTTAGCATAAAATACAAATTCTATTTGTTAGATGCCACACAAATTATCAATTTCTACTTCTAATTTATCTTTTAACTTTTTAACTAAATGCAACAATAAAATGTATTTAAAGTTCTTCCGACTAAGAATTAATGGGCAACCAGTATACTACGAACTATTTTCACTTGTTCATAAAGACACAACATTTTGTACATACTGTTTACTTTCTATTCTTGAAGGCCATTGACATGCCAATTTTTTCTATCGAATCGAAATACATACACATTGACAAAAAACTTTAAAAACTTGTACTTACCCCAAGTGATGAAGAACGGCAATAGCTTTAGCTTCAAATAAAACGAATTCTCAAATATGTATTACATATATTGCCATTATCTAACTAATTTAATTTTGCCTAATTAACATGTTTACATTCCACGTTAAAAGGAACTTCAAACCGGCCAATGACTACAACTCGCGACCATTGTATTAAATAAGCTTTACGCGACGACGATCACACGAACTTTATCACGATTTACTAGTAAACACTAAGGAAATTTTCACTTTAATGCACTTTTCGTTTCTTAGACGGATGTGTTATTTAATTTATGGATCCGTAGCCAAACTTCCACGCACTCTGCCCCAAAGTTCTTATTAGACTAAGGAGAATTGGCGAGTACACAAAACCGTGACAGTTAGGAATGGAACATTAGAGAAACAAACAATAGAAAAAGAACCGTAGCACAGAAACACATACAAGGAGTTGCGGAATCAACATTCCGCAATGATGATCTCTTCTCTACCTACACATCTCGCCATTTGTCTGATTTGAATCTTTGGTTGAAGTTAATAATGAAACATTAGAGAAATCAGTATTTAAAGAAAAACAATTGCATAAGAATAAATTTCATTGTTTTGTATAATTTCAACTCTCTTCTCTCAACGTTTAATTGATAAAGTGGAGTAATTGCGATTTAACAGGGATGTGCAGTTATTGGTCAGATTGCACTCACAAATAAGATCCCATCCCTGATACCATAACTCTTCATCATTTTATTGACAACAAAAAAGTGAGAACATGAGTGATAATGTGAAGTTGAGAGATAGTGATATAGCGAAAGAGTGTATACAATAATCCACAATTCATAATTGTGCAACTGTGTTTTCGTTAGGTGTTGCTTTCTCAAATGTTCCATTCCTGGCTGTCTTTGGTTTTGCTGTCTTCTTTGCCAATTTCCCGTTAGTCTAATTAGAACTCTGGGCAAAGTGCGCGTAAATTTGGCTACAGGTCCATAAAATGAATAATACGTCCGCGTAAAGTGTAAATTAATAAATGAAATGTGCATTAAAGTGAAAAATCCATCGGTGTTTACTAGTATATCATCGTAAAGTTCGTGGTAATCGTCGTGTAAAGCAGATTCATATCGATACTCGCTAAATGTAATTATCGGGCGGTTCGTCGTTATATTATGTTTTGTTTTCCACACCGGCATGTTTCCGCGCGAATTCTAATGAAAGGTGAACATCTAAAAGAAGAAAAATTAAAGAGATTGAAATCTGTTAATGTGTTTTCGTTTAAATTGAATTAGAAGCAATTCTCGTTCTTTGTCATTTGTGTGGTTAGTGTGCGCTTGTCAAAGTTTTTGTTAGTAAAAAAGCCTTTCGATCAGAAAAGTTAATTGTTATAAAAACCAGTACAGAAATTTCAGTCAGATAAACTGACTGATAAATACCATCCCAACATAAGATATTGTTTATGTCTTGAGTTATTGAAATAAATAGATTTTTAAAATAAAATTATGTAGAACATGTAGAACAAAAACACAAAATTTGACCTATTTGTACAGAAGGTACAATTAGGGGTAGCACAACGTGTCTGATTTTATTCGTAAATCAATGTTCTATGATCGCTTACCTTGGCAAAATTTGTCTGAATTCAGTGTACATACAAAAATGTTACGTATGTAAAAGGGGAAATATCCCATATATTTATATGGGAGGTACCAGAAGGGATGTGCCAAATTGTTAGGCTCTCTGCGGTTTCGCTTCCTATCGCAACAAAATTTATCGACAAATTTTCATGCTTGCTTTGGAGCGTAAACGGTTGTAGCTAAGACTTTCGGAACATAATACCAATGGTCTAAAGACATGTAGCAAAACCGTAAAAGTTTGTCTTATTTGTTTACGAGGTACCGTTAGGGGCAGCTCAAAGTGTCCGAAGATTTTTGTAAATTAACGTTCAATTTCCAAAAATAGGTCAATTTGTATGGGAGGTACCAGAAGAGGTCAACCGATAAAGTCCCTATTCATTAAATAGTCAAATTTTCATGAGCGTACAACGTACGCAAATTCTGACTGAATTCAGTGTACTTGTAAAAAAGATATGTATGTAATCCTATGGGGGTAAATTCGGTCATTTGTATGGTAGGTACCAGAAGGGGTGTGTCAAATATTTAGATTTTTTGAGGTTATGCCTCCTATTACAAGATAAATTAACTGACTAAATCTGATTGTCCCCCAGGTGCCGGTTTGGAAGTTATGGGGAAATATTAATGTTCCAAAAATAGGTAATTTTGTATGGGAGGTACCGCAAGGCGTGAATCGATATAGTCCATGTTCATTCTTGAGTCTAATTTTCATAAGCGCACTTCATACGCAAAATTTGAGTGATCTCAGTTTACTTACAAAAAAAATATGTATGTAAAACTATAAGGGTCAATTCGGTCATTTGTATGGGAAGTACCGGAAGAGGTGTGTCAAATAGTTAGGCTCTCTGAGGTTTCGCCTCCTATCACAACATTAATTTATCGACCAATTTTCATAACCCCCCAAGTGTTCTTTCGGAAGTTATGGGAGAAATATTAATTTTCCAAAAATAGGTCATTTTGTATGGGATGTACCAGAAGGCGTGAACCGATATAGTCCATATTCATACCTGAGTTTAATTTTCATAAACGAACATCATACGCAAAATTTGAGTGATCTCAGTTTACTTAGTGTTGCAAAGGTTTCGGCTTTCTTAGGGTTTGTCTACTATTGCAAGATAAATAATCTGACCAAATTTAGATATCCTCCGATGCTCTGTTTGACAGTTATGGAAGAAATATTAATTATCCAAAAATAGGTAATTTTGTATGGGAGGTACCAGAAGGGGTGGGTCTATTCTGCCCATTTACAATCCCATAAGTTCGTTTCGAAAAATATTGATACTGGTAAATTTTCATACCGATCCGTTAAGGTTTACTCGAGTTATCCTGCTGATCCAGCCATCCAGCCAGCCATCCAGCCAGCCAGACAGACGGACATAGCTCATTCTTCTTAAAAAGTTCTGAAACGAATTTGGTCTTAAGATACTTGGGGTCTAACTCGTCTCCTTTAATGCGTTACACTTTTTTTCGTATCAAATGATATATACCCTCATCCCTAAGGGTGATGGTATAAAAAGTGTAACGCATTAAAGGAGACGAGTTAGACCCCAAGTATCTTAAGACCAAATTCGTTTCAGGACTTTTTAAGACGATTGAGCTATGTCCGTCTGTCTGGCTGGCTGGCTGGATGGCTGGTCAGCAGGATAACTCGAGTAAACCCTAACGGATCAGTATGAAAATTTACCAGTATTAATATTTTTCAAAATTAACTTATGGGATTGTAAATGGACAAAATAGCTCCACCCCTTCTGGTACCTCCCATACAAAATTACCTATTTTTGGATAATTTATATTTCTTTCATAACTTCCCAACGGACGATCGTAGGATATTTAAATTTATTCACTTTATTTATCTTGCAAAAGTAGACAAACGCTACGAAAACCGAAACCTTTGCCATACCCCTTCTGGTACGTCCCATACAATGACCTAATTGACTCACATAGTTTTACATACATATCTTTTTTGTAACTAAACTGAATTCACTCAAAATTGCATATGATGTTTGCATATGAAAACTGGACTCAGCAATGAATATGAACTATATCGATTCACGCCTCCTGGTACCTCCCATACAAAATGACCTATTTTTGCAAATTTAATATTTCTCCCATAACTTCCAAACGGACACTTGGAGGATAATGACAAATTGTCGGTTAATTTATCTTGCGATAGGAAGAAAAACCTCAGAAAACCTTACTATTTGACGCACCCCTTCTGGTACCTCCCATACAAATTCCCGAATTCACCCTCATAGTCCTACATACATATCTTTTTTTGTAAGTACAATTATTTCAGTCAAATTTGGCGTAACTTGTACAGTTATGAAAATTTGAATCAGGAATGAATATGGATTATATCGGATCACCCCTTTTGGTACCTCCCATACAAAATTACCTATTTTTGAAAAATTAACATTTATCCCATAATTTCCAAACGGACACTTGGGGGGTAATGAAAATTGGTCAATTAATTTATCTTCTGATATTTATTTATTTATTTATTTACTTAGTCTACTGACATAATTATCTTACAGACTAATTTACAGTAATTCAATTAATAGTTTATATTAAATTACATTAGTTAAAAATTTAAAATTTACTTTATTTATATTAAAATTAATTAAAGGGGAAAAACTATTGCATAACTTTAAACATCTTGCGATTGGTTCATTGATTCCATAATTAGAACGATGAAAATCTTCACGAAAAAGACGGTCATGACGTAACTCACGAGGAGGATTATACAAAGATACAAGATTTTTTAACTCAATACAATCAATTTCATTAGAAATAATGTTATAAATGAACATTATTGAAAATATTGTCCTTCGATCTCTAAGGGATTGTAGGCCCAAAAACTTTCGGCGGGCATCATATGGAATAGTTCCATCCGCCCACCTAACTTTTTTAAAAGCAAAATTTGTAAAAAATTTTTGAATTCTTTCAATTTTGTTAGAATGGATAGAATAAAATGGATTCCAAATTAAAGAACAATATTCCAATTGACTTCTCACAAAAGAAACATATAATGTTTTGAATGTAATTGGGTCTTTAAAATCTGTAGAATTTCTTCTAATAAAACCTAGCATTGAATAAGCTTTTGCTGTTATATAATCGATATGGTTAGAAAATTGCAGTTTTGAATCAAATATAACACCGAGATCTTTAACTTCATCCACTAGGAAGCCAAACCTTACATAACATAACTATTTGACGCACCCCTTCTGGTACCTCCCATACAAAATACCGAACATACCCCCATAGTTTTAAATACATATATTTTTGTAAGTACAGTGAATACAGTCGAATTTTGCGTAAGTTGTACAGTTATGATAATTTGAATCAAGAATGAATATGGATTATACTGGATCACCCTCTGGTACCTCCCATAGAAAATGACCTTGTTTGGAAAATAAATATTTCTCCCATAATTTCTAAACCGGCACTTGGAGGATAATCAAATTTGGTAATTAATTATCTTGTAATAGGAATTATTATTGGGTGATGGTATTTATCAGTAAGTTTACCTGACTGAAATTTCTGTACTGGTTTTAGTATCAAATGATATATACCCTCATCCCTAAAGGTGATGGTATAAAAATATTGTATAAGAATACTAGTGGGCCCGGCAATGATTCGCTATTGCATATTAACTTGTAATATATTTCACACTAGCTGACCCGGCAAACGTTGTTCTGCCATACATCTTCGGACCCGGCGAAATTCGTCTCGCTCCTAAGTTAAGCTCCAGTGTAATATTAAATGAGTGCAGACTCCATCGATTCGACTTTGAATAATAACATTCAAGCTATCTACGTCCAGCGAGAATGGTCTGTTCACTAATCCAGTTTATATTTTTATAATTTAGGCAAAGGCGTGAAAATCTTTGGTGATGAGTTCCTCCTTCGACGATATAAACTCGCAACAATTTGCCGGGAACATCATCAATCCAGTTGAAACATCAACAGGAATTTGGCCATTACTAAGCGCCAGTAGCTGGCTTGAAAATTCAGTAGCCGATTGGTCGTTTTGCAACGTGACTCTTTTGTTCGTAGTCAATTTCATACATTACAGCAGCAGTAGATTTTGGAATGACGGAAAGCGTTTGACAAAAATCTCCGAACAGCAATATTATAGACCCACCAAATCGTTTCGAATCACCTCGTAAATCCTTTATCGTTCGGTCAACTGCCTCCTAAGCTCGTTTATGCGCCATCGTGCATTCATCCTAAATGATGATTTTGCAATCTCGCAACAATTTCATTGTCACCGCACTCTCGTTGCAATTCACATTGTGCATCGAACGATTTAGCGCTGGTATTCCCAAACTCGATAATTTCAAGATCGAAATTCAATGTTGTCGTGCGAATTCTGTGCAAAATGTCGTCCAACAATGCGCTCGGGTTCGACGGATGACACGTAGCTATGAAATACGAATTCGAACTTTAATAGAGAATGAAAAAGAAGTCCATCTTTATATTGAGGTGATAGCCATCATCTGTACGACAGAACATCAACGGGTATTGAATGCAGTTGTCCACCATCCCGACGCTTGAGAACAATATCGCGTGATTCCACTTTCTCCCCAACAATCACCACTGTGACTTAATTGGTAGTGGGAGCATTGAATTGTCTTGCATAGCCGCCAGAGGGTCTTTTGTCTGCTCCGATAATCTGACCAAAGCATTATGGTTGTGCAGCAGATTTTGCAAGTGTAAGATCATTTCGAGTTTAGTCGCAGTTAAAATTGTACAACGTTGATCTAGTTCAATTGCCAAATCACCAACGAAATAGATCTGAAGGAACTTATGATATACGTTTTGTGGTGGTAACAAAGCGCCGATCGATGGTGTATGTTTGAAAATATGAAACATGAATGTTTGAAAGCAAATTAAAAAAAAAATTGGAAGAATTGTTCATTTTAATAATAAACCTATGACATTAAATCAGACTTTTTCGAAAACACCCAATATTGAGTAAACCCTAGCATAATTAACATTTTGCGAAAAATATTCCTAGAATAGTTAATTTCAAAAAATAATGTGCCTTCGTTATTTTTTAAAAAAGCGACGAAGAGAAATAAAAAGTATTTTCGAAAAAAAGGGAAAAAAAATTTAACTTTGTTACTTTTTGAAAAAAGCCACGAAGACATAATATTATTTAAAATTTACTATTCTTGTCGAACTGAGCTAGGGTATTACTCAGCTTCAGTAATACTATCAGACATGCATAACTACGTTTGTGTGTTTTTTCACTGTTCCAGTGTGTAATGAGACGCTATTACCTTATAACTCGGATTGTAGCTGAGTTGGCTTCAAATGACGTCATTTGAAAACAACCGTTATATTTCTGTGTGATGCAAAGCGTTAAAACATAATAAATTTCACAATAATCCGAAATTTTCCAAGCATCTTAACGAATTTTCCATTTTTACGTTGACTGTAATCATTAAATTAAGCAACACAATGCAAAATTTCGTCGAATTATCCAAATTTTTCAAGTTTTTCCGAGTTTTCCACCAAGGATTTTTCTACTTTTCCATTCGAAAAGTCGTTTGGGAATAATTATCCGAAATTGTTCATATTAACATCGTCCAAAATTATCAAATCATACGTTAAAATGAAAAATTTCGTCGAAATTTTTTTTTTTATTATTCCGTAATTTTCCGACAAAAATTTTTCCAGTCAAAAAGCCACTACGGAACAATTGCATACACAATTTTATACCACAATTCAAATTGCAATTTTCAACAAATCAAGTAATACAATGCAAAATTTCTGTGGAAGTCCAAGTTTTTCCTTAATTATTCGAGATTTTCATCGAGAATTTTTCTATTTTTTTCTTTTTTAACATCGTTCAAATTAATTAAATCATAAGATAAATTGCAAAATTACGTCGAAAAAAAATTCAATTTTTTTAAATTTTTCCGGAATTTTCCGAATTTTTCAACAAAAATTTTCCATTTTTCTATTCGAAAATCCATTCCGAAACAATTGCTCACAAAATTCGATACAAAAAGGTAGTTTTAGATTTTTTCGACTTTTCCGAAGGATTTCCCCCAAAATTTCTTTCGCATAAACCTTCTCCATGCAATTACGAACAACTGAAAAAAATATTTCTGGAATTTTCCGAGTTTTCCACCAAGAATTTTTCCATTTTTCCATTCGAAAAGTCATAATTGTTCGAAATTGTTCACATTTACATCGCCCAAAATTACCAAAACATACGATAAGATGCAAAATTTTGTCGAAAAAAAGAAATTTTTGTTGGTATTTTCCATAATTTTCCAACTAAAATTTTCTTTTTTTCCATTCGAAAACCGACAAAAATTTAATTTTCGATTTACCTCAAATCAGGCAAAAAATGTAAAATTTTGCCGAAAAAAATTAAATTTTTTGATTTTTTCGGAATTTTCCGAGTTTTCCACCGAGAATTTATCTATTTTTCCATTCGGAAAGTCATTTCGGAATAGTTCGAATTTTTTCTCAAGTTACATCGTTCAAAACTATCAAATCGTACGATAAAAAGTAAAATTCCGTCGAACAATAGTATTAACATTTTTCTAATTTTTCCGGAATTTCCCAAATTTTCCAACAAAATTTTTTTATTTTTCCATTCGAAAAATCAATCGTAACAATTGCACACAAAATTCCATACAAAAAAGCAATTTTCGGTTTTTCGAATTTTCCGGCTTTTCCGGAGGATTTTCCCAAAATTTTCTTTTACATAAACCTACTCCTGGAAATTACGAACAACTAAAAAAAATTTCAGCAAAATCGGTCCAGCCGTTCTCAATTGATGAATTACTATACATTTTTGCCACCATTTTTATATATATAGATTAAGGACTATAAAGTTCTTTAAAACGGTACTTAAGCTCGACAATAATAAATTCTAAATATGATAGGCTCCATGACGATAGTATAAAGTTCATCATCAAAGTCATATCTATAGTTTTGACATGTAGATTAAGTTTTGTCTGTATGTAGGGGAAAAAAACACTTCTTTCACAAATCGGAAACAGAAATTCCTCTAAAGATAAAAATCCAATTTGTATATTTATCTGTAGTAGCGGGAACCGTCTGTTTACTAAAAATCACTTTTGTTATGCCTTCTCCTCCTATTGACCGCAAATAAAAATTTCGTTCGTAGCTACATGCTTTAAGCCATAAAAACCTCCTTTGCCATGTTTTCTTCTCACACGGACCACGAATTTACCCGACTACTCTCTATATATTGAACTCGTATTACCATTTTTTGAGATATTTCGGTCACCAACGTTTGGCTTAACAAAGTAATGATCTTACGCGCTGCAAGGCATATAACGCCGTCGTGTTGGAATGACATTATAGGTAAAAAAAATTAATTGATCGTCCACTGGCTCTAGTTCTTCTACCAGTCGGATTTTATATGAATGTAGACCAAGATCTTTCATCAGCATTTGCTGAGAAAGGCGTCGGTTCGATAAATTCGAGTACCCTGTCACACTTACGTCTACAGCGTCGATGGCATCTATTATCTGCTCAGATGGATGATTATATGCACCCTAAACTTCACAAAGGGCTCCATAAGTATGGCGAACAGAACGCGCATTTTATATGTAGGATTTATTACCGTTTCGCTCTCCAGAAAAGTAATTAAAAAAATACATATCTGTAAAGTATATTAATAACAAATCACTGTTTTAGTCTGCGCAGCTATCATGTGTCCTAAATTGCTTGTTGTACGGACCATTATTTGATACAGTTAAAAAGTAAAATATTGAAGTGCGTGGGCAGAGCCTCGTCACTTTTTACTTATTAAGTTCCAAATAGCCTGTTCATTAGGGCGGATCAATTATTTCGCGTCGAAAAAATATCGGAATCTACGTTGAATTCTTAGAAAATTTCACTAAGAAACAATATGTATAAAATCAGTTCCTAGTTCGCGCTGAGAAGCATAAAGATTTCAGGTAGACATATTTTTTTAACAATGAACAACTATAAAAACCTTTAGATCTATGGGCCCCGGCTCTAATTTTTACCGACTATTCCGATGCTTGGAGACCAAGACGAAGAGAATGGTATATTTTTGACATTGTTTTCTGTATGCCAACTCTCAGAGGCCAAAACTTTTAAACCAATATATAGATTTGCTTCTGTAATACTTCATTTAGTTTGTAAGGAAGTCAGTTTTACTGAAGTTGAAGTTTTCGGTTCTCCCAAATCGACCCCAGTCATTTTTCCCTGTCTTCACCTTCCCTTCACCTCCTTAGTGAAATTGCATAAAATAAATCGATTTTTTTGTGTAAATTTTGTTCATACCGCCCTAACTGCCCAAAGGTGCCCCTAGAGGAGTTAAATGTATGACCGAATCCCAATATTTTTGAAACCCCCTCTATTCTCAACCCTTAATGTGGTCCCCATACATTTTTTATACCATCACCCTTAGGGATGAGGGTATATATCATTTGATACGACCCAAAAGTGTAACACATAGAAGGAGTGACTTTAGACCCTAGGTTTCTTTGAACCAAATTCGATTCATGACTTTTTAAGTCGTTTGAGCTATGTCCGTCTGTCTGTCTGTCTGTCTGGTGGCTGTCCGGCTGGTTCGCACGATAACTTTCGAAAGATGCAACCAAATGTTTTGAAATTTTGCACGAGTTATTATTTTCTCAAAACTACTTACGGTATTGCAAATGGGCTACATGGCCCCGCCCCTTCTGGTACCTCCCATACAAATACATCGCCCACATTAGAAATCGATTAATAATATCAATACACCCTACGGGATCGTCCCCAAATTCTGTATTTAGTAAAGCTATAACAGGATAAAGTTTTGGAAAACATTTTGAAAGCCTAGGCACGCCCCTTCTGGTACCTGCCATATAATTCTACCTTTCCGCCCACTATAGAGATGGAGAAATAATATCAATAAATTAAACGTGATCGTACCCAAATTCTATTTTTAGTAAAGCTATAACAGGATAAAGTTTTGGAGAAAAAAATTGGAAGTCTATTCACGCCCCATCTGGTACCTCCCATACACATCTGGTACCGCCCACTTTGAAAATCGATTAATATTATTAAAAGACCTTACGCGATCGTGCCCAATTTCTGTATTTGGTAAAGTTTAAGCAGGATAAAGTTTTGGAGAAAAAATCTGGAAGTCTAGACACGCCCCTTCTGGTACCTCCCATACAAATGTACAACTCCGCCCACTTTAGAAATAGGGTAAAAATATCAATACACTCGACACGATCGTGCCCAAATTCTGTATTTTGTTATGTTATAACAGGACAAAGTTTTGGAGAAATAATTGGAAGCCTTGCGACGCCCCTTATGGTACCTCCCATACAAATGTTCCTTTCCGCCCACTTTAGGGATGTACTAATAATATCAGTACACCCAAGGCAATCGTGCCCAAATTCTGTAATTAGTAAAGCTATAACACGATAAAGTAATGGAGAATAAATCTGGAAGCCTAACCACACCCCTTCTCGTACCTCCCATACAAATGTACCACTCCGCCCACTTTAGAAATCGAGTAATAATATCAATATAATAGAAAAGTATTTGTTTTACTGAGGGTAAGGGTAAATGTAAGTTGGGTTGCCCGACTGAAACTTTCTAACTGGTTTTAATTACAAATCGGTTAATTTCAATAACTCAAGACTTAAACAATATCTTATATTGGGTGATGGTATTTATCAGTCAGTTTAACTGACTGAAATTTCTGTACTGGTTTTTTTATTTTTTTTATTATAATATTTTTATGAAATCAGCTTTTGTCGCACCTATAACGCCTCCTAGAGGGGTCAAATGTATGACCGGCCCCCCATATTTTTCCCTCATAATATTTTTTTCAAACATACCTTTCTCTTATCTGCACCTCTTAACGGGGCTCCAATGCAAAAATCAACATGTTTTAATATTTACTCCCACCCTTGGGGTAGGGTGCTCCTACTTACAATAGTGGGTAAAATGAAATATATTACCATATAATGCGTATTAATGTATTTATTTGAATTAAAGGATTTTTAAAAAACATCGGACGTAGCAGCAGTTTGTATATTGATTGCTGCAGCATGAGCTTTTCAATGTGATGAATGAAAGAATGACATCAATCGGTACAAAAACTCGACAGCAGGTTGCTGCATTTTCGATGGAAACCCTACAGTTGGTTGAAGCGAAAGTGTAATGCCTTAAAGGAGACGAGTTAGCCCCCTAGAATCTTAATAGTAAATGCGTTTCAGGACTTTTAAAATGGTTAAGCCATGTCCGTCTTTCTGGCTGGCTAGCCAGTTGAATTGTTGGCGGGCACGATAACTGGAATAAATCTTTATTAATCCTCATGAAAATTTACTAGTGTCAATAGTTTACTAAATATGCCGAAAAGGCTCCAAACCTTCTGGCACAAGCCAAACAAAAAGACATATTCTTAAAAAAAATAATATTTCTCTTATAACTTTCTTATAGCTAACTGCAGGATATTTAAACATTGCCATTATAAACCATTTCTGTAGAGAGTTCGAACATTCCAGGATCTTATGCTTAAATTATGGTCCTTATAACGTTTGTGGGGGTCGTCAACATTTGGAGGTTTTCTTGATTTTTTTTCATGTTCTTCTTTTCTTGCTTCATAGTGTTTTTTGCACATTTTTGCGACAGTCATAAACCTTTTCTGTGATTTTTATTTTTGTCCAATCAAATTCGCCATCATATAAACAATTTTAGATATTCATAGAACATTTTACCAAAGGTACCTCTCTATACTCATTCACTTAAAATTATACATGAGCTACCCTCGTAGCTTATATGTCATTCAATTTGTTAAACATGCTGACATATTGAAATTTTTTCTGTGTTATAACTATCTGGTTGAAGGAAATCAAAACTGAAAATATTTTATAATCTGTGGGATGTGGATATACAAAACTGGCAAATTGGATACATTTAGAAATGATTCGCTCGCTATGATGAATCTGCCATATCACCCACAAGAATTCTTATCCCAAAATGCTTTAGCGTTTCTAAAGCGCATAAATAACATAATAAGTGGCTTAAATTTCGCAAAAAGGAATTCAACACAGACAGACACGCAACCGTTTAACCTTTGTCGGTAAAAGGAATTTCATGTTGCCGTTAAAAATGTAGTAAATGCCAAAATCCAATTTCCCCTTTTCTGGATTTTGCGAAAGTAAAACATGTAAAGTTATATATGTTACATACAAGTATAGTATATGAAAAAGATTTCGTTAGACTTCATCTTGTGTTGTCATCGCTAAAAATCACCCAGCAGAAAAATCAAAGCAGGAAACTTTCTTTTAAACAAAAAGCGTTTATGTCGGTCAGTAGTAACATATTTTTTGGGATTTAATTTAATTAATAGATTTAATTTATGTCGATGATATAGACATCATTGGCCGAATACTGTAGTTTTCAAAGAGGACAAAACAAAAATAAAGATTTCGACGAACAAAGAGTCCTTTCGATGGGGACGCACCTTGAACGTTGACAATTATTGTTTTGAGGCAGCCGATGGGTTTACCTACCTCGGATCATCCGTCAACAAGAAAAATAGTGTCAGCCAAGAAATCAAGCGGAGAATAGTGCTCACCAGGTGTTAATCTTACCCGTTTTGTTGTATGCTGCCGAATTATGGGCGCTTACACCAACGGACATACAGAACCTGGGAGTATTCGAGAGAAAAGTACTACGAAAAATATGTGGACCTATCTGCGTCGACGGTGAGTTTCGCCATCGGACGAACCATAAGCTGTATGAGTTTTACCACGACATCGACGTAGCTAAAAGAGTGGAATTCAAATTTATGAACCATGTTTCGAAAGTTGTAATTGGCCACTTAAGTAAATAAGTAAGTGGCGGTTTCACGACCCTTTGTCTAATTACACTATGACACAAAATCAAAATTTTTGAAAAACACCCGAACGTGACTATATAGGTTCGATAGTACAACCGGAGTTGAGTAAAACCCTAGCTCAGTTTGGCTAGATTGGCTACCAAATTTTTTTTTTGGCCCCCTAAACTTTTTGAAATCCCTTGGACCCCTTGAATAAAGGTGACATCAATTGTTGGTCAACAGTTTCTATAGTTTTTAATCTAGCTCTTTCTCTTCTTCAACAAGGTTTTAGCTAATAGTCCGATTAAGAAACTGATACAATAAAATTTCCCAAAAAAATTAGACTTCCCTCGTTTATTTTCAAAAAACTTTGATAAAAATTCTAATTTTTTCACTATTTTTTATATAAGTCGTAGGGAATCCAGATTTTTTGCATACTCTATTCAGTGAAATTGTAGTTTAGGTAACACCGAATAACTTCTCTGAACAAACCTATGCAATCTGAACAAGTCTAGGGATATTAAATAGCTCTCAAAACACACTATCTACATTAAACAAATCAGGGTTTTAGGAGTTTTGGGCCATTGTGCAATGTTTTTACTTGCTATCTTTACCAAAAACGTACTTATTGTAGAACTGAATAACTTCTGTAAACAACCAATATGATCAGAATACTCCACCCCCTTAATTGCTCACAAAGAGCATTAGGGTGTTCCTTATATGGCATTTTTTCGAATTTCGTTAAAAATATGTATTAATCGCGATGTTGGTCATCTGTCTTCACCTTACGTTTCTTTTTGCCAATATTAGGAATATATTGTGAGAAATTTTGTACCGATAGTTGGACATTAGGGTGTGCCGCAATGAGGTTAAAGTATGAATTTGTTCTCAAATCAGTTTATTGCCGCTGAGTATTTTTCATTCGAAGTTGGGGTATTTTTAAAAAAATTATTAAAAATGTTGAAATTGAATTTCGATGTAGATTATTATAGGCAATTATAAATTTCAACTTTTAAATTTTAATCAAGTTAAAATCTATATGTTTAAAAAGTATATGTGTATATTATCACTATCTCTATCAATTTTCGAGATATCAGGGGCTAAAAAGCATAGCAATGACTACTTAACTTTTGTTTTACCTGTATATCCATTGTGTATGCTTACAAATGTCACCAAAACCATTAATATCCAATGGTCTTTTGAGGGGATTTTTTACTTTTATCATATAAAAATCGTTATTGGTAAGTATTCAATGGGTATTCAGATGGAACAAAAGTTCATTAGACATTGCTATGCATACGGTCAGAAATTCCGTTTTTTTAACGCCTGATATCTCGAGAATTGATAGAGATAGTGATAATATACACATATACTTTTTAAACATATAGATTTTAACTTGATTAACCTTAAAAAGTTGAATTATATAATTGCCCATAATAATCTACATCGAAATTCAATTTCAACATTTTTAATAATTTTTTTAAAAATACCCCAACTTCTATATCAAATATCTCGGCGTCTATAAGAGATATGATAAAAGCAAACACATATTATTTTAGGTCTTTATTTCAGCTATTGAACGGCTTATTACTACTTAGTCTATATACGAAAGAAAAATACTCAGCGGCAATAAACTGATTTGAGAACAAATTCATACTTTAACCTCATTGCGGCACACCCTAATGTCCAACTATCGATACAAAATTTCTCACAATATATTCCTAATATTGGCAAAAAGAAACGTAAGGTGAAGACAGATGACCAACATCGCGATTAATACATATTTTTAACGAAATTCGAAAAAATGCCATATAAGGAACACCCTAATGCTCTTTGTGAGCAATTAAGGGGGTGGAGTATTCTGATCATATTGGTTGTTTACAGAAGTTATTCAGTTCTACAATAAGTACGTTTTTGGTAAAGATAGCAAGTAAAAACATTGCACAATAGCCCAAAACTCCTAAAAACCAGATTTGTTTAAAGTAGATAGTGTGTTTTGAGAGCTATTTATTATCCCTAGACTTGTTCAGATTGCATAGGTTTGTTCAGAGAAGTTATTCGGTGTTACCTAAACTACAATTTCACTGAATAGAGTATGCAAAAAATCTGGATTCCCTACGACTTATATAAAAAATAGTGAAAAAATTAGAATTTTTATCGAAGTTTTTTGAAAATAAACGAGGGAAGTCTAATTTTTTTGGGAAATTTTATTGTATCAGTTTCTTTAGCGGACTATTAGCTAAAACATTGTTGAAGAAGAGAAAGAGCTAGATTAAAAACTATAGAAACTGTTGACCAACAATTGATGTCACCTTTATTCAAGGGGTCCAAGGGTTTCAAAAAGTTTAGGGGGCCAAAAAAAAAATTTGGTAGCCAATCTAGCCAAACTGAGCTAGGGTTTTACTCAGCTCCGGTTGTACTATCGAACCTATATAGTCTCGTTCGGGTGTTTTTTTGACTGTTGCACTGTGTTATGTTTCATGTAACCAATGATAGAGGCCCTACGTATAGGACTACACAGTGCAAATTTTATTGCAATCGGTCCATTTATTTCGCTGAGATAAAGATTTTTTCAAAAGGGGCGTGGCACCGCCCATTTTTCAGCGAGACGCAATTCTCCTTGTACCAGTAACATATGGAGCAAATCTCATATTCATACTTCTAATGGCTCTTGAGATATGACCGATTTAAATTTCGGTTGTGTGGGCGGTGGCCCGCTCCATTGTCTAACTATGGTTTCATATAGCTAATTAAATTGGACAGTATCACACAAAGAAAATATAATGGCAATCGGTCAATTTATTTGGCCAAGATAACGATTTTCAAAAAAGGGCCGTGGCATTGCCCACATTCCACAAACAAAGCATTTTGTCTTATACAACCGATATACGTACCAAATCTCGACTTCGTACCTATAATTGTTTAAAAAATAGAGCCATTTCAAAATTTGAATTCGAGCCAATTCAAAATTCGGCGGTGCCACGCCGTTTTTACCCCCGTGCAATCCAAAAATCGCGTTTTATTGCGTGCCTTTGGCGTAAAAGCAACCTACATTCCAATTTTCACGATTTTAGCTTCAGCCGTTTGGGTTGGGGAGTGATCAGTCAGCCACCCAAACCTTTTACATATATATAGATAATGTCTCCACATTTGTCTAGTTTTCATACTACGTCACACCCGTCACATAAGAAGGTCACACCAATCACATTTTCTAAAAAAAAATTATTTTAGGATAGATAGAAGTAGAATAGAGATAGAAATTCATCCTTCAGTAGCCGCACGTAGAAAAGAATTCCATGCGCTTCTGTCTTTTGCGCTCCGTAGATAGTTTATCACACCAAGTTTAGATAACAGCTCTTTCATTTGGTCCATCCAATGAAGTTTTCGTCGCCCCCTCCTGCGCCGCCCATCAAGTTTATTGCCGAAGACTTTTCTAGCTGCAGCATTTTCATCCATTTGAACAACGTGTCCAATCCAGCGCATTCGGTCTATTTCAACGCGCTTGACTACGTCGATTTCGTTGTACACCTCATTCAGCTCATGATTCATCCAAATATTTTGCCTAGTATTTTTGTCAAGAAGACTCCCAGATTAGGTTGACCCGCTTGTGTCATTACCCATGATTCTGCGCTGTAGAGCAATGGTGGGTACCCGCGGGGAGAGCGGGTACCCAATGAAGGAATAGAGCAAAGGAAGGAGAGGGGAAAAACGAATGTTCCCTAATACAAGGACTGCCTCTGAGGCTGTCCTTGTTGCCCTTTTTGGACGCGAGGCACCGCGCTAGGGTATTCAGCGCCTTGAGGCACTAATTCACATTTGGTGGGAAGGGGGAGGAGAGGATGGTTTTGGGTTTTCTTTTTTATACTTACTGCATTTTAGCCTTCCTGGCATTACAATACATGAGCATACATACGTCTCACAGTCTGGATCCGACTTCTCTCTACTCTCAGTCTCCAGCTGTCTTTTATTTATTTGTTTTCATTATTTATTATTTACTATGCTACGTTTTTTTTTTCTTTATCTTAACCTAAATTAATATTACTGCACCGTTTTACAAAAACCCAAACTGCAATTTTGCCGATCAGCAAAATAGGGCGTTCAACTCATTAATTTGTCCCATGGCTTTGCCCATTTATGTAATAAAGCAAACGTCATGCGGAAATCCAATGAATGCAATTCCACCTTATTTTGTCAATATGCAGTCGGAATGACGAAGCAAGAAAACAACTGGAACAACGAAGGGCTCGTGTTGTACTTGCTCCAATTTCAGTTGTGTTTTTGTGCAACGGCGACAAAAATACTTAAGTGGTAACTTAACAATTAATGACTCACAACTACTAATAACATAGCAATTAATGAATCACAACAGAAAGACAGGTAGGATCAGTGTCTGGTACAGTTGGGTCTTTATTCTTCGATAGATAGTTTTGTCTTTATATCGCTTGCTTAGCGCATACTCGCAGGGGTTTGCGATTAATACTCGTCACTTGATTTCCAGGCTGACATTATTATTTTTGTTTACTGTGGGGCCAAGGTTGACAAAATCATTTACCAAATGAGTAGACTGTTCGTTAAAACAAATCATTTATCACTTCACACCCACTTTTGCCGACTGCTTCTCAATGCTCGAAAAGGCCGCTGTAACATCCCGCAGCCCACGGTCAATGATATCTATGTCGTGGATGGTACCAGTCCTGTTTGCTGCAGCCTTTCGCATGATCATCTCCATTATGATGTTAAAGAGGTCGCATGACAGACAATCTTCTTGTCTAAAGCATCGCATGGTAGAAAATGGATCAATCAGATTTTTGCCTATCTTCACTGAAGACTTCGTATCAGACAGTGTCATCCCGCATAGTCGTATGATTTATTAACATGGCAAAACAAATCAACAAAGCCAGCTGGGGCCATCTTTGTGGGAATTTGGCAGGTAAAACTCACAACAACAATATCTTACAATCGTTTGACACAAACATTGATATCTACAAAGGTACGAAACAGAGTTGCCAACAATGATCGTATGATAATCAGATTACATGCCGGACCGAGTGCAGATTAACAGCTGTTACAACAGCAACAACAACCCAATAGAAATTATGATTCATTTTAAAATTTTTGTGCGAATTAAACCCTTTCCTTAGTTCTCAGTTGGTACCGTAATATACTCTTTCGCCATACAAAAAGACAAAATGCAAAGAAATAGTGAATTGAACTTTTTACATCTGGTGGTGATTGTATTAACACTGTAACCTTGTTAACAGTTTTACTGCATGTCTATAAGCCTCTGGTCTTACGACCGAAAGTCCTATATGCCTCCATTGATGCTCCACATGCAGGCAAATAACAATACATTAGTAATTTCTATTAAAAATCTATTAATTTCAATAACTGAAGGCATATCATACGTAGAGTAAGGGTATTTATCCGGTAGTATACCTGACTGAAATTTCTGTACTGCTTTTTATACCATCACCCTAAGGGATGAGGGTATATATCATTTGATACGAAAAAAAGTGTAACGCATTAAAGGAGACGAGTTAGACCCCAAGTATCTTAAGACCAAATTCGTTTCAGAACTTTTTAAGAAGAATGAGCTATGTCCGTCTGTCTGGCTGGCTGGCTGGCTGGCTGGCTGGCAGGCTGGCTGGCTGGCTGGCTGGCTGGCTGGCTGGATGGCTGGTCAGCAGGATAACTCGAGTAAATCTTAACGGATCTGTATGAAAATTTACCAGTATCAATATTTTTCAAAACGAACTTATGGGATTGTAAATGGGCTGAATAGCCAAACCCCTTCTGGTACCTCCCATACAAAATTACCTATTTTTGGAAAATCAATATTTCTTCCATAACTTCCAAACGGACAACCGGAGGATGTTTGAATTTGGTCAGTTTATTTATCTTGCAAAAGTAGACAAACCCTAAGAAAACCGAAACCTTTGCCCCACCCATTCTGGTACCTCCCATACAAATGACCGAATTGACCCTTATAGTTTTACATACATATATTTTTTGCAAGTAAACTGAGATCACTCAAATTTTGCGTATGATGTTTGCTTATAAATATTAGACTCAGGTATGAATATGGACTATATCGGTTCACGCCTTCTGGTACCTCCCATACAAAATTACCTATTTTTGGAAAATTAATATTTCTCTTATAACTTCCAAACGGACACTTGGGGGGTAATGAAAATTGATCGGTTAATTTATCTTCTGATAGAAGGCAAAACCTCAGAAAACCTAACTATTTGACACACCAATTCTGGTACCTCCCATACAAATGACCGAATTGACCCTTATAGTTTTACATACATATATTTTTTGTAAGTAAACTGAGATCACTCAAATTTTGCGTATGATGTTCGCTTATGAAAATTAGACTCAGGTATCAATTTGGACAATATCAGATCACGCCTTCTGGTACCTCCCATACAAAATTACATATTTTTGGAAAATTAATATTTCTCCTATAACTTCCAAACGGACACTTGGGGGGTAATGAAAATTGATCGGTTAATTTATCTTCTGATAGAAGGCAAAACCTCAGAAAACCTAACTATTTGACACACCCCTTCTGGTACCTCCCATACAAATGACCGAACTCACCCCCATAGTATTACAAACATATCTTTTTTCTAAGTACACTGAATTCAGTCAAATTATGAGTAATTTGTTCGCTTATGAAAATATGAATCAGGAGTGAATATGGACTATATCGGGTCACCCCTTCTGGTACCTCCCATACAAAATTACCTATTTTTGGAAAATTAATAATTCTCCCATAACTTCCAAACGGACATTTGAGGGGTAATAAAAATTAGTCGGTTAATTTATATTGTGATAGGAGGCGAAACCTCAGAAAACCTAACTATTTGACACACCCCTTCTGGTACCTCCTACACAAAGGACCGAACTCACCCCTATAGTCTTACATACATATCTTTTTTTGTAAGTGCACTGAATTCAGTCAAATTATTCGTAAGTTGTACGTATGAAAATTTGAGTCAGGAATGAATAAGGACTGTATCGGTTCACCCCTTGTGGTACCCCCTATCAAAATTAAATTTTTTTGAAAAATTAATATTTCTCACATAAATTCCAAACCGGCACCTATACCCCCTACACAAATAAGTAAAGTTGTGGACGATTTTGCACCACAAGCAGGGGAAAAAATATACATAAGTAATTTTATTTTAATTAAAAATCTATTCATTTCAATAACTCAAGACTTCAACAATATCTTATATTGGGTGATGGTATTTATCAGTCAGTTTACCTGACTGAAATTTCTGTACTGGTTTTTCTATATTTTTGTCTATCGAAGTATTATGGGGCGCACTAAATATCAGCCCCCACAATTTCAACAATGCAAATATGCACCGTACTACTAACTTAATTTATTTTTTTTTCCGCTGAATTTTTCTATAACATTTTCCATGCAAGTTCTATTGAATTTGTATGTCTCTCTAACTTTACCGAGAACAAAAATGTTAAATTAAATTATTTTTAATCCAATTACAATGAGTTTCAACGCCGTGACATTGTCATTGTTAGAGCACAATGTGAATAGCATGTATTTTATATTAATTAAACTTTAAACCCATTGAAAAAATATAATTAAAATTAGCACTAATTATGACAGCTACCTATCGAGTGCAATGTGTGTGTTATTGTTAAAATACAATTCGATTTACAGCCAATGCGATTTTAGTTTTCTAATCAATAGTGTTTGGTGTTAAATCTTATTTAAATCAATAATGAGCAACACACAACCATGGCAGCAATAGAAACAAACACTTCTCTGATATACATAGTTTAAAAATAAACAACTTAAAATAATTCCAATACAATTCAAAATACGTAATTATATGTTGAACAAATACAAAACAAAAAAAAAACTTCCATTTATTTCTGTTGAATGAACGTTAATATAGTGTCGTGTGTGTGTGTGTGTGTAGAGATACATTTGCAATATCTGTTGAAATATTTATTGAAATGAAATCTATTCTAGTGACCTCACATGTTGTGTTATGAATGATATTTTTGATTTTATTATAAGCAGTTCTTTCAATTCTACTTCGAGTTAAATTCAATTATAATAATTTCTATAGACATACATCATAGATGTCATTGAACGGGTTTAAGCTGCAGTCATTGCGTTGGTGTGTATAGAACTAATTGACAAATATTTTAGAATTGTATGGCGAGTTATTTTTCTGGCCATTGGAAAACAAACAATAGAAATTCATAATAATATTCGTAAAAGGAATATTAAGTGAAATTTTTACCTGCAAATATTATTCACTAACTAATATGTTAATATGCACAAGGTTATTTATTAGGCACACAATCTTAAAAATGTGGTATCGATACCCCAATTCAGAGAGGTTTCGATTTTCTGAGGTTATTGCATGGCAATTAAACTGACAAAATATAAATGTCCTCCAGCTTTCCGTTTGAAAATTATTGAAAAAATTTTATTTTTCGAAAAATACACCGTTTTGTATGTCAGCCAATATAGTCCGTATTCGTTTTAGAGTCAAAATCTCTGAGGTTTGGGTTCTCTGTGGGTTCGTCTTTTTTACAAGGTAATTAAACCTATCAAATTAAAATATCCTCCAGCTGTCCGTTTTGAAGTTATGGAAGAAATATAATTTATCTAAAAATAGGTAATTTTGTATGGGAAGTACCAGAAGGGGTGGGGTTATTCTGGCTTTTTGCAGTTCCGTTACTTAATTTTGGAAAATATTAATACTGGTTAATTTTTATAAGGTTTAGTTAAGATTTTAAGAATTAAAATGTCCTCTAGCTGTCCGTTTTGAAGTTATGTAAGAAATAAAATTAGCTCAATAGGAGGTGGATGCAGTTTTCGTCCGATCTTGCTCATCTTAGAACTTAACATCCGCATATATAATAGAAGCTTCAGTACTAAATTGCAGATAATCGGGGGAAACGACAGACAAACGAAGTTTGTAAGTGAGCTGGGAGTGGTTTTTGTCCGATCTTGCTCGGAAAGAAGCTACCATAACAAATTTTAGCTTGATAGCTCTTAAACTACGGCTGTAATCCTTTTAGAGGATATAAACTTGTATACAAAGTTTCAGCTCGATATCTCTTAAACTATGCCTGTAATCGCGGGGACAGAAATACGGATACCAGAAACCAGTACAGAAATTTCAGTCAGATAAACTGATTGATAAATACCATCACCCACTATAAGATATTGCATAAGTCTTGGTTAATTCAAAATTAACCGATTTGTAATTAAAACCAGTACAGAAATTTCAGTCAGGTAAACTGACTGATAAATACCATCACCCAATATAAGATATTGTTGAAGTCTTGAGTTATTGAAATGAATAGATTTTTAATTAAAATAAAATTACTTATGTATATTTTTTCCCCTGCTTGTGGTGCAAAATCGTCCACAACTTTACTTATTTGTGTAGGGGGTATAGGTGCCGGTTTGGAATTTATGTGAGAAATATTAATTTTTCAAAAAAATTTAATTTTGATAGGGGGTACCACAAGGGGTGAACCGATACAGTCCTTATTCATTCCTGACTCAAATTTTCATACGTACAACTTACGAATAATTTGACTGAATTCAGTGCACTTACAAAAAAAGATATGTATGTAAGACTATAGGGGTGAGTTCGGTCCTTTGTGTAGGAGGTACCAGAAGGGGTGTGTCAAATAGTTAGGTTTTCTGAGGTTTCGCCTCCTATCACAATATAAATTAACCGACTAATTTTTATTACCCCTCAAATGTCCGTTTGGAAGTTATGGGAGAATTATTAATTTTCCAAAAATAGGTAATTTTGTATGGGAGGTACCAGAAGGGGTGACCCGATATAGTCCATATTCACTCCTGATTCATATTTTCATAAGCGAACAAATTACTCATAATTTGACTGAATTCAGTGTACTTAGAAAAAAGATATGTTTGTAATACTATGGGGGTGAGTTCGGTCATTTGTATGGGAGGTACCAGAAGGGGTGTGTCAAATAGTTAGGTTTTCTGAGGTTTTGCCTTCTATCAGAAGATAAATTAACCGATCAATTTTCATTACCCCCCAAGTGTCCGTTTGGAAGTTATAGGAGAAATATTAATTTTCCAAAAATATGTAATTTTGTATGGGAGGTACCAGAAGGCGTGATCTGATATTGTCCAAATTGATACCTGAGTCTAATTTTCATAAGCGAACATCATACGCAAAATTTGAGTGATCTCAGTTTACTTACAAAAAATATATGTATGTAAAACTATAAGGGTCAATTCGGTCATTTGTATGGGAGGTACCAGAATTGGTGTGTCAAATAGTTAGGTTTTCTGAGGTTTTGCCTTCTATCAGAAGATAAATTAACCGATCAATTTTCATTACCCCCCAAGTGTCCGTTTGGAAGTTATAAGAGAAATATTAATTTTCCAAAAATAGGTAATTTTGTATGGGAGGTACCAGAAGGCGTGAACCGATATAGTCCATATTCATACCTGAGTCTAATATTTATAAGCAAACATCATACGCAAAATTTGAGTGATCTCAGTTTACTTGCAAAAAATATATGTATGTAAAACTATAAGGGTCAATTCGGTCATTTGTATGGGAGGTACCAGAATGGGTGGGGCAAAGGTTTCGGTTTTCTTAGGGTTTGTCTACTTTTGCAAGATAAATAAACTGACCAAATTCAAACATCCTCCGGTTGTCCGTTTGGAAGTTATGGAAGAAATATTAATTTTCCAAAAATAGGTAATTTTGTATGGGAGGTACCAGAAGGGGTTTGGCTATTCAGCCCATTTACAATCCCATAAGTTCGTTTTGAAAAATATTGATACTGGTAAATTTTCATACAGATCCGTTAAGATTTACTCGAGTTATCCTGCTGACCAGCCATCCAGCCAGCCAGCCAGCCAGCCAGCCAGCCTGCCAGCCAGACAGCCAGACAGACGGACATAGCTCATTCTTCTTAAAAAGTTCTGAAACGAATTTGGTCTTAAGATACTTGGGGTCTAACTCGTCTCCTTTAATGCGTTACACTTTTTTTCGTATCAAATGATATATACCCTCATCCCTAAGGGTGATGGTATAAAAATTACTTATGTCTTATTAGGTATACGCTTGCTTGTGGAGCGTAAACGGTTGTAGCTAGGACTTTCGGTCATAATACCAGTGGTCTAAAGACATGTACCAAAACAGTAAACGTTTGACTTATTTGTTTAGGAGGTACCGTTATGGGCAGCTCAAAGTGTCCGAAGTTTTTTTTTTTTTGTAAATTAACGTTCAATAAACAAAAATTTGGCTCAATTCAGTGAATATATAAAAATATATGCATGAAAAAGGAGCAATTCCGGTTCTTTATATGGGCGGTACAAGAAGGGGTGTGTCAAATAGTTAGGTTTTCTGAGTTTTCGCCCATATACAAGACAAATAAACTGATCAAATTTCATTATCCCGCAGGTGCCCGTTTGGAGGTTATGGGAGAAATATTAATTTCCAAAAATAGGTCAATTTGTAGGGGAGGTACCGAAAGAGTCCAATTTTCATGAGTTTACAACATACGCAAATTCCGACTGAATTCAGTGTACTTGTAAACTATGTAACACTATGGGGGTAAATTTGGTCATTTGTATGGAAGGTACCAGAAGGGGTGTGTCAAATAGTTAGGTTTTTTGAGGTTATGCCACCTATTACAAGATAAATTAACTGACCAAATCTGATTGTCCCCCAGGTGCCGGTTTGGAAGTTATGGGGAAATATTAATGTTCCAAAAATAGGTAATTTTTGTGGGATGTACCAGAAGGCGTGAACAGAAATAGTCCATATTCATATTTATTTAAATATTTATTTCCTAAAAATAGGTAATTTTGTATGGGAGGTACCAGAAGGCGTGAACCGATATAGTCCATATTCATTCCTGAGTTAAATTTTGATAAGCGAACATGATACGCAAAATTTGAGTGATTTTAGTTTACTTACAAAAAAGATATGCATGTAAAACTATAAGGGTCAATACGGTCATTTGTATGGGAGGTACCAGAAGGGGTCTGGTAAGAGTTTCAGTTTTCTTAATGTTTGTCTACTATTGCAAGATAAATAACTGACCAATTACATATATATATATGTATAGTAGGGCGGCTCAGTGAAAATCGTATTCTAGGGATCAAAATAAGAAACTTTGTCGAAGGAACCATACCTCTAAAACGAATTCTACTGCTCCCAAACTGTTGACTTTTGTCCCGTAGGGTCAAGTTGTGAAAAATCCCACTTTGACCCATTTAGAGTGCCCCAATCGAGTCCAAATGTATGACCGACCCCCACTTACTTTGGAGGGCCGATCCACCCATGCCAGTGGCACACCCCCTGGAACTCCCCTGGGGGGTTCGACACGTTCAATTGCTAGCTAGCTAGATTTTCCAAACGAGTTATACCGGAAAATGTAGAGGCAAATGTACGGGACAAAAGTCAACAGTTTGGGGGTAGTAGAATTTGTTTTAGAGGTATGGTTCCTTCGGCAAAGTTTTTTATTTTTATCCCTAGAATACGATTTTTACTGAGCCATGGGCGATTTTTTTGCCTCCCCACAAATCGACCCCGCCTAATGTATAGGCATACCTACGACACCTCCTTAAGGGCGTTACAAATGGAAAATGGAAAAACTGAATATACCCCTCGGTCCGTGGGAGCGCGTGGTGAAGGGTATAAATATTCTCAGCTCACATGAGCAATTCAAGCTCAGTGTTACACATTTCAGTAGAAATTAAAAATGACTGACAACAACTGGATATGACCGGCAAAGAGTAACGTCCAACCCTCATACAAACTTCCCTTTTTTCGGTATAAAATATTATAAAATATAGTTGTAGTGCAAATAACTAGTTTTATCACCAAGTTGACAAAGGGTATCTAAGCTTCGGCTTAGCCGAAGATAATTTTCTTACTAGTTTTATTATTATATAATACAAAGCGACAAAAAAAAGAGAAGTCAATATACCTAGTAAATTATAAAAACTTTCTGTGTACAACAAGAATCTGTTCTTAAAATGTCCCAAATACCCCTTAAGTTATGGGTAAAAACTCGATATATCGTACTCGGTTGAATATAACCCGATTTGAAGATTCTTGTCATATCTGACTGTTTCTGTTTCGAAATAGCAAACTTTTTGGATTTTTTTACCATTTTTTATAAGGCCATGCGAATATTTAATAAAGGGTTTTCTAATAAGAGGTGTTATTTTGGTATTCAAAGAAAAATGCCATTTTTGAGATAAATGATCGGATGTTTATTTTATAATAAAGAGGAAAAACAACATCAGCCAAATGGCCAGCACGAACAGGCTTATAGGATCATATCCTGTTCATGATATTTTCCATAACCAAATCACAAAGTGCCCTATGTCCTCGATAGCCTCACGAATTTTATCTTTGAGGTCTTGAATCGACGCTCGGTGGCCAATTGTGATCACCTCTTCGAGAGATAACACGCTCCGGAAACTATCCCGTAAAAGATCAATGGTTTCGTTGCTTGTGTGGCACGTAGCGCCGTCTTGTTGAAAGTAAACGTTGTCCAAATCAATACAATCCAACTCCGACCATAAAAAATCATTAATCATCTCTCGATAGCGCAATCCATTTATCGTAACTGTTGATCCAACATCATTTTCGAAAAAGTAAGGTCTAATGGCCCCGCCGGACCATAAACCGCACCAAACAGTCACACGTTGAGGATGGAGAGGCTTCCTAACAATAACTCTTGGTTTTTTCGAGCCCCAGTTGCGAAAATTTTGGTTGTTGACGTAGCCACCGAGCTGGAAATGGGCCTCAACAGTCAAGATGATTTTAAGGACCCAAAACACGACGTTTTTGATGATCGGCCGGCTTGAGATCTTGTGTTAACTGAACTTTGTAAGCCTTAAGACCCAAGTCTTTATGCAAAATACGGTGTAATGACGTTTGTGGAATGCCCAATTACAAAGAACGACGAGGAATGGACAAACCTGAGTCTTCTTCAAGATTTTGGCAATATTCACAGTTGTTCTTGAGCGACGTGCGGCCCGACAAGGTGCTTCACTACCAAAAAATGCTTTAATTTTACGAACTGTGACAGCAAGATTTTTGTAGTGAATTTTAATAATTTCAATGCGTTGTTGAAGCGTGTATCGTTCCATTTTTAATAATGGCGTAGTTTCTACTTTTCAAATGTAAAAGAACGAAAGCTTCAAAAGTGACAGCTACCGACTATTTTTCTGTTAGATGTAGCAGAGTACAACAAAAATCACTTTTTAAAAATTCCCAAATACGTCTAAAATCTTGAGTTAAGGCTAGCAACTCGGTTTTTCGTACCTTGACGCACTTATAAACTAGTACCGAGGTTGAAGAAGAACCGCTTAGAAGATTCTTGTCATATCAGCCTATTTCTGTTTCGAAATGGCAAACTTTTTGGATTTTATCACCATTTTTTTAAAAGGCCACACTAATGTGAGTTTTGACGATTATAACGCTGCAGACTCTTTTCTCTAAATCCGCTGAAAAACTTAAAATCAGTTCATCTTTAACCAACTTACTGGCTAATAAGTGCGAAAAGGTACAAAAAACAGGTTTTTACCCTAATTCAAGATTTTGGGATGTTTGGGCCGCACTTTTTGTATCAAAAACAAATGAGATGAGCAAGAAAAAGTATGATAAAATGATAACTAAAAAAAAAACAAATTGCGGCACATCCCAACGGCGGAAATCGTTGGCCTTATTTCATAAGTTTGAAGGGCTTCTTTTTGATCCGGTATGACTTCCTTGACCTTCGTTCTTTATTTCTTTTTTTATATTGCGTGAGTTTGGAACAGAAGGCCTTCCGTCGCTGTTTTCCATAAGAAGGCCTTATTAAAGCTTTCTATAAGAAAGCCTTTGGAAGCTTTCTATAAGAAGGACTTATGGAAGACCTGCATACACATAAAAAAGAAGGACTTGCAAAAAAAAAAAAAACAAAAACTATACAGTGCACCTCAAATTATTTTGTTTTATTGAGGGCGCACTGGCTATATTTAGATATTTCTCACTTCCATATATTTCTTTCTATCTTACACTTATTTGTTTCCAAGGACAGTAAACCTTGTTCTAGTTTGAACCCACTGCATTCGAATTGTGTGCTTGAAACTAATGATACACTGTTTTAAGAAAAACACATGAACACCTTCCACCGATATTAACAATTCTTCCCATTCGGATGTATATTAAATCCCTCCTCATTCCTTTTAAATGCCTTTGGCAGGTCTGTCTATGTAATGCTGAATTTGATGTAAAATCATGCGTTCTGAATTCCTTTTTTGAAAATGTATTCCCAAATAAGGACTACTGCATGAATTATATAAGGAAGGCCTCTCAAATTCCGCCGCTGGGATTATACGGTAATAGTTTAAATGTGTATTTTGCATATATTGTATATTAACTTTTATTGCAATGCTTGGCGTAAGTAAGAATGCGTCAGTGAAAATGCGTTATGGCCAATGGACATTAAAAGGGATGAATACTTATGTGTGGGGTCGCTACCGGGGTTCGAAATTCAAAATTTTACCGTCATCCTGAGGGATAAGCAGAATAACTCGAGTAAACCTTAACTGATCCTTATGAAAATTTTTCAGTATTAATATTTTCCATAACGAAGTAATGGAATTGTAAATGGGCAGAATTGCCCCACCCCCTCTGGTACCTCCCATACAAAATTACCTATTTTTTGATAATTAATATTTCTCCCATAACTTTCAAACGGACAGCTGGATGGCATTTAAACTTGGTCAGTTTAAGGACCTTGTAATAACAGATAAACACCCAGAAAATCAAAAGCTTTGTCATACCCCTTCTGGTACCTCCCATACAAATGACCGAATTAACCCCCATATTTTTACCTACATATCTTTTTAGTAAAAATACTGAATTCAATAAAATTTTGTGTGAGATGAACACATGCATTGACTCGTGAGTGAATATGGACTATATCGGCCAACCCCTTCTGGTACCTCCCATACAATAATAAAGAGACAGCGGCAATAGCCTTAAAAAAAATTATAGGTCATCTCTGGTATTTTTAGAAAGAGCTAGTTGGATTTGCATTTTTGATGACAAAGTTTCTCATCAAATTAAGAAGAAGATGGTAAATGCTTTAAACATAGAAGGAGTAGATAATCCAGAAAAACGAGTTACAGTGGATGCAAACCTACTACATTCCAAAAGTCTTGAGCATTTTGTATCCAACAATACTCTTAGTTTTTTCAGCATAACGGGGATTAAATCGGGTTTCCTAAAAAAACTGTTGAAGATTGGGAGCAAGATGCAGACTTTAAATTAAGTAAAGAATTAGTTCGGTCTAGGTTGAAGGTTGTTAATGATATTGCTGAACACGGAGTGGCCTTGATGCAGGAATACAATAAATTGCATACACATTATGGAGAACAGAAGCAGTTCCTATTATTATTGGTGAAAGAATTTAGAAAAAAAATATTCAGATCCAAAAAAATCTACCATGTGTAAAAAATATTTTACAATATTTTCAAATTTAAAGAAAATTGTAAGCAGTAATACAGTTGTTTATAATTATATTTTTTAATGTTAAGTTTTTCATGCAATGAATTCATGTTTAATATTAATATATTAAATTTTTATTTTAATATTATTTTTTAACTGTTTAATTTAATTTTTATTTTCGAAATGTACCTTATTAAATAGATATACAACAAAAACTAATGAACAAATTTAAAATAAATCATTTCTTATTAACTGTACTGTAAAAATTCCTAAGTTGGACTGGAAATAAGTGGAGGGGGGGCAAGACAATAGCGTTGCATTATCTATGTTGAATATCTAATAACATTCATTAAACTAGATTTATATTTAAGATAAGCATTAGTAAAATTACAATAAGCGTATATCTTTAGCAATATATAATTGAATTCAGCATACTTACAAAAAAATCTATGTAAAAATATAGGGGTTAATTCTGCCATTTGTATGGGAGGTACCAGAAGGAGTATGGCAAAAGTTTTGATTTTCTGGGGGTTTATCTGTTATTACAAGGTTATTAAACTGACCAAGTTTAAATGCCATCCAGCTGTCTATTTGGAAATTATTGGTAAAAAATAATTTGGTTAAAAATAGGTAATTTTGTATGGGAGGTACCAGAAGGGGTTGGCCTATGTAGTCCATAGCCACTCACGAGCCAAACTTTTGCATGTGTTCATCTCACACAAAAGTTTATTGAATTCAGTATTTTTACTAAAAAGATATGTAGGTAAAAATATGGGGGTTAATTCGGTTATTTGTATGGGAGGTACCAGAAGGGGTGTGACAAAGGTTTTGATTTTCTGGGGGTTTATCTGCTATTACAAGGTTATTAAACTGGCCAAGTTTAAATGCCATCCAGCTGTCCGTTTGGAAATTATTGGTAAAAAATAATTTGGTTAAAAATAGGTAATTTTGTATGGGAGGTACCAGAAGGGGTTGGCCTATATAGTCCATAGCCACTCACGAGCCAAACTTTTGCATGTGTTCATCTCACACAAAAGTTTATTGAATTCAGTATTTTTACTAAAAAGATATGTAGGTAAAAATATGGGGGTTAATTCGGTTATTTGTATGGGAGGTACCAGAAGGGGTGTGACAAAGGTTTTGATTTTCCGAGGGTTTATCTGTTATTAAAAGGTAATTAAACTGACCAAGTTTAAATGCTATCCATCTGCCCGTTTGAAAGTTATGGGAGAAATATTAATTATCAAAAAATAGGTAATTTTGTATGGGAGGTACCAGAAGGGGTGGGGCAATTCTGCCCATTTACAATTCCATTACTTTGTTATGGAAATTAATAATACTGAACAATTTTCATAAGGATCAGTTAAGGTTTACTCGAGTTATTCAGCTTATCCCTCAGGATGACGGTAAAATTTTGAATTTCGAACCCCGGTAGCGACCCCTAAACCTTTAAGAAAAAAATTAAAAAAATTCACATAGAGTTTTTTTGTACGTCTTAATAAAATTTTAACTTGGCCCATGAAAAATTCCAAAAACATTTTTTTTTTGCCTAATAAGAATCAACCTAATGTGCACATATGCAAATCACGCAACTCTCAATCAAACTGCATTCATATAAACTTAAAATATAATTATTTTCTTGCTTGTGAATGTAAATATAGTTACACGTTTGTATATTCTGGCATTTATGCAAAAGAGCAAAAGGGTCACGCATCGAATAATGCATTTTGAATTTCGTTAAAAGAATACTGCATCATATTCAAACGAAATCAAAATATTGTGCATATAATATAAATAATTCTTGTGAGTGTTTTCATACCATTACCATACAGTCAGAGTGTTAGCAGTGTCGATACAATGGTGGTTATTAATATTTCCTTTACAATTTTGCCCCCTTATTTAGCTTTCACCAACATCATTCACCAGGCAGTTTTACCCTTTTATATATGGTTTGTTAATACTCAATTTTCAATTATTACCAAACTCCTTTGTAATTTATATTTTCCCTCTATTAAATATTCTCACTTAACTAAAGAGAGTTGCAAGAACATTACCAAGTGCACTGCCAACTTGTCTTGTGCCCATTACAGCTAATAGAGGGGAACTGCGAATGGAATGTGACCCCAACAAATTACATAAAACTATTACATTTACATCCAATGGTCACATGACATGTTATTGGCCACAACGTTTTGCTGTAGCCGCCAGGGATATTATACCTATAAACACCTTGAGCCGTGAGGGTAAATGATTTCATTTGCATACTTGTATGTATTTGTATTAGACAGATTTATGAGACAGTTATTTGCAATTCCCTTTATGTACGCTAACAATAATTCTATAGGTAAGTGAGGCAAGGACAAAAAATTTTGCTAGTGTAGTGTATACATTTCAAAATGTCATTATCGTCATATAGTTATAAGAAATATTACATCTCAGGCCGATTCTGTAATTGGTACGATCTCGTTACGAATGTTTTCTTTCTTCTGCACCAGAGAAGTCGGTTTATTGTTATAACATATAAAAAGTGCATAGTTGTTCAGTTAGGATTGATCAGACACATTTACACTCTTTACGTCTTCTTCCTTTCAATGAGCTTGGCCGATTTTAAGTTTTGTTGTGCTGAACTGGTCTCTCCAAATCTGTTGACTCATTTTCAAGTTCAGTTCATCTGACTAAAATTTCTATACTGGTTATACCATCACCCTTAGGAATGAGGGTATATATCATTTGATACGAAAAAAAGTGTAACGCATTAAAGGAGACGAGTTAGACCCCAAGTATCTTAAGACCAAATTCGTTTCAGAACTTTTTAAGAAGAATGAGCTATGACCGTCTGTCTGGCTGGCTGGCTGGATGGCTGGTCAGCAGGATAACTCGAGTAAACCTTAACGGATAGGTATGAAAATTTACTAGTATTAATATTTTTCGAATCGAACTTATGGGATTGTAAATGGGCAGAATAGACCCACCGCTTCTGGTACCTCCCATACAAAATTACCTATTTTTGGATAATTAATATTTCTTCCATAGCTGGCAAACAGACCATCGGAAGATATCTAAATTTGGTCAGATTACTTAGCTTGCAATAGTAGACAAACCCTAAGAAAGCAGAAACATTTTCCACACCCCTTCTGGTACCTCCCATACAAATGATTGAATTGACCCTTATAGTTTTACATACATATCTTTTTCGCAAGTAAACTGAGATAACTCAAATTTTGCGTATGATGTTCGCTTATGAAAAGTTGAATTAGGAATGAATATGGACTATATCGGTTCACGCCTTCTGGTACCTCCCATTCAAAATTACCTATTTTTGGAAAATTAATATTTCTCCCATAACTTCCCAACGGACACTTGGGGGTAATGAATATTTGTCGATACATTTTTGTCGTGATAGGAGGCGAAACCTCAGAGAGCCTAACTATTTGACACACCCCTTCTGGTACCTCCCATACAAATGACCGAACGCACCCCCATAGTGTCACATACATATCTTTTTTGTAAGTAAAGTGAATTCGCTCAAATTTTGCGTATGCAATAGTAGACAAACCCTAAGAAAGCAGAAACATTTTCCACACCCCTTCTGGTACCTCCCATACAAATGACCGAATTGACCCTTATAGTTTTACATACATATCTTTTTTGCAAGTAAACTGGGATAACTCAAATTTTGCGTATGAAGTTCGCTTGTGAAAATTAGACTCAGGAATGAACATGGACTTTGTCGGTTTACGCCTTCTGGTACCTCCCATACAAAATTACCTATTTTTGGAAAATTAATATTTCTCCCATAACTTCCAAACGGACACTTGGGGGGTAATGAAAATTGATCGGTAAATTTATCTTCTGATAGAAGGCAAAACCTCAGAAAACCTAACTATTTAACACACCCCTGTTGATACCTCCCATACAAATGACCGAACCCACCCCCATAGTCTCACATATATATCTTTTTTGTGTGTACACTGTGTGTTGGTATAGAGGAGCAAATTATCTCACAAGTATATGTATATAAAATAATAAATAAGAACACACGGGGGTTAAAGTATATAATTCACAATTTATTATTACGTTAAGAAAATCACCTTTTCTCTTTCAGGGGTTAAACACGAATACTCTTGAGAGCGTAGAACCACAGTCTTCATAGCAGTTTAGTACTACTTGAAGTTACTGTGGTGAAAGCTTTTTCTATTTCAGTACATTCAATAAGATTGTAACGTATAGGGTTAAAAAAATATAAAGGTAGTTTAGACCTTAACATTCCGCCCCCCTTGCAGGGCTGCAATAGTTCACATTTGAGATAGAATAAAAATAGTTAGATACAAATTTAAGTACATTTCTAGGGTGCAAAATCGTAGTGGTATTATAGATACATTTTAAGCTTATATTTACAATGATACTTGTAAACCAATATATATGTTGTAAATAGTAATTGAATTTAATTAATTCAATAATAAAAATTTATTGGTTTCAAATATATGAATGTTGTTTTTTCAAGTTAATGGTGAAAGCCAGTATTGAGGTTTATAACAATTGCTGGACCTCCAGATGGTTGGTGGTTTTGATGGGCAACGTTGGAGTTAGATGAAGCTTGTTGTCTCTGGTTTCGCCGAGGTGTCTTCTTTTGTGGGGGTTTTGTGCGTTTATTGTCTCCGCCATGTAGAAGGGTGTGATGATCCGCAAAACAAACAACACAGCGGTCTCGGCTCCGACAGTTTTTAAGCATGTGTGAATGGGCCAGGCAATTAAAACAACATTTGTATTTACGAGCAATCCTCCATCTGTCACTCACAGTGAGACGCCGGAAGCGATAACATTTTCGAAGAGGATGGTCCTTTTGGCAATACCTGCAGTCTTTGAGTGGCCGATCGTGTTGGAGATACTTGTTGTAACTGGCGGCCGGATTCATTTTCAGAGTTAGGTCTGTTGTCGACTGAGGTAGGACGGTTGGTTCTCTGACGTCTTGGTGGGGATGACATTATGATCTGTAAAAATAAAATTATTAGTGTTTAAGATTCACACTTGGGCAACAACACTAATTTCACAATCGGTCTTAAAATTACACCCTTGCTAGTACGTATTTCTGCTACTCTAATTTTGGAGTCTGATCCAGGGATAACTTTGCTGATACGGCCTAAACGCCACTCAGTAGGGGGAAGATTTTCGTTTCTGACTACAACGAGATCATTGACAGCAAAATCGCGTTGAGGAGTCTGCCATTTTGTGCGCTTGTGCAATTCTTTTAAATACTCTTCTTTCCATCTGAGTGCGAGCTGATGGTGAATTATCTTCAATTTTTGCCAACGATTAGCGTAGCTTAAGGAATGATCAGAAAGATCTGGTTCTGCAGGGGCTAAAAGTGGGGTACCTATAAGAAAATGTCCGGCTGTTAACGCACAAAGGTCAGAGGGATTATCACTCATGGCACTTATAGGTCTCGAATTTAGGCATGCTTCAATCTTGGTTAAGATGGTATAAAACTCTTCAAAAGTGAAACTCTGGGCGAACATTACCTTCTTTAAATGAGTTTTAAAACTCTTGACGCCAGCCTCCCATAGTCCCCCCATGTGAGGCGCACCTGAAGGTATGAAATGCCATTCGATTCTCTGAAAAGGGTACTGTGACAGGAAAGGTTGAGAAACTGAGGAAAGAGCGTGCTGTTGGTTTCGACAAAGAATGTTTGCTGCTCCAACAAACGCAGTGCCATTATCGGAATACATGGCGTTAGGACACCCTCGACGGAAAAAGAATCTGGAGAAGGCAGCCATAAAAGGTTGTGTCGATATGTCGCTAGTGAGCCAATAGTTTTTTGGACAGCGGAGCCACGGGCCCTTCCACCAAAGCTCGCTCGAGATCAACTCCCTTGCAGAGGTGCCACGAGAAGCCAGATCCGCTGAATTGTCCTGTGATCTAACATGTGACCATACTTCGGACCCAACTTTGTCTAGTATAGAGGAAGTGCGATTCGCAACGAAAGTATTCCAGTGGCATGGGGGTTTTTGCAGCCACGCAAGCACAATAGTTGAGTCGGTCCACAAATATAACCGATGATTTTGAAGATCCAACTGATTCTGCATTAGATATATCATATTAGCCATCAATGCGGCTCCACATAGCTCTTTTCTGGGTAAACTAACAAATTTGACAGGAGCGACTTTTGTCTTAGCTGTCATTAAATGGGTGTGAATACTGCCATTTGAGTCCTCTACGCGAATGTAAAGTGTGGCTGCATAAGCCTTCTCTGAGGCGTCACAAAACCCATGCAACTCTATGCTATAAGATGGATGGTATTGAACAAAACGGGGAATACGTATCTTACCAATATTCGCATAATCAGAGACAAATGACTTCCATTGTGTCATTGTTTCATATTCGGGGGTACTGTCCCAATCAGTTTTCTCCTTCCACATCTGTTGCATAATGATTTTAGCAACAATGATCAAAGGGGCGAGCCAACCGGCAGGGTCAAATAATTTTGCAATCTCAGATAGAATGCTGCGTTTTGTAACATGAAGAAGTTCGGGGGGTGGTGCAGGAATGAAGTAAAAATAATCACTTCCTGCATTCCATCTGAGACCAAGGGTTTTAGTATTGCTGGAGTCTGACAGTTTTAAAAACTCAGAATCTAGCAAATGTTCGGGGGGTAAATCGCTTAAAAGGGACGCATGATTAGCAGTCCATTTTCTTAGTGAGAATCCAGCCGAGGCTAAGACATTCTCGAGACTCTTTCGGGCTTCGATCGCCGCGTTAGATTCGTTCGTACGAGCATCTGACAGAGTAATTGAGTTTCACGCAAACTTTTCCTCTGTAGCTGATGACGATCTATCTGTATATTCCTTGGACGTTTATAAGGATGAAATAGTGCATTTGTGGGGATCTCTTCGGACTACCTACGATGAGTTATTGGCCAACGTCAAATCTTTAGGGACAACTGTTGACATCGAAAGCATTAAAAGTAAATTTTATGCGGCTTTTAATGCGCATATCAAATGTTTGTCTAGAGCTAACGAACTCGTTGACAAATTAAAGGCCAAAGCTGATGTAACTCAAGACAAATCAAATGCCAAAGGTACTGAGTCTGCACTATGTCCGAATATTTCACTCCCTCCATGTGATACGGATATATTTTGTGGCGACTATGTCTCCTGGCCGTCGTTCAGGGACATGTTTACGGCGTTATACAAAAATAATCCTCGCTTGTCCGCGGTAGAAAAACTCTGCCACTTGTTAAAGAAGACTCAGGGAGAGGCGAGAGATATCCTACGCACGTGCCCTTTAACTAACGACGGTTTCGAAATGGCATGGAACAATCTCGTTGATAGGTATGAAAACGAAAGGGTACTTATTAATGCCCAACTGAAAACATTGTTCTCTTTATCGCCAATTTCAAGGGAATCGGGTCCCAATATTAAAAGTTTACAGCGAACCGTCAACGATTGTATTTCAAATCTTTCTCTTCTTCACATCACATCGATTCAGTAAAAGGTGTACGGTTATGAAGATTTAATTTAATGAATAAGGGTTTTATCGGATAACCTCTTCTGGTACCTCCCATACAAAATGACTTTGAAAGTTAATATTTCTCCTATAACTTCTATTTAGCACACCCCTTCTGGTACCTCCTATATAAATATATGGGATATTTCCCCTTTTACATACGAAAAAAGTCAGACACGTTGTGCTGCCCCAAATTGTACCTTGTGTACAAATAGGAAAAATTTTGTATGTTTTTGCTCTACATGCAGACAAAAAATAATACATAAGTAATTTTATTTTAAAAATCTATTAATTTCAATAACTCAAGACAAACAATATCTTATATTGGGTGATGGTATTTATCAGTCAGTTTACCTGACTGAAATTTCTGTACTGGTTTTTAGTTTACTTTGGCAAATAACCATACATTTCATGCTTTTGCATTGTATTGAACTTTAAAACAGAAGCGATAACTTCTATTGCGTGCAGCACATTTTGCCGGTCCTTATCTCTGCTTTTGTCTATGGTTTAAGAAGTGTGTTGTAAACTCTTAAATATTCATAAGCACAAACTGATTTGGTGCAGTTTCCTGTGGTTAGACAACATCACGTTCCTGCATATCTCTGAAAATTCCTCTGTGGTACAATGTAACCTCTCAACTGAGCTTCCCTAGACTGTTCGTTAAGTACTCCTCGTTGTCTTTGAATTTAATTGATCTTTCATGAGGCTTCAGTGTATGATGCAACGAAAGTTTCAACTAGTGAGTTTATGTGGGTAGACTGCATTATGGCAACATTAAGTTGAACTTAACATTTTATAGAGCAAACAAAAAAAAGCAACTAATCCTCTTGCTGGCATTTCTCTATAAATCCCCATTGAAGTTTAAGCCATATTATGCGGGAAATGCAAAAACCTCGTTAAACAACACTAGTGTAAAGAAACTAGTTTTTTTTTATAGTATCCTTTTAAATGAATGGCAGTGCATTCATGCGATAACTGGAATAAGCTGCCCTGCCTTAGTGGCCGAAGTCGCAATGTAAATAATTCTCGCCCTAAGTTCAGCAAAACCAAACAAACATGTGAGACCCACATAAAACTTTAAACGAATGACCATAAAGTGCAACATTTGCTAACTATAAAGTGGTTTGTGTCCAAGTGTTATTTTGCTAAAACATTTGAAAAATACTTTATGTTCTTTAAGTGTGTATGTAGTAGCAGTAACTTTAAGCGATGCAAAAATACTTTAAAAAATTAAGTGAGAGGAGTGGTGCCAACGCAACAATTTTAAGGGGATATGTCAGTAACGTTTTCTCAACTTTAATTGATAAAATTCGTAATGAGCAGAATTCTCAGCAATCTGAGGAAATATGTGGGGTTTACTAGTCGAACTGATTCCAATTCCAATGTAATATGTGGGAACATTTCTTCAGAAACTGCAGAATTTAATGCTCGCACAACTTTTTGGTTTCTACATCCTTAAATCCTCTAAAGCCGACGAACTGTTAAATTCTTAACTTAGAACACTGTTCAACGACATGAGCAGAATTTGTCACTCAAACTTGTGTTCGGTTAACTAAACAATTCAACATAAAAAATTAAGATGCGACACTTTTCTATGTTTGCCCACCTTTCGTTATATTACACCCAGACGCCACCATGGATTAAGGAAATAAAGTTCAAGAACAACTTGCTTGAATAACGATGCCCATTGAGACACGTTTGTCTCTCTCTCCAGTCATCGACCTACCAGTTTAATTAATTAAGCCTATATTAGCTGCACTTTCAGTGTTGAAAGTTTGTGAGGAATTACATCAAAGTAATGATAGATTCTTTTTGTACTATTTCATTTAGTGGAATTAATTTCATCAGCACGTGTAAAATAACAAGACATTTTATCCATAAGTAAGTAAGATGTTTCTACAATTACATCCTCTTATTGACACTTTAGTAGCTACGCTGAAGAATGTTTCATGGCAATGCAAATAATCGTAAAAATCTTGGGGTTTTAATTAACTTGCAAAACTTTTGCTATGGGTGGGCTACTGCCGTCTTTCTTACAGTTACCAATATAGATGACTTTGTGAATGCATTGTATGTTGTACCTGGATGATGAAAAAAATATATTGCTCCCTAAACCTCTTTCCGGTTAATTCAGCTGTAAAGGAAGAAAGAAAAAAATAATTTCAATAAATCAAACTAAGTGAATTGAGGTAGTACTAAAATTGATTTCGGCCTGAATTGTATTGTATATGATGTGGCTAATAGTAACTAAAGAACGAGATTACAATAAGGTGGCAAAGGGCCGCTTAGGGATTACAAAATTACTTAAAAATAAACATAATTATCTTTACACATCCCAACTTCTAACCGGTTTTTTTTCTCCGAAACCGTATGTATGCTACAAACATGTATGCCTGTGTAACAGCCACTTTAAAATTAAGGTATCGGTATTCATATGTTTTCATATTTAATTGATGTTTAATTTCATATTTGGTTTAATTTTACAATTTTTGAAAAACCGAACGTAACCGGTTAACCCGGATTTTTACTAAATCAGGAACTCAAAAACCGGATTAGTGGAAAAACGTATTTTTCGAAAAAAAATAAAACCGGAAACCGGTTTTCTGAAAAATTCAATTATTTGAATACTATAAACATGACTAATGCCCAGAAATAGTGAATTGAACTTTCTACATTTGTTGACGAATTTATCAAATACTTTTTACACTGTAACCTTTTGTACAGCAATACCAGATGTCTTTAAACCTCCTCTCTCGAAAGTCCTATCTCTAGCCATTTACGCCCCACAAGCAGGCAACAAATATTACATAAGTAATTTCTATTAAAAATCGGTTAATTTTAATAACTCAAGACTTAAACTACATCATACAGGATACTTTCCATACAAATTTCGCCTTTTTGAGTGTCCGCCTGTCTGTACCCCCCATAAACAGGCGCAGTTTTAGAGATACTTACTTACTTAGCTGACACTTCTTTGCAATTCTTAGGGTTTATATACCGCACGTAGAAAAATATTGAAGCGCTTCGATCTTCTGCGCTTCTTCTCCAGTTAGTCATACCAAGTTCTGCAAGATTCTCAGTAACCGGGTCTTTCCCACGGAGTTTTTGTCACCCTCTTTTGTGCCGTCCATCGAGTTCATTGTCGAAGACTTTTCGAGCTGGAGCATTTTCGTCCATGCGTACAACATGACCTAGCCAACGCAACTGCTGCACCTTAACGCGCCAGACCATGTCATTGTCAGTGTACTGCTCGTAAAGCTCATGATTTATACGACGTCGATACTCTCCGTTAACGATGATGGGCCCGTACATTTTACGGAGTATTTTTCTCTCGAATACTGCCGGAACCGATTCATCCGCTTGTGGCATAACCCAGGATTCTGAGCCATACATTAATACAGGTCGAACCAGTATCTGGTATAGCTGGATTTTTGTTCGTTGAGAGAGGGCTCTGTCATTGAATCGCTTGCTTAGTCCGTAGTAGCATTTATTTGCAAGCAGGATTCTTCTCCGGATTTCTAGGCTGACATTATTTGCTTTGTTGATGGCGGAGCCTAGGTAGACAAAATTATCTACCACCTCGAAATTATAGTTGTCAACGTTCATGTAGTTTCCCAAACGAGTAGAGTAGATTCGTTTTGTCCTCGTTCACCGTTAGGCCCATTTTCGCTGATTGCTTCTGGATACCTGAGAAGGCTGCAGTCACATCCCGCAGATTTCGACCGATGATGTCTACGTCATCAGCGTACTTGAGTAGCATGCGTCTTTTTTTGTAAATATTGTTACTAGTGTTGACTACAGTTTTTCTCATTATCATCTCCATCACTATGTTGAAAAGGTCACACGATAGGTCGTCGCCTTGTTTCAGGCCTCGTCTGGTATAGAATGGCTCCGTAAGGTCCTTGCCAATCTTCACTGAAGACATCACAGGAAAAAACACAACTGTTGTTAAGTAATTAAATTTTATTAAATTAAATTAAATTAAATTAAATTTTTTCCATTTTAACATGTTTGTAAATTGTCATATTGACAAATTTTCAACCACTATTCAAATTTAACTAAAATACACAAATTGTAACTATAACAAAACTGTTTATTGTATTTACAATTTTTGTTGTTGGCGCCTTTTTAATTAAGTATTTAATTGTATTGACGAAATGGTATTTAATATGACAACTAGTTTGTCGTAATTTTTTTCTGTGATCGTGTCAGTCAGCTGCATTCCGCAAAGGCGTATCAGCTTCGCAGGAATACCAAACCCAACCATGGCTTCGAGTAATTTCTGCCGTATCGGGCTGTCGGAGGCAGCTTTATAGTCGACGTAAAGATGGTACGTGTCGATCTGTTTCTCTTGGGTCTTATCCAGGACTTGCCGAAGTGTGAATATCTGCCAGTTGTTGATTTACCAGGTCTAAAGCCACACATATTGGATAACACTGGCTTTAGTCTTTCACATGGCACACTCGACAGGACCGTATATGCGATGAGTAAAATGTCGATCCCCAAGTGTGTGTTCCCACTTGGATGACGTATTTTCAGCACAGGACATAATACGTTTGGATTCCTCCTCGCACCGGACTTGAAGAGCTCCGCCGGAAGTCCGACTGCAGTCGCGATATTGTTGTTATTTCCTCAACTTGACTTGGTAAGGGGCAATCTAAGCCGTCGTCAACAATTGGCGTGATACCTTCACGTGCGCTGCTTTCTGGAACCAGTAGTTGCTGGAAGTTTTCTCTCCATATATGAAGCACACTCTGCGTATCTGTAACAAGAATTCCATCCTTGTACTTACTGGAGGGGAGCCCATTTTCCGTCGGGGCATGAGCACAAATCCGTGTGATGCAGAAATATTTCGGATTGTGAGTATTCGATCACTAACAGGATTGAACCGCGAGACAAGATGTCTGAATCTTTCGCCAACTACAAATCCACATCCATATTAGTGCTTTTCCGCATGGCAGCTGTAATAGATGTCGCAATTTTACCTTGCGATCATCCTTGTCCTATTCATCTCATCTCCTGGATTTCGGTGATGTCAGCATTATATTTTGTGAGGACATCTGCCAGTTAGATAGTGGCACCTTTTCGATAGAAAGACCGGACGTTCCAGGTGCATATCGAAAAATCTTGGTACTTATTACATTTGCGGGGGTCGTCAACATTTAGGGGGTTCCGTTTGTTACTTTTTTTTGTGTGTTTTTTAGCCAGTAAAGGACCTGAAGGCGGGTGGCTAACCTAACCATCTGGGTTCGTCGCTCACTATCTGACGCAGTTTATGATGAAAATATCACGAACAACGTTGGCCAGGTTCCACCATGAACGAGGTTGTAAGTCGGCTTGAGATGCAAGATTCACTTTACATCCCCAACGGCACCCGTAATTTAAGATATATCGAGCTGATATATAGTCAAAAACCTTCTACCTATTAAGAGGAAATTCTTAAATGAGCGAGTTCAGACAAAAACTACTTCAACTTCCCTTACAAACTGCCCCTTTTTGGTGGTGTCTTTCCCCATTATTACAGGCTTGGTTTAAGAAGGCGTTTATCTGTCTGTCCCCTCGATTACAGATATAGTATTTGGTACGCAACCTTATATCCTTTATGTGGGCCTTAAGTTCTACGAATGGACCACAAATATAAATTTTTCACAAATGGGTAATTTCGTAAGAGAGGTATCAAAATGGCAAAATGTCGGCAGATATAGTCCGCATCCATTCAAATTTCAATAAGCGTACATCTTGCTCAAATTTTGACTAAACTTTGAAAAAAGATATCTATGAAAAACTATGAGGTTCACTTCCGTCCTTTGTAAGAGAGGTACCAGAAAAGATGTGGCGAAGGTAACGGTATGCAGAGGGTTTGTCCACTATTACTGGAGAATTAAAGTAACCACTGCCGTATGTCCTCCAGTTGTCCAGTTGGAAGAAATATTGATTATCCAAAAATAGGTAATTTTGTATGGCAGATACCAGAATGGGTGGGTCTATACTGCCCATTTACGATCCCATTATTTCAGTTTGGAAAATATTAGTACTGTTAATTTTTCAAAAGGAAGATTAAAGAATTACTCGAGTTATCCTGCCAACTAGCCAGCCACCTGATACGAATTTGGTCGTAAGATACTTGGGGTCCAACACGTCTCTTTTAAAGTGTTACACTTTATGTCGTATCAAATGATATATATACTCATGTCTAAGGGTGATGGTATAAAATATATGAACATTTGGCAATTTTTTTTAAGCGAAAGAGAGCGAAGAGGATGTTTTCGTAAAACTTTTGTTAGCTCTCACACGAGGCTTTGATCGTCATTTGAACCTCACTCCTGCATAAACAAACTCATAAATGAAGCTAAAAGAAAACCCATAATTGGATTAGAACTTTCGTAATTTGTAATTTTTTGACGTGACAACTTAGCATTATAGGTTTTTCAACTAACCCTTACCCTATCAGGATATCCTATACAAAGTAACCTGTTTAAAATAAACTTAAAATAATTACTGCACATTAAAAATTAATACACATAAGATATTGTCGTTCCAATACGACCCATAGTAATCTACAAATGAGTATAAGTCATGACAGGAAGTTCTTAACTTTAATAGTACATTGTTCAAGTGCCATAAATTAACATAAACAAGCAAAAATAGAAGAAAAAAAAACATACATACATAAATCCGACACTTAATAACCCAACCCTTGTGCATACAACCACTCTAACATTGCCCCAAGTCAGTCATAATACATACAGCAACCGCAACTATTATCCTTTTTCACCCTAGATGAGGTTAAACGCAACAAAATATGTCAAACTTTGCCGCCGACATTAGCGTTTTATGGTTTCCACTTTTACATTTTTATAGCGTACAAAACGGAAAAAGTTTAATGGCATGCCGTACGCCACAAACAAAGTGAAAAATGCGTTTCTGTTGGCGAAAAGTTATAAATAATATTTTAATGTCCTTTGAATATGAAATGAACTAAAAATTTTGTTTTGTCCTTATATCACTCATATCAACAAGTTGTCAATTATAGTTTTAATAATGTCTTTTTCTCCTTCACTTTTAATGTTAAATTTTATGCTAAAATAGTTTAAGGACAATCTTGTTTCCTTGACCATTACAAAAAAAAAAACGAGCAGCAAAAAATAAAGGATATTTTGGAAGTTTTTATTGACATCATAAAATACTAGCCGGAAGGGGGTGAACGGTTTAATATTCATAATATTTTTATGCATTTTCATGTGTTTCTTTTTGTTGTTGTTGTTGTGGTTATATGGTAAAAATGCAGTTAAAGCTTCAATAAACTCTGGCAATAAATATTAGCATTTTTCATTTTGCTGCCAAAGCTGAATTTATAGCCCTTTGGGTTTAACACGACGCACAGGGAAAATTGAGTTTAAAAGTATTAAATTTTAATGTACACACACGTTCGTCATGATGGTGTATCGATGGGTGGATGGATGGCTTTCTCGAAGTCGTCATTTGTTATTATTAACTTCTTCATTTATACATTTTTGTTGTGCCTGATAATGTAGACATTAAGTCGATTAAAAATTCATGACACTTTGAGATTTAAAAAGAACAAATTTTGCACAATGACTGTTGCTGATTTAGTTAAAATCTTATGAATACAAATTATTATTGGATATGATTACGCACAAACAAATATTGGTTGTCAATTAACAAGTAATGGATAATATATGTATATGTAAGTAATTACTTTGCAACATGTAAGATTTATAAATTTGTGTAGCTAAATTGAGATGCTGCAATGAGAATTTTTCTACAGTCCTGGAAAGACGACATGTCCATTACTTCCTTTCAAAATAATATAGGGTAACATTGCGACTCAGGCTTTCCATACTCTCTTCCCGCAGCAAAGTGGCAAATTCACATGTCCATTTCTTAAGATAATTTTTTCAGTCACTAAAAGTTTGGCGCAACAAAGTGCTGGTTTCACGAATTCAGTGTACCACCCAAAATAATTTATGTATGTAAAACTAGGTGCCCGGACATAACCCCCACGGACATAATCCCCAACACGATTTTGGGGCTTATGTCCGCCACGCTCTGCGGACATAACCCCCAATTTGCATTTGGGATTATGTCCGCGGGGCATAACGGACATAAGCCCCAACAAATATAACGGACATAACACCCAAACTAATTTTGCGACTAAAAAATTAAAAGTAATGAAAAAGGTTGATGAAGTTGATGAAATGGGGGTGGGCGGACGCCCACCCCCAAAAAAAAGAGTGACTTTTTAAGTAACTAACAAACTACGACGTATGCGGCGGGGGGCGTGCCCCCCACCGCATTCGTCTCGTGCTACAGTGAGACAGATTAAGTACGCAACGAGACTAACTACGGCGTATGCGGCGGGGGGCGTGCCCCCCACCGCATTCGTCTCGTGCTGCAGTGAGACAGATTAAGTATGCAACGAGACTAGCTACGGCGGATGCGGTGGGGGGCGTGCCCCCCAGCGCATTCGTCCCTCGCTACAATAGCAATATTTAAAATTGTTCTCTTTATATGTTGAAATACTAAAAACAACAACAAATTCGGTCATAATCCCCATTGGGGCTTATGTCCGCAGATTAGTGTCAATGAAATTGGGGGTTATGTCCGCCAAGTTGTCCGGACATAAGCCCCAAAATCGTTTTGGGGATTATGTCCGTGTGGGGTTATGTCACGGCACCGTAAAACTATAAGAGTGAATTCGGTCATTTGTATGGACGGTTTCAAAAGGAGTGTGGAAAATGCTTCGGTTTTTTCAGTATTTGTCGACTATTAGAAGATAGTTAAACGGACAAAATTCAAATATCCTTGAGTTGTCCATTAAGAAGATTGGGAAGAAATAATAATTTTTAAAAAATTCTATATTTTGTATGGTAGGTACCGAAAGGGGTCGGCCGATGTAGTACTTATTCATTTCAGCGCGACATTTTCAGAAGATTACATCTTATGCGTTTGTCTGGTAATATAAGACAATTAAACTGACCAAATGTCAATGTCCTCCAGCTGTCCGTTTGGAAGTTAGTGGAGAAATATTATTATTGTAAAAATAGGTCATTTTGTATTAAAGGCACCAAAAGAGGTGAGGCTATTCTGCCCATTTTGAAATATAAAAATACTGGCATATTTTCAAAAAAATATGCCCAACATCCATCCAGATCCAACCAGGTAGACAGAAATGGCTCAAAAAGTGTCTTTTATACCCTCACCCTACGGATAGGATATATCATTTGATACGACCCAAAAGTGTAACACATAAAAGGAGTCTTTTAAGACCCTAGGTTTGTTTGAACCAAATTCGATTCACGACGTTTTAAGTCGTTTGAGCCATGTCCGTTTGTCTGTATGTCTGTTTGTCCATCTGTCTGTCTGGCTGGTACGCACGATAACTCTCGAAAGACGCAACCACATGTTTTAATACTTTCCCAAAACTACTTACGGTATTGCAATTGGGCTATATGGCCACGCTCCTTCTTGTACCACCCAAACAAATATATTATTCCGCCCACTTTAGAAATCGAGGAATAATATCAATACAACCGACGCGATCGTGTCTTAATTTTGTATTTAGTAAAGCTATTTCAGGATAAAGTTTTGAATAAGCAAGTGGTAGTCTAGCCACGCTCCTTCTGGTACCTCCCACTTAAGAAATCGAGTAATAATTCCAATACACCCAACGCAATCGTGTCCAAATTCTGTATTTAGTAAAGGTATGGCAGAACAAAGTTTTGGAGAACAAACTTGAAATCTAACCATGCCCCATCTGGTATTTCACATACCCATCTGGTATCGCCCAATTTAGAAATCGATTAATATTATTAATAACCAAATTCTGGTTTTAGTAAAGCTCAAGCAGGATAAAGTTTTGGAGAAAAAACCTGGGAGTCTAGCCCTGTTCCTTCTGGTACCTTCTATATAAATTTACCTCTCCGCCCACTTTAGAAAGCGAGTAGTAATATTAGTACACTCGACACGATCGTGGCCAAATTCTGTGATTTATAAAGCTATTAATGATAACGTTTTGGAGAAAAAACTGGTAGTCTATCCACGCCCCTTCTGGTACATCCCATAAAATTTTACCACTCCGCCCACCACCTGGTACCTCCCATACAAATGTACGATTCCGCCCACTTTAGAAAGCGAGTTATAATATCAATACACTAGAAAATAAAGGTATGTAGGTCGGTTTTCCCAACTAAAACTTTCATACTGGTTTTAGACCGTTATTGCTCATATTAAAACTTAATCTCCTCTTTGAGGGTATAAGTTTTCATCCAAAATTTAATCGCGGGAACAAATTAAAAAAAAAAATCAATGTTCCTTTATTTGCTGTCTACAACATTGAGGGACCGGCAATGAAAGAAACGGCGGGAATCGAATCCTGGATTTCCCGCATGAAAGTCACTTGTTCTAACTATCATGCCAAGACCGGACCCCGATCTTTAAATCAACTTAGAATTTGAAGCTGAATCTATACTCGTATATATAAAACAGGATGTGTGTATATATGTAACGTATGGACTCGAAAACGGCTGGACCGATTTTGATAAAATTTTCAGGGAATCTTCCGAATAACCCCGCGAGTAACATAGGCTACACATTGTTTGGATTTTTCTACATTTAGGGGGTGAAAATGGCAATATTCGATAACACAAGGTATTCCGCGCTTACAAGAAGTTAAAAATAATATATTATCAATCGATGATAAACAACTTTGTGTACTCTTTTAAGATACCTGCGTACGTCCATGGGAAAACCTTTAAAAAAATTCTTTAAATAACTTTCTGTATTCCAATATAACGGGATATGCAATAGCGAAGCATTGCCGGACCCACTAGTTCATATATATATTGTCATATTTACCACGCCTTCTTATGGGCTCTCTCTCTCTCTCTCTTCAGTTTAATATATACCTTCACTCTTTTATTGTAAGTAGCAGCGTAGCTATGCGAACCGCAATGCGAACAGATGACTGTGGTTTGCTAACTGGCTTCTTAAGAAGTCATTCTAGCAGACCATATCCCCGTTACCTTTTACAAGGCATGTCATAAGGATTTTTTTATAAACGACAAGGAATTTGTATTTTATATCAATTAGAATGCACTTGTAGACCTGCTACCAGGTGTGCTCGAAGATACCTTCCAAAAGAAGCATTCTTTTGGCCTGTTTTCGGCAAGGGCAGAGATATTTTTCCGCTGGGCTGTTATTATTGACTAATTGACCAATATTATTGGCAACATTACTGAGTACGGGACGGAGCTCCAAGAAAATCATTTTCTGTGATAACTTCCCCACATCTGCCATTAGGCAATTATTTTTTCATAACGCAATTACCTTAACACTAAATCACGCTTGACATAAAATTCTAATTTATCACTAACTATTAACTCTAATCTATTTATATATATATAGATTAACACTTTCTATTAAGTGTTACGTTGGTATGCGAAAACTAATCAAAATATTTATAATTACACTTCATTTTGCACACTAAATAAGTTCATTAAAATGTTCTTACTAATGTCAAAAAGAACCTAATGCCATTTGTTAATTAGTTGTTTGTCGCAAATTTCACTCCCTATTATTTCCATAGCATTCAAATCAGCGAACGTTAAAATTGAAGTTGTAAAACGCTAAGAAGACTTAAAATCGGTTAATTCTCATGGCAACACGTAGAAAAATTCCTCCACTACGCAACTATGTAGTGGAAGATTTTTTAATTAAAAATATATAATTTCGTATAGTAGTAATTACAACAAGCAACGATTTCAACAACATCAAAAAAAAAATTAATCACATATACACAAAGGCAGCAATCGAAGAACTTTCGTCTCGTTTACCTCGTCGCCACAATTGATTTGCGCAGCTTTGTACTGCAAAGGAAGTTTTTGATGTTGTCCTGACATGTCTCAGCAGTCACATGCATCAATCTCAACTCGTTCAATGATGCCATGAAAGTGCTGGTCGTTGCCTCTAATTATTACACTTTTCCTTTATGTTCGGCATATTAATATTATTGCTAAAATACCCTTTCCCGCTCGTTCAGGCCTTGCGTCAAATGTCATTCGCCTGAGGTTGACAGTCAATACAGTAGTGAGTCGTTCATGCTGTGCTGCTGCACACTCTCACGTTTATACGTTAAGTGCAAAGGACATTGTCCTGTTCTGTTGCCGCATATAAAATGATACATGTATTCTTGGTATTTTACTCCCACAAGATTGGAAATGTCAATAGAAAATGAATGCAGTTCAATAGCATCTGTAGGGTGTATGTTGTTTCCGAATGTTGTGTCGATATTCTATGTGGCTATGTGGTAATGTGATATGATAATGATACATTTTTTATTTGGATTAGGATAGTGGAGAAGCTTAGAATATTAACAATCAAAGTTTTGAGATGTTAATCTGTCGTTTTTTATGTTAATGAAAACCATACTTAATTTCCCTTGACATCACCTGAATGAGGTATGGGATAGCTTCTCGCGTTGTTGCAAATTAACACGCTTTCTATTTAGATTCTCAACAAATGGCACCTACTTGTTTATCGACGAATGTGAACGTCATTGCTTGAGAAGTTTTTTTACTTGACATGCCGATTAACTCGACACATATTCTGCGAAGTTGCTGTCGAAAACATCGAGGGGGCCGGCAATGAAAGAAAAATGTAGATGACTCGAACCAGGATAATAATAACACTGTGAAGGGTTCAAACTATCGGGGAAGTTATATCGGTAAAAAATAAGTTATACGTGTCCCGGCGTTTCGCTGGGTCACGTCTAGGAATCAAAATATGTCGATTTGAAGTTAGTATGTAACTATCATATAGGGGAAATTGTCACCTTTGGTGGTCTTTTTTTTTTACATAACTCGAGAACCACTAGTCCGATTTTGCTCAAACAAATTTAAAACAATTAAAAATTACAATTCCTTTAATCTGTTCATATAACGTTTCCCTACATTAGTAACAGTTTCACTTTTCCATTCATCAAATGATTTTGAACTAGGTTTATTTTGTAACAGTTATATAGTAATAAAACTGTTGTACTCCGTGGCGTATGATTTAAGTGGAATATTACTTATGATATTCATACGCCACCTTTGGGGAATGGGACTTTGCCCAGAGGCTGAAAGTTACTGATTGTCACTCACTTGGGAGTGACCAGAATCGATTCCTTTGCGGCACTGTCCAAGCAACTAACTACTTCCGGTCTTAGACCAATTATTCCCTGGGCAATGACTTTAAAGCAACCGCTTAGAAGTTAGCTAGAGTTAGGTGGCGAAACGTTGAGTAACCTAATCGGCATGCTACCACCGATGCGTCTTAGGAAGTAGGTAACAGAAGTTACTGAAGCTCAACACAGGCTCTCCTAGTGGCTTTGGCAGCCCCAAGAAACTAGGATCGGGAGCGGTGGCCTAATAAGCCACTCTCCTTAAACAAAATTTATTATGAAAACACGGAGAATAAATAAAACAAGAACCCCCCCAAATGTTGACGACCCCCACAAACGATATAAGGACCATGATTTAAGGATATGCACCTAGAATGTCCGAACTCTTTACAGAGATGGTGCCTCTATCCAACTGGCGGATGTCCTCGACAAATACAAGGCTGACATCACCGCCATACAGGAAATGAGATGGACGGGACAGGGATGCATACGACGAAAGAACTGTGACATCTTTTACAGCTGCCATGCAGAAAGACACGAATTTGGATGTGGTTTCATAGTCGGCAAGAGACTTCGACACCTGGTCTCGCGGTTTAACCCTGTAAGTGACTGAATAGCCACCATTCGCATCCGGGCGAAATATTTTTACATCACGCTGATTTGTGCTCATGCCCCGACGGAAGATAAAGACGATGAGATTAAAGATGCATTTTACGAGCGCCTAGAAGAAACATACGACCGCTGCTCTGGCCACGATATTAAAATTGTTCTGTGAGACTTTAATGTAAAAATAGGAAGGGAAGATGTTCTTGGTCCATCGGTCGGTAAATTCAGCCTTCATACCTACAGGTCGGACAACGAGTTTAGGCTGGTTAGCCTAGCAAAGGGAAGGAAAATGGGTGTGAGTGGAACCAGATTCCAGCACAAAGATATCCACAAGGCAACTTGGCTATCCCCCGATCAAAACACCAAAAATCAAATAGATCATGTGGTAATTGATGACAGGCATGCATCTAGTGTCATGGACGTGCGTGTGATCCGTGGTGATAATATTGGCTCGGATCATTACCTGGTTGCAGCCAAGGTGCGCACAAGATTGAGCAGAGCGAAAAACGCACGTAACCAAACACAAAGAAAGCTGGACATCGCGAAGCTGCAAACCCCAGAGATAGCTACTGCCTACTCCAACCAGCTCTCCCAACTTTTACGACACAACGCCTCTACTTCTGACGTTCCCGATACACAGTGGCAGCACATTGCGCATTCCATGGCAACCGCCGCAACAACCGTGCTAGGACATGAAAAGCTGCGCTCAGACGAATCCTGGTACGATGAAGAATGTCGCATAGCGTCTGAGGAACAGGATGCTGCTTATATGGCAACGCTACAGCCAATTGTGACCCGTGCTGTTAGGGAACGGCATAAGAAGAAAGTAAAACGGGCGAGACAGCTATGTAGGCGAAAAAACGTCAGATGAAGGAACGGGAGAACGAGGATATAGAGCGATACAGGGATAGAGGTGAGGCCCGAAAATTTTACCAGAAAGTAAGAGCAAATGTATACGGTAATGGCCTCCCCACCTGTAAGGACAGTGATGGAAATCTGGTCACGGATACGCAGAGTGTGCTGCACATATGGAGAGAACACTTCCAGCAACTGCTGGTTCCAGAAGGCAGCGCACGTGAAGTTATCACGCCAATTGTCGACGACGGCTTAGATTGCCCACCACCAAGTCAAGCCGAGGTAAGAAGAGCAATATCGCGTCTGAAAAACAACAAAGCAGCCGGTGCCGACGGTCTGCCCGCAGAGCTCTTCAAGTCCGGTGGCGAGCAGTTGATAACGAGCTTGCACCAGCTCTTGCGCACGGTTTGGCTTAAAGAGTGCATGCCCGACGATTGGAATGTAAGCGTATTATGACCTGTGCTAAAAAAAGGTGATCCAAGTGTGTGCTCCAACTACCGCGGGATCAGCCTTTTACCCATCGCATATATAGTCCTGTCGAGTGTGCTATGTGAAAGACTAAAGCCAGTGTTATCCAACCTGATCGGACCTTATCAGTGTCGCTTTAGACCTGGAAAATCAACAACTGACCAGATTTTCACACTTCGGCAAATCCTGGAAAAGACCCAAGAGAAACAGATCGACACGTACCATCTTTTTGTCGACTATAAAGCTGCCTTCGACAGCCCGATACGGCAGAAATTACTTGAAGCCATGGCTGAGTTTGGTATTCCAGCGAAGCTGATACGTCTTTGCGGAATGACGCTGACTGACACGAAGTCTTCAGTGAAGATTGGCAAGGACCTTATGGAGCCATTCTATACCAGACGAGGCCTAAAACAAGGCGACGGCCTATCATGCGATCTCTTCAACATTGTGATGGAGATGATAATGAGAAAAGCTGCAGTAAACACGAGTGGCACTATATTCAACAAAAGCCACATGCTACTCGCGTACGCTGATGACGTAGATATCATCGGTCGAAAGCTGCGGGATGTGACTGCAGCATTCTCGGGTATACAGAAGGAATCAGCGAAAATGGGCCTAACGGTGAACGAGGACAAAACGAAGTTATTAGTTTCAACGAACAAAGAATCTACTCGTTTGGGAAACTGCGTGAACGTTGACAACTATAATTTCGAGGTGGTAGATAATTTTGTCTACCTAGGCTCCGCCATCAACAAAGAAAATAATGTCAGCCTAGAAATCCGGAGAAGAATCCTGCTTGCAAATAAATGCTACTACGGACTAAGCAAGTGTTTCAATGACAGAGCCCTCTCTCGACGAACAAAACTCCAGCTATACCAGATACTGGTTCTACCTGTCTTAATGTATGGCTCAGAATCCTGGGTTATGACACAAGCAGATGAATCGGTTCTGGCGGTATTCGGGAGAAAAATACTCCGTAAAATATATGGGCCCATCATCGTTAACGGAGAGTATCGGCGTCGTATAAATCATGAGCTGTACGAGCTGTACACTGACATTGACGTGGTCAAACGCATTAAGGTGCAACGGTTGCGTTGGCTAGGTCATGTTGTACGCATGGACGAAAATGCTCCAGCTCGAAAGGTCTTCGACAATGATCTCGATGGACGGCGCAGAAGAGGGCGACCAAAACTCCGTTGGAAAGACCAGGTTACTGAGAACCTTACAGAACTCGGTGTGACTAACTGGAGAAGAAGCGCAGAAGATCGAGGCGCTTATAATATTTTTCTACGTGCGGTATATAATCCACTGGGATTGCATAGAAGTAGCAGTTAAGTAAGTAAGTAAGTATTCATACGCCACCATATAACAATATAACAAATGAGGCTAAAACGTGAGATATTCCCCTATATGATAGTTACTAACTTCAAATCGATATATCTCGATTCCTAGACGTGACCCAGCGAAACGCCGGGTAACTTGTTTTTGACCGATATAACATTTCCCGTTGGTTTCATCCCATTCTGATTTTAACTGTCGCATAGTGTAATTGTCAGTCATGCAATCCAGGTGCAATTCAGGGCTTCTAGAGACTTTTTGTATGCCATAATACATGTATTCCATACGATAATCTTGCATATTTGTAGGATGTGCAGATCTTGCATCGTTGTTTGGTCTTGCAGGACTTATCATACAAACCTGTGGCGTTTTATAACATATCAGCAAGAATATGTCTTCAAGTACAACTAAAACTTCGTTATACATTTCGTTGGAGATTTCCGTAGTTGGATTCATTCTTAGTAATTCGCTCACTATATATAATATGTATGAGTGAGGACATAGAGAATTATTAAACTAATTTCAAAGTTTATTGGTCCTTGAGCCGGCTTAAAAACAATAGTTCTGTAAACTTGTGGAAAAAACACCTTGGCTATAATTCACACTGTACCAACAACATATACCACAACTTATCTTCATACCTCTGTTTGTTCATGAGATATTCTTCTTCTTATTCTTTAATGGCAGCAACAGCAGAAATTTATCTATGAAGCGCATCGGTTTTAGGCGCTCCGCAGATAGGTAGTCACACCAAGCTTAGTTAACATCTCTTTCACCCGGTCCATCCAGCGAAGTTTAGGTCGCCCACTCCTGCGCCTCCCGTCGAGTTTATTGCCGAAGACTTTTCGTCCATTCGTACAACGTGTTCAAACCATCGCATTCGGTCTGTTTGAACTTGCTTGCCTACGTCGATGTCGTTGTACAGCTCATACAGCTCATGATTAATTCGACATTTTTGTTTCCGTTTATGGCGGAGCAAAGGTAGACAAAATCCCACTTCTGCTGACTGATTTTCAATGCTCGAAATAGCCGCAGTAACATCCCGCTGTCCTCGGCCAATGATATCTATATCAATGGGATACGCGAGCATGTGGCTTTTGTTGAAAATGGTACCATTTCTGTTTACTGCTGCCTTCCACATGATCATCTCCATTATGATGTTAAAGAGATCGCAAGACAGACTATCGTCTTGTCTAAAACCTCGCTTGGTAGAATATGACTCTGTTAGATTTGTGCTTATTTTCACTAAAGAATTCGTGCCAGTCAGTGTCATCCCGCAAAATCTTAGTAGCTTCGCGTGGATATCGGACTCAGCCATAGCGTCTTTGATTTTTACCTTTTGGTAGAACTTTTGGGCTTCACCTCCATCCCTGTAATTTTCGATATCCTAGCTATCTATTTTTTTCGATAGAAGTTTTTTCCGCCTGAAAAGGCGTGTCATCTCCCTACTATGGTCATTATTACACTCCGTTACTGCTGGCGTTTCCATTGGCTGCAGTATTGGCTTGTATGCAGCATTCATTTCCACGGACATTTCGCGGCAATTATTATCGTCTGGGCTTGTCTGAGCGTGGTTTCTCATAACCCAGTACGGTCGGTGCGGCACATCAGTATTAGGGGGATTGGTTCGAAGTAATTAAGAGATTTGGTTGGAGTAGGCATTGGATATCTCGGTGGTATGTAGATTTGTGATGTCTAGTTTCCTTTGCATTTGGTTATGAGCGTTTTTAGCACTGCTTAATCGCATGCTTACCTTGGCAGCAACTAGGTGGTGATCCGAGTCAAAATTTTTGCACCGCGCATCACACGTACGTTTATAGCACTTGAAACATGCCTTCCATCACGCGAAGCTAACTAATCCAAATGAATTTTTGACTGCAGAACCCAAAGTATCTTTTCTTCCTATTTTAGTGTTAAAATCTCCCAGAACAATTTTAATGTCATGTGCAGGGCAGCGGACATATATTTCCTTCAGGCGCTCACAGAATGCATCTTTAATGTGCTTTGTCTTCCGTCGGGGCGTGTACACAGATCAGCGTAATGTAAAAATATTTCGCCTTGATGCGACTAGTGGCTATTCGTTCACTTAAAGGGTTAAACCGTGATACCAAGTCTCTTGCTGACTTGCCGACGTGTGCATCCATGTCCTGTCCATCGCATTTCCTCTATGGCGGCAATATATCTGTAGAGAGTTCGGAGAGTTTCAGGTGCATATCCGTAAATCATGGTCCTTATAACGTTTGCGGGGGTCTTAAGTGACTCTTTTTTTGTGTTACACTTTTGGGTCGTTTCAAATGATATACACTAGACCGGGTCACCACAAAAAATTTCCAAAGTCGAGGGCAAATATTAAAGATCACCTCGAGACAACTTCAAAAAAAATATTTTTTTTCCTCCCCCACCCCCCGGAAAAACAGCCAAAATCGTTTTTTTGTCACTGCTTTTTTGTTTGTGGCTCGATCCTAACATACAAGACATCGGTGTATAGGTCTCGACGAGTACTACATTTGTCCTATAGATGTCGCTGACATACGACATCATCTTGTAATGATGGCCTCATTTAGAGCAATTTCTACCCCTAAAATTTAAATATATTTTTCCCTAGGATTAAAGCCCTTTAAAAACCAAGAACATTTTGCTTTGGAAGTATACAGTTTTATTCAAAAACAAAAAAGTTACGTATGAAAAGATGTACTTACAGCATCAACACTAATATTTTTTCCTGTTGCTTGCATTATTACAGAAAATTATTGCATACTTCTTAGCGATATCGAAAAAAAATTAAATACAAGTTATTGCATAATTTTTAGCGCAAACAGTGTTTTCAAACATACGGATGAAAGTATTCAGTGTCACCAATATTCTAGAAACGAAATTATAAAGATACCTGCTCCACAATGGAAGTATTAATAATAAAATATAGACATAACTTTGCACTTGTATTCGTCCCATGCAATTTGCAACACTGAAAATTTGTGCGAAATGTAAGTGAATCAGCGCTTGGAATGACTAATCAAAATGAAAATTTTTTGCAAAATTAGAAAGTCGTGGACGGAATTTGAGGAAGCCAATCAGCCAATTTTTGCTGTAATTACATACATATCTTTGCTCTTTTTGGGATTTTATTTGTAATAAAAATTATATTTCGCCGGTAACTTTATTAAAAAAAATTATCTCAAGAAAATATTTTAATTTTTTTTCGATGTCGTTAAGACTTATGCAACAATTTAAGCTACAAAGTATGGAATCATTTTTTTAAAAATTTTCCGTCAGCGCTATAAAGTATGCAATAATAATGCAAACAACATAAAAAAATGTTTTTGTTAATGCTGTAAATACATCTAATTATACGTAACTTTTATGTTTTTGAATAAAACTGTATACTTCCAAAGCAAAATGTACTTAGATTTTAAAGGAAAAAAATATTTTTAAATTTTAGGGGTAGAAATCGCTCAAAATGAGGCCATCATTACAAGATGATGTCGCATGTCAGCGACATCTATAGGACAAATGTAGTACTCGTCGAAACCTATACACCGATGCCTTGTATGTTACGATTGAGCCACAAACAAAAAAGCAGTAATAAAAAAACGATTTTAGCTGTTTTTCCGGGGGGTGGGGGAGGAAAAATTTTTTTTTTTGAAGTTGTCTCGAGGTGATCTTTAATATTTGCCCTCGACTTTGGAGAAAAAAAAATTTTGTATGAGGACCGACCCGGTCTAATATACACCCTCCTACCCGTAGGCTGAGGTTATAAAAAGATAGGCATGTAAACTATGAGATAGAACTCTGTCATTTGTATGGGATGTATGAGAATTCGAGTGGCAAAGGTTTTGGTTTTCTGAAGGTTTGTCTGCTATTACAAGGTTATTGAAGTGACCAAATTTGTTCATTTGTGTGGGAGGTACCAGAAGGTTTTTCTGCACATTTACAATTCCAGTACTTCATATTGAAAAACAATGACACTGCCAAATTTTCATTACGAGCAGTTAAGGGATACTAGAGTCATGGCACTCCACCAGCCCTACAGCCGGACAGACGGACATGTGTCAATCGCCTAAAAAAGTCCTAAAACGACTTTAGTCTTAAGATACTTGGGGTCAATACGTCGCCTTTAACGCGTTTTACTTATGTTAAATGATATATATCCCCATTTCTAGTGGAGAAGGTATATTAATTTTAGAAAAACTTTGAATTGATTAAATTTAGAGTCCTTATACCATCACCCTTAGGGATGAGGGTATATATCATTTGATACGAAAAAAAGTGTAACGCATTAAAGGAGACGAGTTAGACCCCAAGTATCTTAAGACCAAATTCCTTTCAGGACTTTTTAAGACGATTGAGCTATGTCCGTCTGTCTGGCTGGCTGGCTGGCTGGCTGGATGGCTGGTCAGCAGGATAACTTGAGTGAACCTTAACGGATCAGTATGAAAATTGACCAGTATTAATATTTTTCAAAACGAACTTATGGGATTGTAAATGGGCAAAATAGCCCCATCCCTTCTGGTACCTCCCATACAAAATTACCTATTTTTGGATTATTTATATTTCTTTCATAACTTCCAAACGGACGATCGTAAGATATTTAAATTTGGTCAGTTTATTTATCTTTCAAAAGTAGACAAACCCTAAGAAAACCGAAACCTTTGCCATACCCCTTCTGTTGCCTCCCATACAAATGACCTAATTGACCATTATAGTTTTACATACATATCTTTTTGTAACTAAACTGAATTTACTCAAATTTTGAGTATGATGTTCGCTTATGAAAATAGGTCTCAGGAATGAATATGGACTATATCGGTTTACGCCTTCTGGTACATTCCATACAAAATTACCTATTTTTGGAAAATTAATATTTCTCCTATAACTTCCAAACGGACTCTTGGGGGTAATGAAAATTGGTCGATTAATTTATGTTATTATAGGAGGCAAAACCCCAGAAAACCTAACTATTTGACACACCCCTTCTGGTACCTCCCATACAAATGACCGAACTCACCCCCATAGTCTTACAAACAAATCTTTTTTCTAAGTACATTGAATTGAGTCAAATTATGAGTAATTTGTACGCTTATGAAAATATGAATCAGGAAAGAATATGGTACCTCCCCCCTTCTGGTACCTCCCATACAAAATTACCTATTTTTGGAAAATTAATAATTCTCCCATAACTTCCAAACGGACATTTGAGGGGTAATGAAAATTAGTCGGTTAATTTATATTGTGATAGGAGGCGAAACCTCAGAAAACCTAACTATTTGACACACCCCTTCTGGTACCTCCCGCACAAAGGACCGAACTCACCCCTATAGTCTTACATACATATCTTTTTTTGTAAGTGCACTGAATTCAGTAAAATTATTCGTAAGTTGTACGTATGAAAATTTGAGTTAGGAATGAATAAGGACTGTATCGGTTCACCTGTTGTGGTACCCCCTATCAAAATTAAATTTTTTTGAAAAATTAATATTTCTCACATAAATTCCAAACCGGCACCTATACCCCCTACACAAATAAGTAAAGTTTTAGACGATTTTGCACCACAAGCAGGGGAAAAAATATACATAAGTAATTTTATTTTAATTAAAAATCTATTCATTTCAATAACTCAAGACTTCAACAATATCTTATATTGGGTGATGGTATTTATCAGTCAGTTTACCTGACTGAAATTTCTGTACTGGTTTTGTACATTAACTGATGCAGTCGAACAAACGTTCTTCAGCTATATTTGATTCCAGAATGCTTAAAAAGTTTTAGGAAAAAATAATGTTTATTTTTTCCATGCTGTTGTGTAGTGTAATCAGTTTGCCGTAACGTGACCATTGCCTTTTAAAGGCAGTTCATTAGAAATTATATAACAACGATTTCAATCAATTATTTTTAATATGTCTAATAAAATATTAGTAATTTTCAAAAATTAAACTCTCGAGTTACTTAAGATTTTCATACTTTTAAATAAAACAAAATTTCGAATATGTTTGCGCGCGCTTTTATTTTGAACTATATCCATTAATGCGCTCCCATGAGAACAGACATGCGCACCAGCACTCAGGGGTCGTTGTAGATAAATCTTTGGCTCACAATGAGGGGCAATGCTTTCGATAGTCGTTAGTCAACTAAACTGTGACTGGGTACAGATTATGCCATTCAGTGAAAAGACAAACATCTGTTTTGTGTTTTTCTATCTCGTTGTGATGCGTTTGTTATTGTTGTTCCATGTGTTGTACCCAGTGTGGGTTGTGTGGAGGAATGCGTAGCATTCCCGTGTACAATTTGCGCCAACCAACCCAGTGCAGACTTGACGTTTCACACTGCGGGCCACTCGGGAACACGTCTGACTGTGTTCACTTTTGGCGAAGTGATAAAATCGACGAAAGGCAATTGTTTTGATTCAGTTGTTGCGAGTTTTCACCAATGTACGGTTGTGTTTGCGGAAAGAAAGTTTTCGGCCGACAACAAAACATAAGTAGAAACTCGAAAGAAAAAAAAACACTTTAGTGACTTTAAGGGAAACTTTAAGGGAACAGTAAACAAAATGTATTGAAGGAAATTTAAAGAAAAAAAAAACAAAAAAATTTACTGAACCTAAAAAAAAACAAAAATTATATATACTACAAACTAAAAAAGTGTGAAAAATAAAAATTTAAAAAAAAAGCATAACATAAAAAAGTAATATCTTCAGTGTACTTTATCAATAACTTAAATTCGAAAAAAATATTCGGTATAAAACATTAAATTAATATATCTCAATTCAGTGCATTATTTGTGTAAATATTTTATTTATTTAATTAAGGCAAATTGTTCATAACACCCCCACTCGAAGTTGTTTAATTGCCTGAAATCCCGGCATTGCCAAAATATGGCAAATTTCATCACCAGCAATGCTTTCTTTGGGCCGCATGATTAATGTGTATATCGCAATTTAATAAATTAATAAATATTCTCAATTTATATTGTGTGTTCTTCTAATAAGTGTTAATAAATCGAACACATTTTTTTTGTAAATGTGCAGAATAAAAAATCCATTTGTTATCTATCAGCTTGCGTATTCTAATTCCTTAAATTAATCATATGAAAACAAATAGATCACAATAAAAGTTTGTGGCAAAAAAAAAACTAAAAAAAAATAAATTCATTAAAACATATTTGCCGGTGATTGATAAAGTTTGCAACAATTCCATTTTGTTGTGGGTGATTTTGTGTAGATTTAAAAGATTAATTGTATAACAAAAAAAAAAAAAAAAACAATAACGCATTAATGGTGTTATAACTGTGAATCTGTGAAAACTATTCTCAATGTGGTATTTAATGGAAACATTTTGGTGGATTTTTTTAGACAGGTACGTGTGATGTTTTTTTTTTTTGATTTTAATTAATTTACGAATTATAATGGATTAATGAAAATTTATTTATACATTTTTTTTACCAATTTGGGGAAAAAAAAAACAATATTTAATTTAATTATATCGTTGTTATCTGACATCTATATGTGGAATTTAATGGAATTTTTGTGGAGTTTTTTTTGGATACATCGATTTGTTATTAATTCGATTATGATTTATAATATAAATTGAATTTAAATTTTTAACCATACAAAATCTCAGATGTACTCAAACTTATTGAGTTTCCTTAATGTTATTTCTGCAAATTATTTATGACTTTTATAAACCAAAATATTATTTTCCATTAGATCAATTTTTCCGACTTATGATTTAAGCACGAACTATTTATGCATCTACTGTTGCAAAAAAATTACAATATTTCCTAATTTTGTTTACTTGGAGTGTACTTCTGTTATGTTCCTTCCCCCCTCCGTTATTGTAAAGGACATTGACATTATATTTCTTCGCATGAAACTTGTGTGCGACATTAGAAAAGAAGAACTGGCGTTAACCAACACGTTGCATGTTAATCAGAGATTACTTCGAAAACATTGCATGCTTTGCCGCATTATGGACGATAAGAGCTAATTTTATAACAAAATTATGATAAATTGTCCTTGTGGTAATAAAACATATGGTATAAAACGTCGCAGATGACATTGAAATAAATCGGAATTTAAAGAGAAACAGCAGCAGATTAACAGTGACGTCTTGCAATTTTAATGTTTATTAGACATACGAAGAAATTTGTGAAACTATGACTGAAATTAATTTGTTGATATCCAAAACTCCATTCGGTGGAACAGGTTAACAATTTATAAAGAAAACTTGGTGTGACGATTTGTATACAAAGCGCAAATGACCAAAACGCTTGGAATTATGTTTAGACAGTTTGCGACAATTAATGAATAAATATCTAATGTTGCTGCTACATTAGAAAAAAAAGTTAGTTCACCATTGTCATTAAATTGTAATGGATCTTTTGAAATTTGTATATGAACCTGTTTCACATTCAGGCAAATACAATGAGGATGAATAACACCCTGCGACAATTTGCAATTTTTGTTTTCACACTTAATGAAGGCCATGTATATGTGAAAGTAGAGTGCTTATGTAGTAAAACTGTGTTCTCAGTTTATCTTTTAGTTCAGCCTCCAAATCAATAGTTTTTGTTTGCCATATTTTTTCTCCATGATATTTGTAATGTTTGCTTCTCAAAATTGTTATTTGTTTTTTAAGAATTTTTATTCTGTGACATTGTAACTCGATGTCTGATAATTGTGTTATTAAGTCACACAATTCAATAGGTTCATCTATCTGATCTATATTTGGAAACAGAATTTTACTATCTGATCGTCGTTTTTTTATTTGTTGATTTCTTTCTATATTTTCCAATCTTATCATTCGTTCTCTAGCATTCCACCTTGCATTTTCATGAATATGTTTTCTCATTAAAGTTGTACCTTTTTCCACCTCATCTTTGGTCTGATCGAAATGCTGCAAATCAAAAATATAATGCATGCATTTGTTGTGGCGGGCTTTCACTTGCTGGCACCTTGTATAGATTTCTTTGTGAGGCGCCATGTCTTCGTCTCTCTTTACCATTGCAAAAACTCTTTCAACATTAATGTTGCTGTGGAATGAATATACATTATCGATTGGTTATCTATATATCTCTTTAACATGGATTCCTTTGCAGCTACCAAAGCGCTTTGACAGATCTGGTTTTCCATGTTCATACAAATCAAATCAAGTTTATCTTTATTGAAAGCAAAATAAAACTTTGGTGGAACCAAATTTATGAACTCCGTTTGGCTAATGTATCCACCTTCCATATAACTAAATATTTCAGTAAGCATTTCCTTGAAGTCACGATGATCAGAAGCAACAATTGCTTCACTACTACTGACATGTTTAAGTGGTTCAATGCATGTTGCATGGATAAGTACACACATTTTGAGCTGTTGTAGAAAATCATTGTCCGTAAGATATTCGCCAATTATTTTCGCTTCATTGTAGGCCTCAGGATATTTGTTAGTGAACTCCAGCAACACATCTTTTAATTTTAATATTTGCCATGCTAAATCGGATATAAACATGAACCTTTGTCCTGCCAAGTCCCCAACGCTTTTTGGATGGGATATTCCTTTCTCGGTTTGGAAGTTCATAAAATCTCATTATACCATGTATAATAAACGAGTACTTTCTTAATTTTCATTGAAATTGTGAAATTCGCAAGAAAGAGGATCAATTGTTTTTTAAATGGCACAAATACGGCTAAAGATTTTTGTCCAAAATTGCACATTCTTCGAAAAAACTTCAGTATCTAAAATTCCACCAAGGCGCTTCACGTCACAAAGCTTAGTTTGGACGTTATGGGTTGAGGAAGGTAAAAAAGCTAAAAATTTTGGATTTTTTCCATTTTTCTTCAAGTTTTTTCAATTTTTTTTCCAAACGAAACATTGTACTGCGAAGCGCCTTGGTAGAATTTAAGATTTTAAGGTTCTAAACGAGAAATAGAAAATTTTGGCCAAAAATCTTTAGCCGTTTTTGTGCCATTTTAAATGAAAAAGTCGTAAATCTTCCTTTACCACTTTTTATTATAATAATTTTTTTCTCTCAGTGTACGAATGAAATATTCATCTTAAATGAAAGGCTACTAACCCAGTTTATTGTAAAAAATTAAAAAATTCCAGTTTTTCGGATATTAATAAAATTACAGGAAAAAACTCGTAATCAGTTGAAAAATCAATGACAACAAGAACACCCTATAATTCACATATCATGTAATTGAGGGCCACCCTAATGAGCATTTCAGATAGCCGAATGTATCCCCAAATCAGTACATATAATTTGGTACATATATCCTTAAATTGGAAAAGCACTTTTTTCTGACATATTGCTAACCATATGATAACGATATGGATATCAAATGAAAGGCAAAAATTTCAGCAATGCAAACAAATAACAGAGTTTAATGGATCTGGACCAAAAATTTAAAAAAATATTAATTTTCTAGACAACCGTCTTGACTTTTTTCCCGACAATTTACGAAATTTCAGTGATGAGTATGGTGGGCGCTTTCATCAAGACATCGCGAAGATTGAAAATCGATTTGGATGAAAAAGTGCATGCTATATGATGGAAGAATATTGTTGGACAATATGTCTTGCACAGACGATCAGCATAAGCGGCAAAGTCAAGATTTACTTTTTATTTAATTTTATTCAGTTTATATACATACAATATTTTGAAACAGGATTAAAATTTTTTTTTTTTTTTTAATAAGCTAGTAAAGCTAGATTAATAAAATGTACATATAACTTCTTCCACATATATTTTTTCAGAAAAAAATATTTAAATGATAATAAGCTTTAAAACTTTAAAAGGACATATTTGACATTTTTGGTCCAGATCCATAAAAATCTGTTAGTTTTTTGCATTTCTGAGATTCTTACCTTTCATTTGATACCCATATCGTTATCAAATGGTTCGTGGAAATATTTGATTTAATTTTTTGAAAGTGGTGTATCCTGCGAAACTTAGTAGTCCTTTAAAAAAAATCCTGACGTTCTGGCGATAAACTGAGTAGGGTCTCTAGTTTCACGTATATATGGTCTTCATCTAGTGTGAAAACAACTGTTGCACGGTGTCATAAGACTTACGAAAAGATTGCGAATGTGAGTTCATAGACAACCGAATGTGAGTTCATAGACAACAGTACAACACATGATATTGAAACTCAATTATGAGAATTGCCTGCGAAAGCATGCCCAACAATAATAACTTCTGCATCATGCGTTTTGTCAAGTTGGCTGAATTAATAACACTATGCAACAAATGAAGACTTTTTGTAAAATACAATAATTTGGCGGTATAGGTTCTATTCTGCCTATACTCAGTTTGGCGAGATTGGTGACTAATTATTTTTTATGGACCCCAAAATATTCTCAAAATCGGTGAGTCCCTCGAAAAAAGGTGTCATCAGTTTTTGTCCAACAGCTAACTCACACTTCGTGATAGCGTAAAACTATATTCGTCAATAATGTAACTGGTTTGCGCACTAACTTTGTTAACAATTTATATCAAAAAGGTTGGATATTCCTGCACATTTGCAAAAAAAAAAAAAATAAAAAATTAAAGAAGAAATTATTATTATTTCACTTTTTTGAGCATAACTTTTTTCAATAACAATGTTCGCCACTATTGTAGCTATGGTAAAGTTGAACAACTTTCGTGAACATATCAATACCATCTGAACCTGTCTAGACAACCTAAATAGCTCATAAAGACCACTATGATACCGGTTTTTCGTACCCTTACGCACTTCCCAGGAAAATTTTTCAGAACTTGTTGCGATTGGTATTGATGCTAGAATCGTTTCTTTTTTAATCGACTTTCTATTCTGTTTCTGGTTCCATATAACCGTACAACTTGTTGCACCACAGATTCCGTAGAACAGAAAATAAATAAAACATACTTTTTTTTCTGCTGTGACTAGATTACATAAAAACTAGATTCTATTTATCCGTTAATGAAACTTTACATCCATTGGATCATTGTAAATGTTGTATCATCGTATGTACCATCCATCGGTATTCGAAATAAGTATTTTTTTGAAGGTATTTATTAAGAAAAACTCAAAAATAAATGTCAAAATATATTTCGAGTTGGTACCCAATTGAAAACCACTTACATTTCAAAAAACAGTATATGTTATTCTGTTATGAAGCAATTCATTTCATAACAGGTTCCGAAGAACATGTTGGTTTTGGGACAATTTCAAACAAAAATAATATATTATGCAACCGAAAGTGGAACTTGTGACATCAGTAAAAGCTGTTCTGTAATTGTTTCTTTCCAACAAAATATTTTGCTGGGTTATAAGCCAGTAACGTGGTTGAAGATCAACCGATTTTAAGTATCTCAGCGGCTTTGGAAAGAAGAGACTACGGCATTTCCAACGGTATATGTATATAGTTATCATATCTGTCTGTTTTCTGCCTCGAAATTTCAAACTTTTTTGACTTTTTTACTATTTTTTTTAGTTTGATGAAGTTTGAAGTCAATATTTTATAAGGACACCCTAATGTTTACTATTTTATTTAGAAGGTACACTTAAAACTTAATTTTCCTTTACACCCCATGAATGAGGTATGGGATAGCTTCTCGCGTTGTTGTGAATTAACACGCTTTCTATTCTTAGATTCACAACTAACGGCATCTACTTGTTTATCGACAAATGCAAACGTCACTGTTTGAGAAGCTCTTACTAGACACGCCGATTGACTCGACACTAATACTGCGAAGTTGCTGTCGACAACATTCGAGGGGAGCCGACAATGAAAGAAATTATTTTTTTTTTTCTTTTAAGATGACTAGAGCCAGAAGTTGAACCTGTGATCTCCCGCATGGTAGTCGCGTGTTCTAACCACTATGCCACGGCCGGTCGATTAGAAAGTACACGCTTCCACGAATTAAACGCATACTTGTTTGTAAAAATTGATTAACAATTTGTTAAGTTATTCATGGACGCAATTTTCATATCCTGTGGTAATACTTTATTCAAAATTAACTTAATCTGTTTTTTTTTGTAAGGAAGTGTAAAAAGCCCTAGTAATTTGGGTTAAACGTTATGGTGTACCAATAAGCTATTTATTAAGGTCATAGCATATTATGTGACGACATGAAGTTTACCCATGCCACAGCGTATGAGTGATGTGGAATTTTATTTATTACACATACGTAAATCAGTATATACGAAAGTAAGTGTAAAGGCGCCCTTAGACACAAATTATCAGTCAAAAAATTTGTCCGACAGTAGTGTTTTCGATCAGAAATGTCTATGACATTCTAGTTGTCGACAACTGTTCACACCTAAAATTTTCTCGCCTAAGACATAAGATGCCGTATTTCATCTACGATTCGTTAGTATGAAGGCGAGTTTATTTTACTTATTTTCTACGAAAGAAACGAAAAACGTTTCGTTATTATAAAGGCAACACTAACTGCACTTATAAAAGAATAAGGTCATAAATCTCGAAAACACCCAAAAAAATGAAATATCTTCAAGGGGAAAACTTAAGCTCATGTCCTAAAACATATAGGTTTATGGTAAACATTGCATTTTTGCGATTTTAAGGCATTGGGTGAAATGTTTTCCGGTAGGTTTATTCCACATTTTTTTTTCTCCCATCATTTTAGCACTTTTTCTATATTATAACACTGTCATATCTCGGTATACCGTACAAGGTATCTCTTTTGTTTCTGTAGCAAAGACAATATCTACATCTTTGCTTTGAGATACCTTGTACGGTATACCGAGATATGACAGTGTTACAATATAGAAAAAGTGCTAAAAATCCACCTTGAGCAAAAGAAATCGGTCGTAATTACAGCCAACTTACCAAAACGAATGCTTCTCAGAATTGCGTCCAAAATCAATGAACTGAAAAATGTTGTACTGTGTTATTAACCAAGTTGTGAGGTTAACAGCTTTCTTGTTGTATGAAAGACGGTGTAACTTTGGACACAGAGTTTCATAAAAAATGTATCCCAGAAATTGCTAGTAATGGATACAATCACCAATGATAAATTCAGTTCAATTGCACGACTATACTGCCGTATTTTTTAATAAATGCTAGTAAGGTTCTCAGTGGAATTTTGCTGTCAAAAACTCTTTTATACGATTTCAGAATCTCAATTCTCAATTTAAAAAATCTTATGGGGAAAATTTTTTTAGAGAAATGTTTAGCTATGAAATGCTCAGTAGGGTGGGTCGATAAAAAAAGTTGTGCCTGTCACCCCGTAGAATGATAGATAATTTAAAAACGAGTTCAAAAATTGTTTTTATTTTTTTTGCCACGCCCCTTAACCCTGTGCATTGGGTTTTTGGTTTCCTGTGTCTCCATAGTCCGATCGTAATGTGTGACCTATCAATGTTCTTGGACTGAACTCAGCTACATTTTCTTCTCTGATCACGTTTGACTCCGACGTCAAGTTCTGAAGTTTCTACCGGAATCTCGGTTTTTACCCCCCTAAGTCAAATTTTTTTTATAACGAAACAAAAAAGTTACAGTTACATAGGATCCAAGCTGATCCTATTTTTAAGATATAAGGTTTTTTTTATCTCCTTTTTGTACTTTTTGTAAGAAGTGTCGTTCCTTGACCCATGATTTAGCCATCAAGCCGTAGAGGTATTATATCGTGTTATATCACTTCTGTCCAAATGGATTTTTTCTGCACGAAAATAAAAAATCTTAAAATCTCAAATTTTAATTTTTGTTTCCAAAAATTTCATATTTTCCGATCAGGGGGCAAAGAAAGTCACTTCTTTAAAAATAAGCACAAAACGGAGATAAAAAAACAAAAAATTCCATTTATCTAATAAAAAACGATAAGCTAGGATTTTGATTCAAGTGGATATTTAATGAACAATTGACTCCCAACAAAACCCCATTTATCGATTTTGTTGCCATTTTAGATCAACCTATTTGTCATTCAGTCGAGGTGTGACCATTTGACTTTACTATATTTAAACTAGTACAGAAACATGATTTATGCAAACTGACTAATAAATACTCTCACTTTATGTATTATATTGTTTATAGGCAATTCCACCTAAATCGGCCCTATACAGGAAAATATTATTTACTTAGTTCAAAAATAATCGGTCAATGGATCTCTACAACAGACCAACAAATAGAAAAAAAAATTATAATTTTTTTGTTATTATCACTGTTTTAGAATTTTGAAACGTGTGTTAAGCAATACAAGTTTCAGGGTGCAAAAAAAAATTCACTTTAAGCCTCCAGGTTGCAGTTATGCCACAATACTTACTTACATACTTAGCTGCTACTTCTATGCAATCCCACTGGATTATATTCCGCACGTAGAAAAATATTATAAGCGCCTCGAACTTCTGCGCTTCTTCTCCAGTTTGCACACCAAGTTCTGTAAAGTTCTCAGTAACCTGGTCTTTCCAACATAGTTTTGGTCGCCCTCTTCAGCGCCGTCCATTGAGTTCATTGTCGAGGACTTTTCGACATGGCCTAGCCACCGCAGTGTACAGCTCGTACAGCTCATGATGCATATGACGCCGATACTCTCCATACACGATGAGGGGCCCATAAATTTTACGGAGTATTTTTCTCTCGTATACTGCCAGAACCAATTCATCCGCTTGTGTCATAACCCAGGATTTTGAGCCATACATTAAGACAGGTAGAACCAGTATCTGGTATAGCTGGAGTTTTGTTCGTCGAGAGAGGGCTCTGTCATTGAATCGCTTGCTTAGTGCGTAGTAGCATTTATGTGCAAGCAGGATTCTTCTCCGGATTTCTAGGCTGACATTATTTGCTTTGTTGATGGCGGAGCCTAGGTAGATAAACTTATCTACCACCTCGAAATTATAGTTGTGAACGTTCACGCAGTTTTCCAAACGAGTAGATTCTTTGTTCGTTGAAACTAATAACTTCGTTTTGTCCTCGTTCACCGTTAGACCCATTTGCGCTGATTCCTTCTGTATATCTGAGTAGGCTGCAGTCACATCCCGCAGTTTTCGACCGATGATGTCGACGTCATCAGCGTACGCGAGTAGCATGTGGCTTTTGTTGAATATCGTGCCACTCGTGTTTACTGCAGCTTTCCTCATTATCATCTCTATTACTATGTTGAAGAGGTCCCACGATAGACTGTCGCCTTGTTTTAGGCCCCGTCTGGTACAGAATGGCTTTGTATGGTCTTTGCCAATCTTCACTGAAGACTTCGTGTCAGTCAGCGTCATTCCGCAAAGGCGTATCAGCTTCGCTGGAATGCCCAACTCAGATATGGCATCGAGTAATTTCTGCCGTATCGGGCCGTCGAAGGCAGCTTTATAGTCGACGAAAAGATGGTACGTATCGATCTGTTTCTCTTTGGTCTATTCCAGGATTTGCCGAAGTGTGAATATCTGGTCAGTTGTTGATTTAACAGGTCTAAAGACAAACTGATAAGGCCCGATCAGGTTGGATAACACTGGCTTTAGTCTTTCACATAGCACACTCGACAGGACCTTATATACGATGGGTAAAAGGCTGATCCCGCAGTTGTTGGAGCACACACTTGTATCACCTTTTTTATAGCACAGGACATAATACGCCTTAATTCCAATCGTCGGGCATGCACTCTTTAAGCCAAACCGTGCGCAGGAGCTGGTGCATGTTCGTTATCTGACGTGTCGGTATGCAAGCTGAATTTACTGATCGATGGACCAAGAATATCTTCCCTTCCTATTTTTGCATTAAAGTTTTTCAGAAAAATTTTAATGTCGTGGCCAGTGCGGCGGTCGTATGTTTCCTCTAGGCGCTCGTCGGGACATGAGCACAAATCAGCGAGATGTATAAATATTTCACCTTGATGCTGATTGCGGCTATTCGATCACTAACAGATTCGTGCTTTTCGGCATGTCAGCATGTCAAGTCCAAGTGTTTGAGTAACACCCCCAATGGGTTTGTCGTTCTCTGGCCAAACTTTTTTTTATGAACTTTTCTATTTCTGCTTACATTGAAGTTTTTGCTTAGTTTTTCAACTATAACTCAAAAACCATTGATGACTTCTTATATCTTTCTTCAGCAGAATTGTAGCTAAGGCTTAACTAAATAATTCGTAATAATATATCCATCAAAAGTTGTCATTTATAGCCTTTTTCTATAAAACTTCCCTCATAACTCCAAATTTTTGGCCATATATAGGCTGTCTCATTTGTGATAGTTAAAAACTGGTCAATGATGATGATATTGAAAAATTTGACCTGAGAACGCCATGTTTTGCATGTTTTTACGGTAAATTTAACGATTTCTTCTTTCCGGAGCACTTATCTAATATCAAATAGAAGAAATCTATACCATCATGACTTCGTGCTGAACCTATCTAGGATCCCTCTGAGGAACATCACAAGTGTTATAACTGGTAACTGGCCGGCAGTTGGCAAACACGCTAAATGGATAAAACTTCCCTACAAGGATATTTGTATAAGCTTTAACGATGAGAATGAAGAAGAGATCACAGCGCAACTTCTATGTCACTGTCATACTTTTGGTGCCCTTAGATATGAGAAGTTTGATCATCGAACACTTATGGACAATACCTGTCTATTAGTAGGCTTAAGAGCGACATTGACTAGACATTATGGGAAAAATTGGTGCGAGAACTTTAAAATGGTATCACAACGATACCTATACTAGGAACCAAGTGGGCTATGCTGAAAACTGTTGTTAAAATTACCCAACCTAAACTAACTTAAACCCTTATAGCATAAGTTATCGTAATATGTCAAATTTTCATACAGGAAATCGGTTTAGAGTTTTGAAACCTGTTGAAGATATATGAGCATTTTGGCCTATTAAATAATAATATTGTTTTAAACTCTTTTTGCTTAACAAATATGTTTTTTTTTGGTGGCTTTTTAAATCTAAGGTCGGCACTTGTTTTTTCTTTAAAATTTTTAAACAAACAAATTCTACAAAAAACCTATTTTTCTGATTAGTCAGCTCATAGATTATTTGTATTTCTATACTCATTTGTATTTCTTCACTGCAAAGTTGGTGACAGTGTTTCAGTAGACTGCAGTAAGTTCATATGTTTTTTGTCATCTTAGGCAATCATCATATAACTGCTGCTAATGCTAGACAGGTCGTATGACATCGTTTCATATTTTCTATGACCAACTTTACAACAATATATTTTCTCAGCTTCAAGCTAATAAACGTAAAGATGTTACAACTTTTCCATAATACCAATTGGCCAAAGATATCATATTAATAAACGCAATAATTCCTGGAAAACTTTGAGGGCTTTATACTTCACGCTGCGTGCTCTAGTATTAATTTGGCATATTTATTATAAAATGGACCAATTTAAATTTATATTTTCCTTTTTATATATTCGGTATTAATGAATTTTTTTTCAAATGTTCAATTTATATAACATCGTAGATGAATTTAGTTGGAAAACTGTTCTGTATCTAAAACCCACATTGTCGTATTGAATGTGAATGTGGTTCTTCGGTCCTTCTTTCCTTTCGTAAGATTTATTCAAGCTTGTCCCTTATTGTATTTTGGGTATAATTGTATTACAATGACATATTAAATTGAAATAGGGAATACGTATTAATCTCGTTATAGAAATCCAAAGGTCAATGATTGATGTATTTTAAATATTTCCTAACCATGACCTTTCAGTTGTTATATTATGTAGTTTTGCAGTTGTTGCTATTACTGTTTCTGTTTTTTTACATACTCTTATATTTTTTTTTGCTGTTACTACACAATTCAATTCGGCAAAGGTATAGATGTAGGAAAGAAAATCGTTAGCGATGGAAATTTTTTCCCCTAACAACAATGGCTTCTTTATGTAATAGGGAAATTGAAATATTTGTGATATGTCAACATTTTACGCAGAATTTTACATGTATTCAGTCCACACCCATTTGTGATGCTATTTGTGTATGTAATGTGGATAAATATTGTCCTGGACACAAACAATCACATTGTTGCTGGACTTGGCGCTATATGAGATTGTCTGCCTGTCTATTGGTATTCGTAAAGAATTATATGTTTTATAATAACTTTTCTAACAAATATTTGACGTATGAATAATATTTTTTACAAGTTAATCATACTTAATAATATTGTGACAGTCTGCAAATGTAAAGCCCAAACATTAATTTGGAAAACAATTTCCTTTTGCTTACCATAAATGAGATATAAAGTACTGAGTGTGTTAACATGACATAGCTGGTCAAACTTTTAAACTTGTTGGCATCGGCAGTTATGGGCACCACTACATTAAAAACCTTACATGTGTTTGTGCTTCAATGTTTTATTTGTTGTTTTTTGTTGCAACTTCTTCGTATCGATACCAATTCTTATGCCCTTGAAGCTCCGAGAGAAATCCCTACCCATGGCTGGTCATCGGCGATCATACTTTTTACATATCGTATGTCACCATGTAAACTAAGAACAAAACGAGATTATCTTAACAAACCGACAAATGTAAAAACAATATTTCGCAGAAGTGGAACACAGAGGAAAACTGGTTTCACTTTTTATTTAATTCTACCCACAACTCATCCAAGTTAAGTAACTTTGACTGTTGTTTAATTGTTGCTCCTGGCACATGAAGGGGATAAACTAAACATGAACTAGAAAAACAACAAAGAGAGAAATAAATGCAAAAACCGTAGGAGGAAAACATCCCGACAGAGATCTAGTTGCAATTGCAAGCGATAAACTGTAAATAAATATGAATGTAATCGCCTGGAGAAACTTTTATAGCAAATCTCATTAGCCAACTGGTTAAAATGTAAAGGAAGCTAAAGCATGTAAAAGTCATCCGCCTAAACAGTTGCTAATGTCATCAGATTAAGAGTTAGGCTGTAAGGATTTAATCTGATTATTATTACGTGGTAAAGATAAGTTTTCCGCGATTTTTTACTTTACAGATACAAATTACGACAAATGAAATGCTAAGATTTTTATTTAATTACTAAACAACAATTGTAATATTTTTTCTGTGTTATTCATATAATTTTTTTCTCAACAAGTCTATTAACGAGAAATGTTAATTGATATTCGTAAAAGCTTGAAGCGTTTATTAATTTTCAGAATTGCGCCACTACTACGACTTTACTACTAAGTACTCAGTAAATGTCAGCGTACAAGTTTATGTTAGTTGCAAAATAACAATTTATGTTGGTTGGATTCAGAGAATCACTAGTGAAAATATTGACTGTTATTTAAATGGTATAAAATGTTTTGATTCTGTTACTGTCACTGTTATCAGTATTTTGTAATTAAGTGAAATTCATCAGCTGGTAATATTTAAACTATTATTTATCAAGAAACTTACACTTCCTTTGAATGTTTTGGTCATTTACATCTGCCCGGTCCTTGAGTTTATTAGCGTAGCTTCTTCTTGCTAAAATGTTTTGCTTCATTTGAACAATATATCTCAGATGAAGTGAAACTCATAGAAGTATTTTATAAAGAAAATTTTACGTTTTACTGAGGTCGGTTTACCCGACTAAGTCTTTCGTACTTGTCTCAGCAAATCCATTTTTATCATCATCTTCTTATATGGCAGCAACAACAGCAACTCAACCATCAGCAGCCGCACATAGAAAAAAATTCCAAGGGCATCGGGTTCTGTATGCTACGTAGACAGTTTATCACATCAAGTTTATGTAACAGCTCTTTCGCCTGGTTCATCTCATTAAGTTTTGGTCGACTTCTAATCGATTCGTGAAACACGTCCAAGCCAATGCAATCGGAATGCGCTCAACAACGTCGATGTCGTTATAGTGCTCATACAGCACATGGTTCATTCGACCATCCCCAAACATTTTGCAAAGTATTTTTCTCTTTAAGACTTCCATAATAGACTGATCCACTGGTGTCATTACGCAGAAACTCTTATTAGCCAGCGCAATCGGTCTATTCGAATTATAGTCACCGTTAACGATGATGGGCCCTAATATCTTACTCAAAATTCTTCCTCGTAGAACAAGACAGATTGGAGCAGGGTCTTGTAGAGTTAGATATTGGGTTAGATTAGGTTAAAGTGGCAGCCACGTTTAACACAGCTTACATGGGTCCTAGTATGAGTACCGTTGTGATACCATTCTCAAATTTTCGCACCAAATATTCCCATTCTGTCCGAGTTTACGGTTGTGGCGGCCCTTGCCAACGTATCGGCCCTTTGGTTACCATATATGTCCCCATGTCCTGGAATCCATGTAAGGGTATCCGTAGAATGTCTCGCTATCTCCTCAAGAGACGACCGGCATTCTCGAACATTTCTCGTAGTGGTGTACACTTCTTCCTTTGCAAATAACATCGAGTGTCGTTGGGAGGGAGAAAGAGAATAAAAGGCTTACATACACATAAAAAAAAGAATTAAAGTAACGGGACTGCCATTGTGTGACTGAAACTCTGTTTTAAGAAACACACACGAACACATTCCTCGTTACCTTTTCTTTCCATGCGTTCTATGAGAAGGAAAATGCAAAGTGTATACACCCGGAATGATGGAATAACACATCATCGAAGACCTTGATTCTGCCTTCTTAAAGAAGGCCTAAGAAGGTTAAAAAATTTAATGAACATGTTCTCGGAATATTTCAAAAAGGATGCAGAAGGCATGTTTTCAGGCATGTGAAAACAAGGCCTTGAAGGCAATACATTTGAATGTTTCAAAAGGCCTTGTGTCATGCCTGCTTGTAGAAGTCCTGGAAAACTTCGTCGCTGGGTTTTGTCGTTAAGGACTGTCGAATGCAGCTTTGTAATCGACAAACAGTTGGTAGTTGCCGATGTGGTCTTAATGGGTCTTCTCCAGGATTTGTCGTAGTGTAAATATCTGGTCGGTCCTGGATTTACCAGGTTTAAAGCCACACTGATAAGGTCCAATCAGGTTCTCTAGAAAGGCCTTAGTCTTTCACAAAACACACTAGACAGAACCTTTTAAGAGATGGGTAGAAGTTTAATCCCGCAAAAGTTTATACACACACTTGGATCGCCTTTCTTAAGCACAGGAACACTCAGATTCTAATCATCTGGCATGTATTCTTTGATCCAAATAGTGTTTATTAGCTGGTGCATGCATGTTGCCAGCTTATTGCAGCCGGCCTTAAAAAGCTCTGCCGCTAGCCCATCGACTTCGGCAGCTTTACTGTTTTTAAGAGGAATAATTGCTGTGCTGATCTCGTTTTGGCTCAGTGGTGGACTATTTACTCCATCTACGATGATTAACATAATTTCGACACTTTTGCTGCTTTCAGGAACGAGCAGAGTACGAATGTATTCCCTTCATATATGCAGCACACTCTGTGTGTTATAGGGATAGTTTTCCATCTTTGTTTTTACAGGCGGGGATTCCTGTCGCACGACCTTTGCATTTTACCTTTTGGTATAACTTTCGGGCTTCACCTCTATCCCTGTAATTTTCTATATCCCGGCTCTCTGCCTTTTTCCATAGACTCTTCTTCTGCCTAAAGAGGCGTGTCATCTCTCTTCTTTTCTCATTATAAAATTCCGTCACTGCACGCGTTGCCATTGGCTGCAGTTTTGCCCTGTATGCAGCATTCTTTTGCACAGACATACCGCGGCTTTATTTATCGTACCAGTTTTTCGCAGCCGGCCTTTAATCGACTTTTTTATAATTCAGAATGGTCGTTGCGGCAGTGGTCATAGAATTTACAATATGCTGCCACTATGTGGCGGGAACATCCAATTTTGGGGATGTTCCCGCGGGGATTCCTGTTGCACGACCTTTGCATTTTACCTTTTGGTATAACTTTCGGGCTTCACCTCTATCCCTGTAATTTTCTATATCCCGGCTCTCTGCTTTTTTCCATGGACTCTTCTTCTGCCTAAAGAGGCGTGTCATCTCCCTTCTTTTCTCATTATAAAATTCCGTCACTGCACGCGTTGCCATTGGCTGCAGTTTTGCCCTGTATGCAGCATACTTTTGCACAGACATTCCGCGACTTTATTTATCGTACCAGTTTTTCGCAGCCGGCCTTTAAACGACTTTTTTATAATTCAGAATGGTCGTTGCGGCAGTGGTCATAGAATTCAAAATATGCTGCCACTATGTGGCGGGAACATCCAATTTTGGGGGGTTTGTTTGAAGTAATTGAGAGAGTCGATTTGAGTAGGCATTGGCTATCTCGGTGGTATGTAGATTTGTGATGTATAGCTTCCTTTTCGTTTGGTTACGAGCCTTTTGGGCAATCGCATGCGACTCTTAGCTGCCACTAGGGGGTGATCCGAGTTTATATTTGCACCGTGTATCACACGCACGTCCATAACGCTTGAGGCATGTCTTCTTTCCATTAACAAGTGATCAGTCTGATATCTTGTCTTTTGGTTATAGAAAACCAGGTAGCCTTGTGAATATCTTTATGCAGGAATCAGGTTCCACTCATTGAGATGTTTCATGACTACTCGAAGCTAACCAGTCTTAATCCGTTATCGGAGGTGTTGTTGCGTATACTGAATTTTCTGATCGCTGAACTAAGAGCATCTTCTCTTCCTATTTGGGCATTAAAATCCCACACAACAATTTTAATGTCGTGGTCAAGGCAGCGGTCATATACTTTCTCCAGGCGCTCATCTAATAAATCCTTCAGGTCCTCGTCTTTGTCTTCCGTCGGAGCGTGTACACAAGTCAGCGTAATGTAAAAATATTTCCCTTTGGTGCAGTTAGTGGCTATTCGGTCACTTACATAGTAGGTCCATGACACCAGATATCAAAGTCTCTTGTCGACTACTAATTCACATCAAGTTTCCTGTCTTTCTGCGTGGAAGCTGTAAAAGATGTCACAGTATGCATACTTGTCCCGTCCATCTCATTTCTCTGTATAGAGTTCGGACATTCTAGGTGCATATCTTTAAATTATGGTCCTCATAATGTTGGCAGGGGTCGTCGACATTTGGGGGGTTCTTATTGATTAGTTATCCGGGGAATACGTAGTGATAAAAAACATTCTATTAAACAAGGATTGCTAAAATTGGTATATGAATAGCAGAATAGGAATATCTGCATAATTATTTTTTGTTCCGTAAAATTCTAATGTTTTCACGGATTAAAACTTCAATGGGCGATATTCAACTACTTTGCTCCACTTAAGTTCGTGGAAAAATAAAATTTAGAGAACCTTAAATATTTTTATTTATTTGGTATCCATATCGCAATACATACCAGGACTTACAAAAAAAAAATTACAACAAATTTTAAATAATATATAAATAACTCTAACCCGTCCAAATTGAAAAGCAAAATACAGAGTTTTGTTAAGTTTCATGTCAACTTTCAGAATTATATAAACATATCTACTCAGTTTTTCCGTTTAGTATTAAAATATGTGCTGACACCTTAATGTAAGCCATCAACATAAACTGTGAACCAGTTTTACTACAACATTTTTCCAAAACATACAATATTTATTTATTTATTTATTATTCACCATTATGTTTATTTACGGGTTGTAAAAAAAACACACACTCGCACACACACACACAAACAAATGATGAGGGTGATAATGACTTTCCCCGGTTAGGCGTTGAACCGACGCACTCACCCAGATGGTGATACACGCGCGTTTTTAGTGTGAAAATTGCAAATATGTAAACAAATATTTTGACGATTTGTTGACACAACAGCAGCATCCCAATTCAACAGAAGTAAATCAAAACATTAACACTAAAAAATCAATGTTGGACCATATGTCACTCAATGTGTGATTTAACATAAAAATAAACTAAGTATTCCAAAGCGGAGAGAAAGAACAAATTTTACAGAAAAATACAACAAAATCGATTTAAAAGGATATTATTGGTATACCAATACACACTTACACATAGAAGTTCTTTACAATATTATTGGAAACAATGAATTATCCAAAGGATCTCTGTATTAATCTTCTGAGAATTTGGTTTCTGCAATGAAGCTATTAAATATTTAAGCGCAATTTCTCGAGTTGTCTAAAGTAAATTACACAGTTTTTTTTGCCATTTGTCAGTCGTGAGACATCAAAGAGAACTGCCCTATGCGGATTTTGTACATTTAAATAGAATAATGCGATAAAACGCAGTTAATACGTTTTTAACAATACTCTTTGCTAGGTCGTATGCCAGTAGTCCGAATGGATGAATATTTTAAAGAGGAGTTGTATGTAAATACATATTAGCGCATTATGTACAATGTACATTGAGTTATTGTGAAACACGTTCGTTACATTTAAAAGGTGAATTGGTGCAGTTAGATTTACGTGTATGGTATGTTTATTAATATGTTGAAGTTTTTCTTCAATGGAAACCAGTTGGTTTTGTTGGGTATTTTTTTCATAAGAAGTGGTGAGGATGTTATAATTTTCCCAAAAATACGTTATTTTGTATGGGAGGTACGTAATTTTTTGTGTATGTTGTGTTTTTTCGATCTTATTTTGTAATATTTTTAATGATTTTCACAAGATTGAGGTATGTGTATTAAAGTACTATTGGACCCGGCAATGCTTTACTATTGTATACTTGACGAATACTTATAATATAGTTGGTTTACTTACTTAAAGGGTTAAGTTTAAACTACGATCTTGTCCATTCTGCCCGCCCATCGGAATAAAATGTTCGCCTTCATATTCCCGCTGACCGGAAATAAATATATTGTGGGTAAATTCAAGTCTACATTATCGAATACTATAAAGGCTCGTTTACACTACTGAAATCATTTTTAGTATTTCCCTTCAAAATGTGTCAGCATCGTGTAAATGATGTTGTCTGTCAGAATTTACCATAATTTTATTTTCTGATTACTTAATGGACTAGTGTAATTAGTCCATCAACTTTACTGACACAACTCTGAAAAACATGTTGTCAAAAGTGTCAGCAAATAAAATTTAAAATTTTTATGAATTTAAGAAAAAAAAAATCCTTGATCCTTGCTTCAACAACTGTACTTTTGATAAAAATAAAAGTTATTTTTGATAAATAAAATTTTTTTTGCCACAATTTAAGAACTTTTTGGTACAGCAAAAGTACTTCTTAGTACATTTAAAATACTTTTTAGTACAGTAAATGTACTCTGTGGTACAATTAATTGTTCTTTTTGTGTACAATAAAAGTATTTTCAATAAATACAATATCATAAACATTTGGTACAATCAATGTTTTTTTCTTGTACAATAAAAACACTTTTTGGTACAATAAATTGTATATTTTGGTACAATAAATGTACTTTTTATTGCAATAAACTTTACCTCTTAGTACAATAAATGTGTGTTTTGATACAATAAATTTTACTTTTTTGTACAATATATTGTACATTTTGGTATCGAATATTATTTAAATATAACCACTGTAAAACAGTTTTGTTACGCTTTCTTCGCCTACTGATCCAAAATGTCCCCTACATATTCATATTCGTGTTGTTGCATTTTCGTATTCGTGTTGTCGAATTCTATCAAAGTGTAAAATTTTATCTCTCTAGGGCTAACATACAGTTTAACCACGCCCACTCCAGCCTCTGATCCAATATTGAAATGTTGTCTACATATTCATATTCTTGTTGTCGAGTACTTTTTGTGTACTAAATTGTGTCTCTTTGGGGCTAAAATACAGTTTTGCCAGGCCCACCCTGATCTGATCTAAAATTTTTATTTCTGCTGCATATTCACATTGGTATTGCCTTGTACTATCTGGGTTTAAAATTGTATCTCCTTAGGGTTTAAATACAGTTGTGCCATTAAAATTTCATTTGAAAATTCATATTACTGTTACAGAATACAATCAGGGTATGAAATTTTATGTCTCTAGCACAAAAACAAATTTATTTTATTCAATATCTCGCCTTTTCAAAAATAGGGTATTTTGTATTGTATACCAGAAGGGGCCGGCTGATATAGCCCATATTCATTCCTGAGTCAATTTTAATAAGCTTATATCTTCCACATAATATGACCAAATACAGTGTACCTACAAAAATTTTTTTGTAAAACTATGAGGGTGAATTCGGTAATTTGCATTGGCGGTGTGGCAAATGCTTCGGTTTTCTCAGGATTTGCTTCTTTATATAAGACTAGTGGGCCCGGCAATGCTTCGCTATTGCAGATTAACTTGTAATATATTTCACATTTAGGTCTACAAAGTACTTTAAAACATTACTTAAGCTCGACAATAATATGTTGAGTTTATTAACTTATGTAACTAATTTTAAGTAACTCCTTAACATGGAAGTTATCTAATTAAGTTTTATTGTTTTAAATTCTAAATAGTAAAAAGTTCATCATCAAAGTCATATCTATTCGCTCTCCTGAAAAGTAATTAAAAAATGCATATCTGTAAAGTAAATTAAAAACAAATCACTGTTTTAGGCTGCGTGTGTCCTAAATTGCCTGGTGTACGGACCAATATTTGATACATTTAAAAAGTTAAATATTGAAGTGCGTGGGCAGAGCTTCGGCACTTTTTACTTATTAAGTTCCAAATAGTCTGTTTATTAGCAACATTTTTAACAATGAGCAACTATTGAAACCTTCAGACCTATGGGCCCCGGCTCTAAGTTGTACCTACTATTCCGATGCTTGGAGACCAAGACGAAGAGAATGGTATATTTTTGACATTGTTTTCTGTATGCCAACACTCGAAGGCCATACCTTTTTAACCAATACATAGATTTGCTTCTGTAATACTTCATTTAGTTTGTTGGGAAGTCAGTTTTACGCAAAAGTTTTCAGTTTTTGCTCATTTAAAAACAAAAAAATCTCTATCTGAAATCTTCCTGCTTCCCAACGCGTGCTAGGAACTGATTTTAAACACAAATTTTATTTGAGAAATTCTCTAACAATTCATCGTAGATTCCGATTTTACTTACGATTTTTGCGGATAAAAACAATTGGCCCACCTTACTGTTCATATCTCTGGGCGAACTGCAATATACTGTGCAATTTTGACAGTAATAACTACTTTTTTAACAGAAGTGTAGCCCAACCTACTTCCACCCTTACTGTAATTCTTGTTGCAAAAAATTGGCCCACCTTACTATTCATATCTCTAGGCGAACTGCAATATACTGTGGAATTTTGACATTTATAACTACTTAATTTAAAAGGGTGTAGCACAGCCCACTTCCACCCTTGCTGTAAATTATACTGCAACAATAACAAATGTAACAAATTACATCTTCATACCTCTGATAGTTCATGAAAATGTAGCCTTTTTTACTTTCAAGTTGTAACCAATCCAATCCAATCACAACTAATTAATCAGTCTATTATAAAAGCCGTCAGAGAGATTTTTGAAAAAGGGGCGAGGCACCGCCATCTCCTACCTGGCAGAAATTAATACTGCTCCAACAACATATATACCCAATCTCATCTTCATACCCCTGATAGTTCATGAGATATATCCCTTTTTATTTTCAAGTTGTATGGCGGTGCCACGCTCCTTTATCCAATCACAACCAATTATAGCCAGGGACTATCTACATGTCAACAGTACCACTTGGTAAAATTTTCGTATCAATCTGTCTATTGGAAAAGCCTGCAGAGCGATTTTTGAAAAGGGGGCGTGGCACCCCCCACATCTACCCTGGCTGTAATTAATACTGCTCCAACAACATATATGCCAAATCTCATCTTCATACCTCTGATAGTTCATGAGATAAAGCCCTTTTGATTTTCAAGTTGTATGGGCGGTGCCACGCTCCTTTATCCAATCACAACCAATTATAGCCAGGGACTATCTACATGTCATCAGAGCCACTTGGTAAAATCTTCGTATCAATCTGTCTATTGGAAAAGCCTGCAGAACGATTTTTGAAAAGGGGGCGTGGCACCCCCCACATCTACCCTGGCTGTAATTAAAACTGCTCCAACAACATATATACCAAATCTCATCTTCATACCTCTGATAGTTCATGAGATATAGCTAGGGTGTTCAAACCCGAAACCGAAAAAACGTAAACCGGTTTTTTTATTTGAAACCGTATGCCGGTTTTTGCAAAAATGTCATTTTCGAATAACCGGTTTAACCGAGTTTTTTCCTTCGGGTACTCGGTTTTATTTAAATTAGTTTGAAATTGAATTTTAAAACTTTACAAAGCTTCTAAAAGCATTCTTGTTTATAAAATGTAAAAAGAGTTTTCTAAATTAATTTTAAATTTTATTTTAAAATTTTCCAAAGCTTCTAAAAACATTCTCGTGTACAAACATTGAATACCCTAATTATATGTATTAGGACCGGAAAATATCCTACAAGCTAATCCTGTGTAAAATATACTAAAAAAGCGGAAACGATGGAATTTGCTTACGAGCTTTTTAAAAGACTTTATCCTGCAATTTCCCCAACAACGGCAGAGTCTATTAACAGTTCAGATTGTGAGATGGTGTAATCTCCTAATGGTAGTCTTTGCAACGATTTAAACATGACAATAAATAGCATCCAAAATCCACCAGTGAAAACAAGAAGAATTGACTCAAAATTGAACACTTAAATTGCATATTATTTCTTAAAAACTATTTTAACCAGTAAGAAAGTTTCAGTCGGGTAAGCCGACTTACAACTACCCTTACCCTCAGAAAAACATATAATTTTTTAGTATATTGATATCATTACTCGATTTCTAAAGTGGGCGAATTGGTACATTTGTATGGGAGGTACCAAAAGGGGAGTGGATAGACTTAAAGTTTTTTTCTTCAAAACTTTATCCTGATTTAGCTTTAATAAATATAGAATTTGGGCCCGATCACGTTGGGTGCATTGATATTACTAATCCATCTCTAGAGTGCGCGGAATAGTACATTTGTATGGAAGGTCTCAGATGGGGCGTGGCTAGACTTAAAAACTTTATCCTGATTTCGCTTTACTAAATACAGAATTTGGACATGATCACGTTGGGTGTATTGATATTACTACTCCATCTCTGAAGTGGGCGGAATGGTGCATTTGTCCAATTGGACCGAATTGTAAATCTAAACCATCTGGGGCGCCACCCAAACGTATACAAAAAAAAATTTATGGAAATCGGTCCAGCCGTTTAGGAGGAGTTCTGTCACAACACACGTACTGTAGAATTTTCTATATAAAGAGATAGTTCAACGAACCAAATTCAAGTATCCGTTTGAAAGATATGGAAGACATAGCAATTTTTCGAAAATAGATGCATGGGACGTACCAGCATATATAATAATACATATCCCCCTCTAATAACCCCATATAAAATTTTGTAGAGTTGATAAAATGTTAAACTTCATTGGAAGCGATTTTTTGATGGGCTATGTTTTTTCATCAACTTCCAATGAAAGTATGCTAGGAAACATTGCCACAATTGGCCACTTAATATATTTATTTATTAATAGGAGGCAATGGGCTTTGTCAGAATCAATTACAAGTTTCGTAATATACTTGGGCTTACAAAACATGGTATACTCTTTTCCATGGCTACGGTCAAAAAATCATAGGTTTTCTATCACAAAACAACAACGACAAAGGAAAAGTTCAGTTCGTACAAAATTAGAAAAGTATAGATTTGGTAGAATCAAAATCGTATCTTTGGTCAGAGGCATACATTAACTTCCTGACATACATATGTGGTGGAAATTCTGATAAGCAAATATATACATTCGAAGTAGTACTCAACAGTCGCCGATACATGTTGGCAATCACCTGATCATCATATCTATACTCTGCATATTGGGTCGTATTCATTTATATAGAGCTGAACTTGTTAAAAACAGATTAATACTTAATTGTATTTTGGTATTTATATCAAATTAATACAAAAAAAAAACAACAATTAGGTTAAATTAACCCTAAACTAATACTTAAGAAACTGTGCGCAACGTCGTCTATGTTTTTCGTCGAGTCGTACCCTCTATTCATGTAAAGTTCTGCCTTCAGGAATAGAGGCGGCTTTGCCAAAAATGATTAATGAGTTGTTCAAACAACCCCCTTATCAGCCTTTATGGATCGTTAATTTAGGGTTAAATGTTGTAACCCAACCAAATTTAATTTAACACAAATTTCATAAGTGCAATTGTGGTTGATCCCAGATGCGTATCCCATTGACCGATTTAGCGAAAATAACTAAATTCTTGTTAATTTCTTATTGTAGATTGACGGCCGTTTTCATAAAAAGTTAAAAGAGGTTTATAAACCATTTTTAAGCGAATTTCTTTATTTTGAGTTTTTCGGCATTTTTAATATGAGAAAGAGCCGATGCACGTATTCATGGTATAGAAAATTTCCTCAATAATCATTCCGCAGATAAAAAAAAAAAAAATAGTAATGCGGTTATCTTCGGCTATGCCGAAGCTCAGATACCCTTCACCATTTGTAAAAATGGTGGTAAAACTGGTTATTTGCACTACGACTATATTTTATTAAACTTTGTACCACAAAACAGGGGAGTTGGTGAGAAGTGGACGTTACTTTTAGCTTCACACATCCATTTTGTATGTAATTTTGTATAGATCGTATTCGATTTTATGAATTTTGTAACTCCCCAAATATGGGAAGTTGTGTGGGATTTGGGAGTAGTTTAAATCCGATCATGCCTATCTTAGAACTTAACCTCTGCTTACATACCAAATTGCAAACCTAAACCTCATAAACTATAGGGATATACAGACGGACACCCCCAAAAAGGGAGAAAATTGTATGAAAGGTGGGAGAAGTATTCGTCCGATATTGCTCATCTTACAAAGTAAACTCCTATTATAGGATTAAAGCTTGCATATACAATTTCAGCTCAATATTTTCTAACCTACGGCTATAATCGGAAGGCAGTTAAGCAGCCACCCCAAAAAAATTTAGTTTAAATGGGAGGTTGGAGTAGTTTTTGACCGACATTGCTTATCTTAAAAAGTAGCCTCCGCTTAGATATTGAATCTTACACACACCCCCAAAAAGAGGGATTTTGTATGGGAGTTGAGAGTAGTTTTTGACCGATCAGTCTCATTTTAATATTCAACCTCCGCTTAGAGTAGGGAAGCTTGCATACATTATTTCAGCTTGATTGCTCTTAAATTACTACTGTAACCGCGGGACTGACATACAGAGAGGGATTGTGTATGGGAGGTGGGAGTAATTTTTGACCGATCGGTTTCATCTTACTACTCAACCTTCGCTTAGTGTAGGAAAGCTTGCATACAAAATTTTAGCTTGATTGCTCTTAAACTACAGCTGTAATCGTAGGGATAGACCCCAAAAAGGGGGAGATTGTATGGGAGGTGGAAGTAGTTTTTGACCGATCGGGCTCATCTTACCACTTACCCTCCGCTTAGTGTAGGGAAGCTCACATAAAAAATTTCAGGTTGATTGCCCTTAAACTACAGCTACAATCGTAGGGAGAGACCCCAAAGAGGGGGAGTTTGTATGGGAGGTGGGAACAGTTTTTGACCGATCGGCCTCATCTTACTACTCAGCCTACGCTTAGTGTAGGGAAGCTTGCATACAAAATTTCAGCTTGATTGCCCTTAAACTACAGCTGTAACCGCAGGGTTACTCCGCCAAAAAAGGGGGAGTTTGTATGGGAGGTGGGAGCAGTTTTTGACCGATCGGGCTCATCTTAGAACTCAACCTCCGCCTAGTGTTGGGAAGCTTGCATACAAAATTTCAGCTTGATTCCACTTAAACTACGGCTGTAACCGCAGGGATAGACCGCAAAAAGGGGGAGTTTGTATGGGAGGTGGGAGTAGTTTTTGACCGATCGGGCTCATCTTAGAACTTAACCTGATAGAAGCATGCATTCCAAATTTCAGCTCGATGTAACATAAACTGCGATTGTAATCGCGGGGACAGACAGACGGACAGACGGTCACCCTTAAATCGACTCAGATTTCGATGCTGATCATTTATATATATATATTGTTATACCCACCACGCCTCCTTATGGGCGTTACAAATGGAAGAACAAAATGAATATACCCTTCACTCCGTTCATGCGCATGGTGAAGGGTATAAAAATTATCCGCATAAAGATTGTCCACATGTGGAAAATTTTGTTTCTATATTTGCTATTATGTTTTATTGTCAATTTCTAACTAATAGTGGGTGGCAAGTTTCGTTTTTATAAATATTATTTATATTATTCCCTTATTGTCCTTCAAATATATATTCTTAAACAAAATGTCCTTTTCAGAGAACATGCTAAGGGCATATTTCAATAGAATGGAATTTCGTTTAATTTTTTCATTAAATAAAATAAAAATATTTTTTAATCTGAAAAATATTAACAATGACTCCGTTGTAATTCTCAATTATATTGAAAAACCTTGAACGTTACTTAACAAAAAATTTCGCATGTCTTTTTTTATTTGCCATTGCTACACCTTCTGATGATAGCACACAATTATAATAATTCCGCCCATACACAATTGCAAACTTACAAACTGTATATGTCCACTGTAAGCATTCCATTACGTTATTTTATTTTTAGCCAAATTACATATAATGGCTGATGCCTCACGTGGGCCGATGCCTGATAATATCACTTGGCACTAATAAGAAAATACACAAAATGCAAATTAGTTTAAGTTCTTATTGAAACAATTGAAATAGAACAGGTGCAAATTCTTGGTCATGCTAATAACAATTTGAATGCATTTGAAAAACATTTTTGTAAATAAAAATACATGTATTTATTTTGGAAGAACATGTTGGGTTTATTTATTTAATCGGTCGTAAATATAATAAATAAGGAAATCAGATTTATAGAGTTGGCATAAGCATCAGCAACGTGAATTAACATGTCTCAGTAAATAGTATAAAATATTAATAGGAAAAACTTTTACTACAATGAATACAATTGGCCTCAACTAGTTACTGTTACACAGTGTATCCTATGCATATGAAACACTTTGGTCACTGACCCGATGACTATTTTGGCTTAGTGTACGTAATACTCCTAGAAAGGTTTTTAGAAAAAGAAACATTAGGCCACGCCCAATTCTACGCCCACTTTTTAATATATCTATGATACGTTGTGTTTGTATTTATTCGGTCTGTTTGTATGAACATTGATTTGGAATTTATTTCAAGCTTAATACCAGGGGTTTTGAAAGAAGTTAAATGCAGAATGATATTCTCACAACGCCAGGCAGTCTGTAAAGCTGTTTTGGATTCTCAAACGAGTTGACTCTTTATTCGTTATCACCACATATACTTCTGCCGACTGCTTTTTAATGCTGGAAAAGGCCACAGTACCGGCCGTGGCATAGTGGTTAGAACACGCGACTACTATGCGGGAGATCACAGATTCAACTCCTGGCTCCAGTCATCTTAAAAAAAAGAAAAATTTCTCCCCTCGAATGTTGTTGACAGCAACTTCGCAGTATATGTTTCTTGTGTCTTCTGCAGGATTTGTCGTAGTGTGAATATCTGGTGTGTCGTAGATTTACCAGGTCTAAATCCACACTAATAAGATCCAATCATATGCGCTAGAATGGACTTTAGTCATTCCCCTAACCCACTAGACAGGGCCAGGTATGCGATGGATAAAAGGCTGATCTCGCGACACAGACGGCCTTAGAAAGCTCTACCGGAAATCCATTCGCTCCCACAGCTTTATTGTTTTTGAGCCGGGCAATTGCCGGCTGTGACGCGACTACCTTGCTGCTGATCTGTGGTTCAATTCCCCGATCTAGTCATCTACATTTTTCTTTTAATGCCGGCCCCCTCGATGTTGTCAACAGCAACTTTGCAGTATATTGTCGAGTCAAATGGCATGTCAAGTTCAATTGTTAACATTTGTCGATAAACTAATAGGTGCCGTTTGTTGTGAATCTAAAGTCGAAAGCGTGTTAATTCACAATAATGCGAGAAGCTATGCTATACCTCATTCATGGTGTATAAAGGGAAATTAAGTCTTTTTTTTTTATTGCCGTACTTATGCTGCCTTCAGGACCGAGCAAAGTACAAAAGTTTTCTTCTTTCATTTTGGGATTCCTATTCTAAAACCTTACATTTTGGCAGAAATTTCGGATCCTATGCCAAATAAACTTTTCGATATTTTGGCTCCCTCTTTTCTTACATAGATACTTTTAACGCCTGAAGAGGCGTTCCGTGACAGCACGTATTACCCTTCTCTGCAGTTTTTTCTTATATGCAGCATCTATTTGCTCAGACTTTACGCGACATTTCTCACCGTACTTGATCATGTCACATCGTCGTTTGTCATAATCCAGTATGGTCGCTGCGGTAGTGGTTCGCAATATGCTGCCACTGTGTACCGGAAACGACAGAATTAGGGAGGTTTGATTGAAGTAATTGAGATTTGGTTTGAGTAGGCACTGGCTACCTCAGCGGTATGCAGCTTTGTGATATCTAGCGTCCTTTGCGTCATTACTTAATCTCACTGTATTGGCACTACTTAACCTCGTACGTACCATGGCTGCAACAAGTTCGTGAGCTGAGTCAATATTTAAACCACAAATCAAACGCACATCTATATAGCTTGGGACATGCCTGCCGTCGAGTACTTCATGATCAATCTGGTTACTTGTATTTTTATCAGCGAATATACAGGTTTCCTTGTGGATATCTTTATACGGCAATCAGGTACGACTCACTACCATGTTTCCTTCCGACGCCAAGGTACATATAGCAGTGTGATGTGAAAATATTTCGCCTTTATGCGGATAGTGGCTGCCTTATCCACAAGGAGAGCATTTGTGGTGAGCTTCAGTAATTTTTGTTAGCTACTTCCTAAGACGCTTCGGTGGTAGGATGCAGTTTAGGTGGCTCAAATTCTGAATAGATGACGTTGTGAGCTGCTTGGGGACATCCAAAAAGGCATTCTGGCTATCCTCAAGTGAATAACGATCAAAAAATTCATATTAGAAAACCCCCACTTCCCATGTATCAATTCAGTGTACTTGAAAAATATATGTATGTGAAACTATAAAGGTCTATTCGGGCATTTTTATTCAAGGTACCAGAAGGAGTGGTTTAGCTTTCGATTTTCTGATAGTTTGTCTATTACTGCAGGATAAAAAGACTGAAATATCTGCCAGTTGTCTATTAAAAAGATATGGAGGAAATATTAGTTCACCAAAAATAGGTATTTTTATATGGAAGGTACCCGAATGGGTGAGGCATTGTCCATCAGAATTTTAGTTAAAGAACATATGCTGAGAGAGTTATCAGTGTGTTCACTTGACTAAAAATTCTCTTCTCGTTTTACTTTTATTTGAAAAGTAGTTATCTTCTTCTTTATGCTTTGTTTTTTTTATACCATCACCCTTAGGGATGAGGGTATATATCATTTGATACGACCCAAAAGTGTAACACATAGAAGGAGTGACTTTAGACCCTAGGTTTCTTTGAACCAAATTCGATTTATGACCTTTTAAGTCGTTTGAGCCATGTCCGTCTGTCTGTCTGTCTGTCTGTCTGTCTGTCTGGTGGCTGTCCGGCTGGTTCGCACGATAACTTTCGAAAGACGCAACCAAATGTTTTGAAATTTTGCACGAGTTATTATTTTCTCAAAACTACTTACGGTATTGCAAATGGGCTACATGGCCCCGCCCCTTCTGGTACCTCCCATACAAATACATCATTCCGCCCACTTTAGAAATCGAGTAATACTATCAATACACCCTACGCGATCGTCCCCAAATTCTGTATTTAGTAAAGCTATACCAGGATAAAGTTTTGGAAAAAAAATTTGAAAGCCTAGCCACGCCCATTCTGGTACCTCCCATACAAATCTACCTTTCCGCCCACTATAGAGATGGTGAAATAATATCAATAAATTAAACGTGACCGGAACCAAATTCTCTTTTTAGTAAAGCTATAACGGGATTAAGTTTTGGAGAAAAAAATTGGAAGTCTATCCACGCCCCATCTGGTACCTCCCATACACATCTGGTACCGCCCACTTTAGAAATCGATTAATATTATTAAAAGACCAAACGCGATCGTGCCCAAATTCTGTATTTGGTAAAGTTTAAGCTGGATAACGTTTTGGAGAAAAAATCTGGAAGTCTAGACACACCCTTCTAGTACCTCCCATACAAATGTACCACTCCGCCCACTTTAGAAATAAGGTAAAAATATCAATACACTCGACACGATCGTGCCCAAATTCTGTATTTTGTTATGTTATTACAGGATAAAGTTCTGGAGAAAAAATTGGAAGTCTAGCGACGCCCCTTATAGTACCTCCCATACAAATGTACCTTTCCGCCCACGTTAGGGATGTAGTAATAATATCAGTACACCCAACGCAATCGTGCTCAAATTCTGTAATTAGTAAAGTATAACAGGACAACGTTATGGAGAATAAATCTGGAAGCCTAACCACACCCCTTCTCGTACCTCCCATACAAATGTACCACTCCGCCCACTTTCGAAATCGAGTAATAATATCAATATAATAGAAAATTATTTATTTTACTGAGGGTAAGGGTAAATGTAAGTCGGGTTGCCCGACTGAAACCTTCTAACTGGTTTTAATTACAAGTCGGTTAATTTCAATAACACAAGACTTAAACAATATCTTATATTGGGTGATGGTATTTATCAGTCAGTTTAACTGACTGAAATTTCTGTACTGGTTTTTAACAGGTATAAGCATCAACATATCAAATTGAAACCAACACCATCAGCAATATTTCTGAAAACTAACAGTATGTTTGGTCTGATGTTTTTTCCCCGTTCTCAATTTTTGACTCGTTTAGTATCATACCATGTTCATATACATACATATTAGGTTGATTCTTATTTGGCAAAAAAAAAATGTTTTTGGAATTTTTCATGGGCCAAGTTAAAATTTTATTAAGACGTACAAAAAAACTCTATGTGAATTTTTTTAATTTTTTTCTTAAAGGTTTAGGGGTCGCTACCGGGGTTCGAAATTCAAAATTTTACCGTCATCCTGAGGGATAAGCCGAATAACTCGAGTAAACCTTAACTGATCCTTATGAAAATTTTTCAGTATTCATATTTTCCATAACGAAGTAATGGAATTGTAAATGGGCAGAATTGCCCCACCCCTTCTGGTACCTCCCATACAAAATTACCTATTTTTTGATAATTAATATTTCTCCCATGACTTTCAAACGGACAGCTGGATGGCATTTAAACTTGGTCAGTTTAATGACCTTGTAATAACAGATAAACCACCAGAAAATCAAAACCTTTGTCACACCCCTTCTGGTACCTCCCATACAAATGACCGAATTAACCCCCATATTTTTACCTACATATCTTTTTAGTAAAAATACTGAATTCAATAAAATTTTGTGTGAGATGAACACATGCAAAAAAGTCACTCGTGAGTGAATGTGGACTATACCGGCCAACCCCTTCTGGTACCTCCCATACAAAATTACCTATTTTTAGACAAATTATTTTTTACCAATAATTTCCAAACGGACAGCTGGATGGCATTTAAACTTGGTCAGTTTAATTACCTTGTAATAACAGATAAACCCCCAGAAAATCAAAAGCTTTGTCACACCCCTTCTGGTACCTCCCATACAAATGACCGAATTAACCCCCATATTTTTACCTACATATCTTTTTAGTAAAAATACTGAATTCAATAAAATTTTGTGTGAGATGAACACATGCAAAAAAATCACTCGTGAGTGAATATGGACTATATCGGACAACCCCTTCTGGTACCTCCCATACAAAATTACCTATTTTTAGACAAATTATTTTTTACCAATAATTTCCAAACAGACAGCTGGATGGCATTTAAACTTGGTCAATTTAATGACCTTGTAATAACAGATAAACTCCCAGAAAATCAAAAGCTTTGTCACACCCCTTCTGGTACCTCCCATACAAATGACCGAATTAACCCCCATATTTTTACCTACATATCTTTTTAGTAAAAATACTGAATTCAATAAAATTTTGTGTGAGATGAACACATGCAAAAAAGTCACTCGTGAGTGAATGTGGACTATACCGGCCAACCCCTTCTGGTACCTCCCATACAAAATTACCTATTTTTAGACAAATTATTTTTTACCAATAATTTCCAAACGGACAGCTGGATGGCATTTAAACTTGGTCAGTTTAATTACCTTGTAATAACAGATAAACCCCCAGAAAATCAAAACCTTTGTCACACCCCTTCTGGTACCTCCCATACAAATGACCGAATTCACCCTGATAGTTTCACATAGATATGCTACTTATTTTTGATTTTTTTCATAGGTTAACTTAAAATGTTATTAAGAAGTACAAAAGAACTCGCTTCAGTGCCCTGAAATTCATGTGCAGTTTTAAACGTAGAAGTCATATAATATGACTTATGCATGGTATTTCGGGACTTCCCCGAAATATCAAACAGCAACCATACCATTACAAAAAAAACATAAAGAATTCTGCGGATGCTATTTGTTTTGCCGAAAATCAGCTTAAAGAGTTTCAGCCACGAGATGACTACAAAGAGCTACTTAAGCTGACAATAATATTCTGCGGAGGTGTTCCAAAAACACCAATATTCTTCAGAGCACCAGCAAGTCTTCACCGTGCTAGATGGATGGCTAAGGCAATATATTCCATAAAAATATATTTATTCAGAGAGCAGTTCAAGCTAAAGGAAAGCGAATTATGTGAAATACAGGATGTTTGCATTTTTATAATTAATATTTACCTTAAATATTGGTTTGAATCCACTTCTGGACCTCCTGCTTCAAGAAATGACCTTCAGTTATTAAAAGACTTGAAGTCTTATGCAACAATTAATAAAGAGATAGCGGCAATAGCCTTAAAAAAATTCTAGGTCATCTCTGGTATTTGTCGGAAGAGCTAGATGGATTTGCTTTTTTTATGACAAAGTTTCTCATGAAATTAAGAAGAAGATGGTAAATGCTTTAAACATAGAAGGAGTAGATAATCCAGAAAAACGAGTTACAGTAAATGAAAACCTACTACATTCTAAAAGTCTTGAGCATGTTGTATCCAACAATACTCTTAAATTTTTCAGCAGAACGGGTAGTATATCGGGTTTCTTAAAAAAAAATGTTGAAGATTGTTGCAGACCTTAATTTAAGTAAAGAATTAGTTCGGTCTATGAGGGTTTTTAACGATATTGCTGAACGCGAAGTGGCCTTGATGCAGGAATACAATAAATTGCATACACATAATGAAGAACAGAAGCAGTTTCTATCATTATTGGTGAAAGAATTTAGAAAAAAATATTCAGATCCAAAAAAATCTACCTTGTGTAAATAATAATATATTTTACAATATTTTAAAATTTAAAGAAAATTGTAAGCAGTAAATGCAGTTGTTTATAATTATATTTTTTAATGTATAGTTTTTCATGCAATGAATTGATGTTTAATATTAATATATTAAATTTTTATTTTAATATTTTTTTTAACTGTTTAATTTAATTTTTATTTTTGAAATGTATCTTTTTAAATAATAACACAACAAAAACTGATGAACAAATTTGAAATAAATCATTTCTTATTAACTGTACTGTAAAAATTCCTAAGTTGGACTGCAAATTAGTGGAATGGGGCAAGACAATAGCGTTCCATTATCTACGTTGAATATCATATAACATTCATTAAACTAGATTTATATTTAAGATAAGCATTAGTAAAATTACAATAAGGGTATATCTTTACCAAAATATAAATGAATTCAGCATACTTACAAAAAAATGTATGTAAAAATATGGGGGTAAATTCGGTCATTTGTATGGGAGGTACCAGAAGGGGTGTCACAAAGGCTTTGATTTTCTGGGGGTTTATCTATTATTACAAGGTAATTAAACTGACCAAGTTTAAATGCCATCCAGCTGTCCGTTTGGAAATTATTGGTAAAAAATAATTTGTCTAAAAATAGGTAATTTTGTATGGGAGGTACCAGAAGGGGTTGGCCGATATAGTCCATATTCACTCACGAGTCAAATTTTTGCATGTGTTCATCTCATACAAAATTTTATCGAATTCAGTATTTTTACTAAAAAGATATGCAGGTAAAAATATGGGGGTTAATTCGGTCATTTGTATGGGAGGTACCAGAAGGGGTGTGACAAAGCTTTTGATTTTCTGGGAGTTTATCTGTTATTACAAGGTCATTAAATTGACCAAGTTTAAATGCCATCCAGCTGTCTGTTTGGAAATTATTGGTAAAAAATAATTTGTCTAAAAATAGGTAATTTTGTATGGGAGGTACGAGAAGGGGTTGGCCGATATAGTCCATATTCACTCACGAGTCAAATTTTTACATGTGTTCATCTCATACAAAATTTTATTGAATTCAGTATTTTTACTAAATAGATATGTAGGTAAAAATATGGGGGTTAATTCGGTCATTTGTATGGGAGGTACCAGAAGGGGTGTGACAAAGCTTTTGATTTTCTGGGAGTTTATCTGTTATTACAAGGTCATTAAACTGACCAAGTTTAAATGCCATCCAGCTGTCGGTTTGAAAGTTATGGGAGAAATATTAATTATCAAAAAATAGGTAATTTTGTATGGGAGGTACCAGAAGGGGTGGGGCAATTCTGCCCATTTACAATTCCATTACTTCGTTATGGAAAATATTAATACTGAAAAATTTTCATAAGAATCAGTTAAGGTTTACTCCAGTTATTCGGCTTATCCCTCAGGATGACGGTAAAATTTTGAATTTCGAACCCCGGTAGCGACCCCTAAACCTTTAAGAAAAAAATTAAAAAAATTCACATAGAGTTTTTTTGTACGTCTTAATAAAATTTTAAGTTGGCCCATGAAAAATTCCAAAAACATTTTTTAAGACTCACCCTAATACATATACATAAATATAAGTGCGCAATTTGTGTTTCTTACAATTGCCCTAAAAAAAATTTAAGGTTTTATTACAAGTAAAACAATAATAAAGTGCAGTTTAAATTTTAACTCATATTATTACATTCATTTAAAAAATATAACCATATTTCTTTTACACATGAAAGTAACATGACATAAAGCATATGTACTATGTACATATTTGTATTATTGCAACATGTAAAGTTTCAATTGCTATAAATTCTAAGCAGTTACATATATGTAATTACATATACATATACACATTTAAATATGTGTTTAAAAGTACTTGCACATACAAGTTTTTAATTTGTGATACAAAAAATTTACAACGACGATAAAGTGTATTTGCAGTCATTGTGAATTATTGGACAAAGTTTTAAACTTACAGAGAATATACGGCGTATGTATATATATATATATCTACATGTATATGAAAAAACTCTATTTTGTGGCTCCTATTTACAGCAGACATATTTCACTCGAATGTTTTATTATTTTTGGCTTTGCTAGTCCTACCAAGATTTTCCTCTTTGCAAATACTTAATGTATGCTTTAACTGCAGTTTGAAATATAATCCGAAAAGTATGCTATGATACCAAGAAACAAGTTATGCCTAGAAAAGTTTATGTTCCTATTGCGTTGTGTATAAAAACCCATCTGGGTACCATTAAAATTATATGAAAGTTTTTCTATTTATTTCACATTTCTTAAAGGGTTAAATGACTATTGATTTTGTTCCGTATTTACTAATGGCAACATAACATGTGCAAGTACTCACTTGTAATCAGTATGAGTGCATGTATTTCCATCTAAGCTTTCAGTTTGTACTTTTTAAAACGTGTTTGTATTGAGAATTTATTTTCATTCGAAAAACTAAAACCGGATTTGTACTTGTGTTGGACAAAATTGAAAGAAACAATAAATATTGACTTGACCATAATCCAATTATAGCCTAATTTGGTTTTTATTTCTAAAGTAAACAAAATGTGCTCTGTTTATAGTATGAAAAGTTGTCTGTTACATACAGATATATATCACATAAATATTGCAGATTTCCATACAAAAGAAAAAAAACAACCTTATCAATCCCTAGTCAATATTTCATCATTGCAAATTGACATGTTTCAAAAGTTCTGTGATGGCTGTCAATAGCAATATGCTATGCAGGGGTTTTAAAGTACGCTGGTTTTTATGTTTGTGTGTGTTTTTTTGTTTTGTAAAGAATCAAAAACATAAATTTTTTGTAAGGCCATGAGTCGATGGTCTCTCGTCAGTAAATAAGATGGCCAACAAGCGATGTTGCCTTGGCAATCTGCAGAGTAGGAGTTGGGGTTTAATGTTTTCAATCATCATTTTTCTATTGAAATTTGGGGATAGAGTTTTACTCTTCTTAGTGTATTTTTATTTTTTGTGCTTCATGGTCAGTGTTTTTCAAACTGTTCAAATGCCTAAGTAGCATTAATATTCTTATTGAGAGCAACTTTGATTGGGGCTTACTTTTTGAAAATATTATAAAAAAAAACAAGAATTTTCTTTTCATGTTTTATTCAGGCGTTGCACTGTTAATATTCTGTTTCCCATTTTATAGGAATTTGGATTTATAAAATTGCTGCATGAATCCTTATGCTGGAATCCAGCTTTTCATAGTTCACTATTGATTTCAGTAGCAAGGATCGAGGCAAATAACGAATAACTGCAGATACCAGTGAAAGCTTATTAGTAACCGATGTACAAAACACTGTCACAGATCCATTGATTAATTTTTCGACTACTCGTCTTAATATCTTTTAGAAGCAAGTACAGGTGCATACTAAACTTTATGAAGGTAAGCAAGCAACTCCTGATAAATTTTATTATTCTCCCTTATTACGTATGTCGTATTCGTCTTTCGGCAACATTCAATTGTTTTTTTGTTTTTAGTTTGAATTAAAATAAGTAATAATTGACAGAAATGTTTAGTGTTTAGAATTTTTCATCATCTGATGCAGAAGAACCTGCATCATGTCGTATTTCAGCCTCACAAACGACATCATCGAGGCCATATTTGAAAATCGACAAAGATTCGACGTGACTACGACATACATAATAAGGGGCATTTTCGTATATCAAAACCACTTTATTTTGGAAAGACTTTCAAAGTTATATGGTTCATTGTTGATGCTGTGGCAAGTGTTGTCACGATCAGAATGTAAAGAATATTGTTCAATTGCTTGAATGAGTGGGTACGAGGGTCGAATTGTATGTTTCGGAATAAGAGAACAAAAACAAATATTAATGATCGAAAATCACTTTGTTGTTTTTCAAAATATTCCCCATGAAGATTTATACACTTTTGCATGCGTTTGAACCAATTGTCGAAACACTTTTGCCACTCTGATTGAGGTATCCCCAAAACATTCATTCTGAATGCAGCAACCTCTTCTTCAGGTGTCGAAAAACGAACTCTCAGTTTGTTTTTTAGATACGAGAATAAAAAGAATAACTTCGGTGCCAAGTTAGGACTATACGGTGGATGACCCATCAAATCGATGTTCGGGTGCTCAAAAATGCAGTTGTTTGAGCCGAAGATTGATAGCTCGCATTGTCGTGGTGAAGAGTGATACGCCTTCGGTAGTTGGTTTTCCTGATTTCTTGGAAATCAACTGGCAAACAAATGGTTGTGTACCACTCAGAATTCACTGTTCTCCGTTGTTCTAGTACGGCGACCTTAGCTTGGAAGTGCTTCAGGCGTGAACAACTTTTGATGGATTTGGCTCATCTTGAAACACCCATACAGTTGACTGCTGCTTCCTTTCGGGCTCATACGCGTAAATCCTGGATTCATCACCTGTCACGATGTCATAGACGTGTTTCGAAGCACCGCGATCGTATTTTTATAGCATTTCTTTCGACCAATCGATACGATTGGATTCACCATACCATCGATAATCACTGGTCCACTTGATAGAGCTTCATCGCCAAAAATTGAATTAAGTTCATCCATGCACTGTTGCTGAGTTAATCCACGTCGAAAGTTCTAAAAATTAATAGGCCGAGATGAATCTTTTAAGTTACTGTAAACAACAGAAAACTTTCTGAGTACGTAAAACCTCAAAAATGTCCAACTTTACGATAGAGCTGTCAGTTGCCAGATTGCAACACTTGGGTTGGCAAATCCCGAAACATAAAAGTGGCTGATAGGATGATAAGACTTAGTTATTAACTTAACGATTTTTAATTAAAATTTCTTATGTATTATTATTTGCCTGCTTGTGGAGCGTAAACGGTTGGAGATAGGACTTTCGGTCCTAAGACAATATTTAGTTATTTAGTAAAAGTGTTACAAAGGTTTCGGGACCGGCCGTGGCATAATGGTTAGAACACGCGACTACCATGCGGGAGATCCCTGGTTCAACTCCTGGCTCCAGTCATCTTAAAAATAAAATATAATTTTTTTTTCATTGCCGGCACCCTCGATCTTGTCGACAGCAACTTCACAGTATAAGAGTCGAGTCAAACGGCATGTCTAGTAAAAAGCTTCTCAAACAGTGACGTTCGCATTAGTCAATAAACAATTAGGTCCCGTTAGTTGTGAATCTAAATAGAAAGCATGTTAATTCACAACAACGCGAGAAGCTATCCCATACCTCATTCATGGGGTGTAAAGGAAAATTAAGTTTTAAGTTTAAGTTATAAATGTTTCAGTGTAAAATGTCGTAATATTCGTCAGCAAATGTAAAAAATTAAATTCAATTAGACATTTCGTCATTTTGTATAGGTTTACGGAAATGATCCTTAGAACTAAAGAAAAAGTTTGTTATTAATTAGAACAAAAATTTTAAATAATTTTAAATACATTAACATAATGAATACAATATATTAACAGTAAACTTTTTTCAATGATTGAGGAGTTTTTGTTAAGAAATTATTGAAAAAATTTTAATCTTCGCAAAATTAGAAGATTTGTATAGGAGGTACCAATAGGGGCAGCACAACGCAAATCAACGTTCAATAAACGCTTTTTCTTTTTATACCGCAGCAACAACATAATTTGATCTATCAGCAGCCGCACGTAGAAAATAATTCCAAGCGCTTCGGTCTTTTGCACTCCGTAGGTAGTTCCTCACTCCAAGTTTAGATAATAACTCTTTCACCTGGTCCATCTAACGAAGCTTTGGTCGCCCCCTCCTGCGCCGCCCATCGTGTTTATTTGCCGAAGACTATTCGAGCTGGAGCATTTTCATCTATTCGTACGTGTTCGTTCTGTTTCAAAGCGCTTGACTACGTCGATGTCGTTGTACAGCTCATGGTTCAGCCGTTAACGATGATGGGTCCAAATATTTTGAGAAGTATTTTTCTCTCGAAGACTTCCAGAATAGATTGATCCGCTTGTGTCTTTCCCATGTTTCGGCGCTGTAGAGTAAGACAGGTCTTGTAGAGTTGATTCTTTGTTCTTCGAGAGAGCTCTTTGTCATTAAATCGCTTTCTTAGCGCATAATAGCTGCGGTTTGCGATCAATACTCGTCTCTTGGTTTCCAGGCTGACATTTTTATTTTTGTTCACGGCGGAGCCATGGTAAACAAAATCATCTACCACTTCAAAGTTATACGTGTCAGCGTACACGCATCATCCCAAACGATTGGGATCTTTGTTCGTTGAAACAAATAAGTTTATTGTGTCCTAATTTATCACCAGATCCACTTCTGCCGACTGCTTCTCAAAGCTCGAAAATCCCGCAGTCCACGGCCAATGATATCTATGTCTGCGGCATACGTCAGCAGCATTTTTCTTTTTGTTAAAGATTGTACCAGTCATGTTTACTGCAGCTTCCGCATGGTCATCTCCATTACGATGTTAAAGAAATCGCATGACAAACTGTCGCCTTGTCTAAAGTCTCGCTTGGTAGAAAATGGCTCTGACAGATTTTTGCCAATTTTCACCAAAGACTTCGTGTCAGTCAGTGTCATCCCGCTAAGTCGAATTAGCTTCGCGGGGAAACCAAACGCAGCGATAGCATCCAACAATTTCGCTTTGTAATCGATGAACAGAAGGTAGGTGTCGATCTGCATTTCTTGGATCTTCTCCAGGATTTGTCGTATCGTGAATATCTGGTCGGTGATGGATTTACCAGGTCTAAAGCCACACTGATAAGTCTTTCACATAACACACTAGACAGGACCTTGTATGCGATGGGTAAAAGGCTAATCCCGCGATAGTTGGTACACACACTTGGATCGCCTTTCTTAAGCACGGGACATAGGACACTCAGATTCCAATCATCGGACATGAGCCAAATCGTGTTTATGAGCTGTTGCATGCTTGTTACTAGCTCATCGCCGCTGGCTTTAAAAAGCTCTGCCGGAAGTCCATCGGCTCCCGCAGCTTTATTATTGTTTAGCCATGCAATTGCCGTGCTGATCTCGCTTTGGCTCGGTGGTGGACAGTCTACTCCATCGTCGATGATTGGTGCGATTTCGTCACTTATGCTGCCATCGGGAACAAGTAGAGATTGAAAGGGTTCTCTCCATATTTGCAGCACACTATGAGTTTCCGTGACCAGATTTCCATCTCTGTCCACTGATCCCTGTTCCAAAACCTTTACTTTTTACCTTTTCGGTCATGTCATCGTCTTTATCTTCCGTCGGGGCGTGTACACAAATCAGCGTAATGTAAAAATATTTCGCACGGATACGAATAGTGGGTTAAACCGCAAGATCAGGTGTCGAAGTCTCTTGCAGCTATGAAACCACATCCAAATTCATGTCTTTCTGCATGGCAGCTGTAAAAGATGTCACAGTTCTCTCGTGGTGTGCATCCCTGTCCCGTCCATCTCATTTCCTGTATAGCGGTGATGTCAGCCTTGTATTGTCGATGACATCCGCCAGTTGTATAGAGGCACCATCTCTGTTTAGAGTTCGGACATTCCAGGTGCATATCCTTAAATCATGGTCCTTATATCGTTTGCGGGTGTCGTCAACATTTGAGGGGGTTCTTGTTTTTTTCTTTTCTTCGTGTTTTCATAATAAATGTTTTTTTAAGGAGAGCGGCTTATTAGGCCACCGCGCCCGATCCTAGTTTCTTGGGAATCCAAAGCCACTAAGAGAGCCTGTGTTGAGCTTCAGTAACTTCTGTTACATACTTCCTAAGACGCATCGGTGGTAGCATGCCGATTAGGTTACTCAACATTTCGCCTTCTCATATTTGCTATCACTGAACGGATGTTCAGTGGCATTGCTCGGGGAATACGTGATCTCTCGGACGTTGGGACGTTTATGGAGCTATAGAGCTGAAATTTCTAACGCAAGCTTCTAATCTCCAAGCGAGAGTTACGTTCTATGAAGAGCAGGATTAGACAAAAACTAGTCCAAACTCCATATTTTTGGGGTGTCCGCCTAGCTATCCCTGCGGTTGTGAAAAATCGAGCTAAAATTTGTAACGAAAGATTCTATCCTCTAAGCGAGAGTTAAGTTCTATGAAAAGCAAGATCAGACAAAAACTAGTCCAACCTCCAAACTGGAGTTTGAAATGCAAGCTTATATCCTCTAAGGGGAGTTCAAATTCCAAAATGAACAAGATCGGACAAAAACTACCTTCACCTCCCATGCAGACTGTCCCTTTTTGAAGGGTCCATCTGTCTCTTACAGCTTGCTTTTTATGCGATAAATAGCTGATTTACTATACATATAACAGCTGATTTTTCCTTAAAGTATGAATTTCGAAAAATCCTTTCTTAACGTACAACTGTTCTATAGGAGAAATATTCATACCAAATTTGGCGGCTGTATCTTTTAGCGTTTGGTCTAGACCTTTTTCCCTATTTATCTGCAAAAGTACGAATTTCGAAATATCCCTCCATATCTTACAACTACCCATTAAAATAAGTATACATCCAAATTTGAGCAATTTTTTTCTTGAGCCGTTCTAACTGGGCACCAGGTACCCGTTCAATCTCTTTTTTGTTTTTTTTCCCCTAAAAAAAGGAAATTTTAAAAATCCTTTTGTTCATTTTATAACTAATTTTAAAGTCTGGACGAAGTCTGCAGGATCAACTAATCGGTATATATATATATACATAAACATGCATATGTCTATACCCATTAGTAAGCTGATATGCTACACACTCGTTAATCGACTACTATTATTTGTTTATTGTTCGGTCAAGCGGTGTTCCTAACATTGTTCGCATCACTATCGTCTCGCCATCTCCTAATCAATAATGACAGCTCTTATTTTGTTTTATCCAATATGATTTTAATTAAGTATGAATATAATAACCTACGTCACCTTGACAACCGCATCAATCATAAAGTGCAATGATTTATTGGTTTCCAAATATGGCATCCTCCACTTCTTAATCAAATGTATAAGCGACGGCGGCAGATATTTATAGCACAAAAAAAATACAATAACAAAAAAAAGTTATTCAAAAAGTTTCAAGTAGTCTGAGAAATGTAATAAGAGACGAGCGTAATGCAGCCGCCATGTTGTACCAGTAAAACCCAAATTATATACGTACGTACGTATTCCAGCATGCTAAATATTCCTGACAGCCACTCATTCATGTCCGTTTTTAGGTGAACTTGTTTGTGTTTTTGTTTTCATTACCATTTTCGATTTTCCTTTTTCTCTGCTAATAAAAAAAGGCCAATCATAACTTCTTAAGCTCCTTAAAAGGGACAATGTTATAATTTCTGTTGTTGATATTTGGGCTACGCACACTTAGTCAATACACAGCGTATGTGTATGTTATGTCAGTGCGTGTGTGTATAGGTTTAGAAGGTCTCCTAAATAGAACTCTTGTATTCCCACACGTGTCCATATCCCATGACAGACTGTGGGTTTGCCTTGTATTTTGTAATGTGCTTAAAGTGAAATTAAACAACATGTTTACCAAGGACAGTTAGGCTAGAGTGAGTTAGGGGTCTGGTGAGCCAATAAAGGTTCCCGAAAATTTCTATTTAAACTCGATAGGTTTGCTCGAAGCCGGTGTAGCATACTTGCAGGATTTAAAGGCTTTGTACAATGTATTATATGCATAATTTAAGATCCTATTCGATATTGAAGGAGCAACAGAACAACAGCAAGAAAAAACAGCAACGTGCATAAATAAAACCACAAATTTTAATAAAAAAATATCGAGTTACAGACACAAACAGTGAACCCACGACCAAAGCAATCGCTGCGAATTGCTTTGAACTTTTCAAGCTGTCATGGACAGATGGAGCCGAACGAAAGTAGTCAATAGATGCTTGTAGATGCAGTGTAATCGTTTTGCCAACGGTAATGTAACAGTTGTGCTATTTGTGTAAGTAAGTGATTAAATATAATTTTAGTTCACCGACGATTGACCTTAAAATATATGCGAGTACCTCTCTATTCGGTGTAATATTAAACTCATAAATTAAGCCATTCAATGGTAATATTAAGTACAACATCAGCTTAACTGTGGGTTAGGTAATATAATTTGTGTACACTATTGATGAAGTTCTTAAGTTTTGTCAGAACATTGACTTTGTGGTGATGGCATAGGATAAAACTAGTTAGGTTGTTGGGCGCTGTTGCTACATAATATATGTATATAGTAACAGTTTAAAAGTGTTAAGTTTCATTCTCTGGTCTATGAAGAAACCATCAGTATGACCTTGTTTTGTGTTTGTCATATTTGCCTTACTTTACAAGTTCTTAAAGTTAACTAGCATGACACTAACAAATTAAAGCTTAACTCTCAGACAATTTTATTTTATTATGGTTATGGTAACAGACACACACAAAAACCCTACTTTGAGCAATAAATAATACTCTTCAAAAAGCTTCCTCTCTCTCTCTCTCTGGTTTTATTCAACAACTTCTATATATTACACATGACATTGCATGGTCGTCTCTACTTATATCCTGTCATCTGTATAAATTGTTCCAGATGTTACTAAAACCATTATTAGTATGACCATGAAAATGCTTTCAGTGCCAACATTTTACAGTTTATACCACAAGATGTTCTCTTAAAAGTGAATACTCGCACTAAAGCCATGCAAATAACAATGAAACTAAGGATATAACATATAGATATACGGTAATGTTATAGTTGGTATTAGGGGTAGTTGTGTAACTAACATGGTTTCAAATATAAGGAAATGGTTAAAAGGAAACCAAAATCAAATGAAATTTAGAAGTAAAGTTAACCATAACAACAATTATAATATCAACAAAATGTTTCTTTTGGATCTCCCTTTACACAGTCAATACATGATTTTGGGACTCAATTCTGAGAACTGCACGTGAGAGCAGCCTCAAAAAGAAGAAGTTCTGCATCATTCGTTTTATCAAGTTACATGCGATAATAATTTAATATCGATTTGAAGTTAATAAGTATCGTATAGGGAAATTTTTCACATTTTAAGATCTTTTGTTATATTGTTACTAGCTGGCCCGGCAGACTTCGTCCTGCCTCCAAGTTATTGTAAAAAATGTTAAGTACAGTTGAAATCTAATAACGATTGGTTAATTATTTTGACCTCTGAAATATTTCAATTTAAAGGGCGAGATTTTTCCGGACAAAATTTGTACTCTATATATATTTAAGATTATTATATATTTTTGTAAGAATTGCTAAAATGGATCAGCAGTGTCGGCCATGATTTGATGAAAACTTACTAATTGATAGGCATATATTCTAAAACAACATTTTTAAGCCGATTGACATATAACTTTCTGCGTTGGTGTACTGGGTGACTGTATCTTTAGGTGTTTGGTCTGAGCCATGATAGCACTTTGTCCCTTTTTTTATCCCACGATAGCACTTTGCCCCTTTTTGGGTTAAAACACGAATTTTAAAAATCCCTTCATTTGACTCAACAACCCTATAAACCGTTTGGTCATGGTGATAAAAACAGTTTTTCCCATTAAAGTTTGATATGCGAGAAAGAGCTTCACAAAGTCTCTTTGATTTTATAGGAAGTGCGCCAATACAAATGTTCGCCATACTACTTTAAGCCATTTTGTGGTCTGGGTGACCATCTATAGTCCATCACCAACTTTTACTGAAATTTTGGTACAAATCGGTTCAACCGTTTTCGCAATAAGTGGTGACATCAAAATGTACATCCATTTTTATATATAGACTGCTCAATAATTTTGATGTTTTAAAGATGTTTATATATAATGTTATCACTGGTAACTAAATGACATTCCAAAAATTAAGTGTATCATTATCTATCCAACATTTTCTCATATCCAAAAATAAAATTGGAGAATCGATATAAATTTTTGAAATAGTTCAACTCCAGCCAACTCAACAGCGGGTCCATTTATACCGAAAAAAAGATCTCATAATAAAACAAATATACATTCTAAATTTCAGTCAAATTGTCTAATTCGTTATAATTTTCATTATAATTCCACCCTAGCGGGTCCATTTATACAGAAACTTTGTTTTCATGATCACTCAAATAAACATACTAAATTTCAGTAAAATTGGTCCATTCATTCAAATTTTGATTAAAAACCACCCAAACGCCACCTACCGGTTCCATTGTATATAAAATTTTTCCTAATGATCAAACAAACATACATTCTTAATTTCGGTTAAATTGGTCCATTTGTCCAAATTTTGATTATAAACCGACCCCAGCGCCACCTACCGAGCTCTGGTGGACCACCCTTAACATTTAGAGGGATGAAAAATAGATGTTGACCGATTCTCAGACCTACTCGATATGCTCACAAAATTTCATGAGGATCGGTCGAGCCGTTTCGGAGGAGTTCAATCACGCACCCCGTGACACGAGAATTTTATATATATAGATAGTGTGGCGTATGACTATCATAAGTAATATTCCACGTAATTCATACGCCAATGTAACTGCTACAAAATAAACCCAGTTCAAAATCATTTGATTAATGGAAAATGAAAATGTTGCTTTTGTAGGGAAACGTTATATAAACAGATTAAAGGAATTGTAATTCGTAATTTTTATACCCTCACCCTACGCGTAGGAGGGTATATATCATTTGATACGACCCAAAAGTGTAACACATAGAATAAGTCACTTTAGGCCCTAAGTTTGTTTGAACCAAATTCGATTCATGATATTTTAAGTCGTTTGAACCATGTCCGTCTGTATGTCTGTCTGGCTGTCCGGCTGGTACGCACGATAACTTCCGAAAGACGCAACCAAATGTTTTGAAACTTTGCACAAGTTAATATTTCCCCAAAACTACTTACGGTATTAAAAACGGGAGAAAGGCCGTGGCCATGGTACCTTTCTGGTACTTTCTGGTACCTCTCATACAAGTGTACCATTCTGCCCACTTTAGAAATCGAGTAATCTTATATATAAAAATGAATTGATGTGCAATTGTCTCGCTAAAACTCAAAAACGGCTGGACCGATTTTCAAATTTTTTTTTTGTTTTCTTCGCTATAGCTTCCGGATGGTTTAAAAGGTTTTATTTTTTCAAAAAGTGGGCGGCGCCACGCCCCTTTTTTCAAATATCGCTCAGACGGCTTTTTTAATAGACCGATTGATACAAAAATTTTACCATGAGGTACTGTTGACCTGTAGATAGTTCCTGACTACATTTGGTTGTTATTGGATAAAGGGGCGTGGCACCGCCCATACAACTTGAAAATTAAAAAGGCTATATTTCATGAACTATCAGAGGTATGAAGATGAGATTTGGTATATATGTTGTTGGAGCAGTATTAATTACAGCCAGGAAGGAAGTGGGCGGTGCCACGCCCCCTTTTCAAAAATCGCTCTACCGGCTTTTCTAATAGATCGATTGATACAAAAATTTTAACATGAGGTACTGTTGACCTGTAGATAATTCCTAACTACATTTGGTTGTAATTGGATAAAGGGGCGTGGCACCGCCCATACAACTTGAAAATTAAAAGGGCTATATTTCGTGAACTATCAGAGGTATGAAGTAGAGATTTGGTATATATGCTGTTTGAGCAGTATTAATTACAGCCAGGATGGAAGTGGGCGGTGCCACGCCCCCTTTTCAAAAATCGCTCTAACGGCTTTTCTAATAGATCGATTGATACAATAATTTTACCATGAGTTACTGTTACCTGTAGATAGTCTCAGGCTATATTTGGTTGTGATTGGATAAAGGGGCGTGGCACCGCCCATACAACTTTAAAATCGATAGGGCTATATCTTATGAACTATCAGAGGTATGAAGATGAGATTTGGTAGATATGTTGTTGGAGCAGTATTAATTACATCCAGGGAGGAAGTGGGCTGTGCCACACCCTCTTTTCAAAAATCGCTCTAACGGCTTTTCTAATAGATAATAGTGATTGGATAAAGGGGCGTGGCACCGCCCATTCAACTTGAAAATTATCTCATGAACTATCAGAGGTATGAAGATGAGATTTGTTACATGTGCTTTTGTTTCAGTATGAATTACAGTAATGGTGGAAATTTGCTGTTCCACGCCCTTTTTAAAACAAACGGTTAAAACTGTCAAAATTCCACAGTATATTGCTGTTCGCATAGAGATATGAACAGTAAGGTGGGCCAATTTTTTTATTCGCAAAAATCGTAACCAAAATCGGAATCTACGATGAATTTTAAGAAAATTTCACTAAAAAACTTTTTGTCTAAAATCAATTCCTAGCTCGCGTTGGAAAGCATGAAGATTTCAAATAAAGATTCTTTTTTGTTTTTAAATGAGCACAAACCGAAAACTTCAGATATATATTTTTTGAGACCTTCTGCGTAAAACTGACTTCCCAACAAACTAAATGAGGTATTACAGAAGCAAATCTATGTATTGGTTAAAAAGTTATGGCCTCTGAGAGTGGGCATACAGAAATTAAATTTTTAAAAATCATTTTTCAGAACATATCCCAATAAAAAAAATCTAATATATACTATTCTTTTCGTCTTGGTCTCCAAACATTGGAATGGTAGGTAAAAATTAGAGCCGGGGCCCAAAGGTCTGAAGTAACTGAATAATTGTTAAAAAAAATATCTCTACCTGAAACCTTTATGCTTCTCAGCGCGAACTAGGAATTGAATTTAGACATATAGTTTCTTAGTGAAATTTTCTAAGAATTCTTCGTACATTCCAATACTGATATACGATTAACATGTTTTTTTTGACGCGAACTAATTGATTCGCCCTAAGGATCAGGCTATTTCGAACTAAATAAGTTAAAAGTGCCGAGGCGCTGCCCACGTACTTCAATAGTTAACTTCTTAACTGTATCAAATAATGCTCCGTACACCAGGCAGTTGAGGATGCGCAGACTAAAATAGTGATTTTTTTTAATTTACTTTACAGGTATGTATTTTTCATATACTTTTCAGGATAGCGAATCGGTAATAAATCATATAGATAGAAAAATTAAGCAATATTCATTGTAGTTGTACTACAATGGTTAAATTGCTATAGTATATCAGAGGTAACATTAGCAAACAATTGTAAATAACCTATGCATGGGGTATTTTTCATGACATATAGAACTTAAATCTATGTAAATCTAGCTGTCATACTAATGAAGTGTGATAGACTTTCTTTTAGTATACTTTGCAAAATCACCATGTAAAAACTTAACAAAAACAACGTTAACAAATCTTGAAAATTTATTTTCAAAATGCACGTTCTGTTCGCCAAACTTATGGAGCCCTTTGTGAAGTTGAGGGTGCATATAATGATCCATCTGAGCAGCTAATAGAAGCCATCGACGCTGTAGACGTTAGTGTGACATGGGACTCGAATTTATCGAAGCGACGTCTTTCTCAGCAACCCGGTCTCTGCAAATGCTGATAAAAGATCTTGGACAACATACAGCGCATGAGACCATCACTTTGTTAAGCCAAACGTTGGTGACCGAATTATCCCAAAAATTGTAATACGAGTTCAATACAAAGATAGTATTCGGGAATATTTTTGATCCGTGTGAGAAGAAGACATGGCAAAAGAAGTTCTTATGGCCAAAAGCATGAAGCTTTAAACGGAATTTCCATTTGCGGTCAAATAGGAGAAGGCATAACAAAAATGTTTTTTTAAGACCAAAGAGATAGTTAGTATACAGGTTTAGAGGAATGTCTGTTTCCGATTTGTGGAAGAAGTGGTTTTTCGCCCTACATACAGAAAAAACTTAATCTACATGCCGGCACTATAGATATGCCTTTGCTGATGAACTTTTTATTAGCATTTACAACAATAAAACTTAATTGGTTAACTTTAATGTTAAGGAGTTACTTTAAATAAGTTACATAAGTAAATAAACTCAATATATTATTGTCGAGCTTAAGTACCGTTTTCAAAGTACTTTGTAGACCTAAATGTGAAATATATTACAAGTTAATATGCAATAGCGAAGCATTGCGGGGCCCACTAGTTATATCAATATATTCAACGCGATCATTTCCAAATTCTATATTTAGTAAAACTTTAACAGGGTAAAGTTTTGATGAAAAAACTGGAAGTCTAGCCAAGCCACTTTTGGTACCTCCCATACAAATGTACAATTCCGCCCACTTTAGAAATCGACTACTAATAATATCAATAGACCAAACGAGATCGTGCCCAAATCCTATATTTAGTAAAATTATAGCTGGATAAAGTTTTGGAGAAAAAAACTGTAAGTTAGCCACGCCCCATCTGTTACCGCCCACTTTAGAAATCGGTTAATATTAAAAATAGATCCAAATCATGACCAAATCCTAAATTTAGTAAAACTATACCAACATAGTGTTTTGAAGAAAAACGGTAAGTTAGCCACGACACATCTGGTACCTCCCATACCCAGCGGAAACCGACCACTTTAGAAATCGATTAATATTATTAATACATCCAACGCGATTATCACCAAATTCTGTATTTAGTAAAGCTCTAGCAGGATAAAGTTTTGGAGAACAAATTAGAAGTCTAGCCACCCCCCTTTTGGTACCTCCCATACAAATGTACAATTCCGCCCACTTTAGAAATCGACTACTAATAATATCAATACACCAAACGAGATCGTGCCCAAATCCTATATTAAGTAAAATTAAAGCTTGATAAAGTTTTGGAGAAAAAACTGTAAGCCAGCCACGCCCCATCTGGTACCTCCCCTACCCATCTGGTACCAACCACTTTAGAAATCGGTTAATATTACTAATTGAACCAACGCGATCATGACCAAATTTGGTATTCAGTAAAGCTCAAGCAGGATAAAGTTTTGGAGAACAAATTGGGAGCCTAACCACGACCCTTCTGGTACCTCCCATACAAATGTACTATTCCGCCCACTTTAGAGGTGGAGTAGTAATATCAAAAAAAGCTCAAACAAGATAAAGTTCTGGAGAACAAATTGAAAACCTAGCCACGGCCCTTCTGGTACCTCCTATACAAATGTACGTTCCGCCCACTTTATATATCTTATAATAATATCAATACACCAAACGAGATCGTGCCCAAATCCTAAATTTAGTAAAACTACAGCAGGAGAAAGTTTTGGAGAAAAAAACTTTAAGGTAGCCAAGCCCCATCTTGTACCTCCCCTACCCATCAGGTACCGCCCACTTTAGAAATCGATTAATATTATTAATAGAACCAACGCGATCATGACCAAATTCGCGAGACGAGATGTCTAAATCTCCTAGCAACTATGAATCCACATTAAAATTCGTGCCTTCTGCATGGCAGCTGTAAAATATGTCACAGTTATTCTGTATATGGCGGTAATATTAGCCCTCTACATTTATATTCTGCCCTCTCTATGGAGTATATATCTAGTAAAAGCTTCGTTAAACTGTAAATCTTACTTAATTTCCCTTTGCACCACATGAATGAGGTATGGAATAGCTTCTCGCGTTGTTGAGAATTAACACGCTTTCTATTTTTTGATTCACAACTAACGGCACCTACTTGTTTATCGACGAATGCGAACGTCACTGTTTGAGAAGCTTTTACTAGACACGACGATTGAATCGACGCTTAATACTGCGAAGTTGCTGTCAACAACATTCAAGGGGAGCCGACAATGAAAGAAAATTTTTTTTTTTTTTTTTCTTTTTAAGTTGACTGGTGCCAGGTTTGAACCTGCGATCTCCCGCATGGTAGTCGCGTGTTCTAACCACTATGCCACGGCCGGTCCCAAACTGTTAATCCCGTTTTGTAAATATCCAAATATGAGCATATTAATACTCTCAATTGCTAGAATTTCTACCATATCTCATTAATGGATCCAGCAAATTTAATTTAGTTTGTCAAAAAGTCCAATATCAAAATTTTACAACTAAGTACATCGTAACGCACACAGTTACCCCTAATATCTGTCGATAAATGGCAAGAATTATGGTATGATGGCATAACCGATGACAGCTCTTCAGGTGATTGCACATTATCATTAACTTTATGCCTCACATAAAATAAGTTATTGCTAGTAGTACTCGTAGTTGTCATCACATATACAATATATGTAAATATAAGTATACCTTGCGTGTGGCAACGATACAGACAGACTACATTGTAAACCACGTACAGGGCCAACGTTAAGAAAAAAATAACAAGAAATATGTCCTTAGAAGAAAAACCATGTCTTTAGCCTCTAAGAAAAACATCAGAGTTTTTTTCTCTTCACCTAAATAATATATATATATATATTTCAGCAGAGAATGGCCCCACCCACAACTGATGTGTATCCTAGCGATGACAAACGCCAACAATTTGTATGCGATATCATGTGGCTGTGCGAATGAAAAAAAATGTTAGACATTTGTGTTTTATTTTCACTTTCTCTAACCTTAATATTGTTGTTTCTTTATTCACTTTGCTGGCCCTGTTAGCCTTTGGCGCTCCTGACACTCTAAGCATACCCACATAGTGTGTTATAGAGACGTTAACGCATGAACGAGATTGTGATATGATAAGAACAATTGTGTGTCATAGAAAAATCAAAGTAGGGCTTCTTAAATGTAAATATATTTTATTACTGTCATAATTCAGAATTACCGTAAGTGGCAAAGGATATGTTAATGTATATAGGGGCAGCTAATTTAAGGGCATGACATGAGTTTCTTGAGGGCATTATGGCGCTGCATACCAGAAATACTTATTATGAATACAATTTATTGTTATAGCTGTAATTGAAAATGGGAAATATAAGAGGCAAGTGATAACTATAACAATAAAATAACATTTATTAAAGTTTTTCGTAGCGGTAACGAATAGATAGAGTTTGGAAGAAGTTACTGAACCCCTCATGTAAGTAAGATCGGACGCAGCGGCCTAATATAACACTCTTCTTAAAAACAACTATTGTGCGAACAGGAAGAAAAGGATACACAAGAACACCCCCCCCCCCCTATTTTGACGACCCAGGAAACTTTATAAGAACCATGATTTAAGGATATGCACTTGGAATATCCGTACTCTCTACAAAAGAAGTGCATCTATCCTATTGGCTGATGTCCTATGCAATTACAAGGCTTTTATCGCCGCCATACAACAAATGCGATCGACGGGGCAGGGATGCAAATGACGAAATAACTGTAATTTTTTTGGATGTGCATTCATAGTCGGCAAGAGACTTTGGAATTTGGTCTCACGGTTTAACTCTGCAAGTGAGCACATAACCATTATCAGCATCAACGCGGAATATTTTTATGTCACGCTGATTTGTGTACACGCCAAGATGGAAAACAAAGATGAGGACATTCAAGATGCATTCTATGAGTGTCTAGACAAAATATATGACCACTGTCCTGTCCATGACATTAAAATTGTTCTGGGAGGCTTCAATGCTACAATAGGATGGGAAGATGCTTGAAGTTCAGCAGTCGGGAAATTCAGTCTACACAACAATATGGATTCAGATTGGTTAGCTTCGCGTCAGCAAGAAACATGGTAGAGAGTCGAATCAGATTCCCACAAAAAGATATCCAAAATACGACCTGGATATTCACTGATAAAAAGGCAGAAACCTGATTGTTTATGGGGTAATTGAAGGAAGGCATGCCTCATGCGTTATGGACGTGCGAGTGATCCGCGGCGCAAATATTGACTCGGATGACCACCTAGTTGCAGCCAAGGAACGCACGCGATTAAGTAGTGCTAAAAACGCTGGTAACCAAACACAACAGAAGCTAGACATCGCAAAGCTGCATATAACCGAGATAGCCAATGCCTACTTCAACTAACTCTCTCAATCACTTCAAGCCAATCCCCCTAATTCTGTTATTTCCGACGCCTAGTGGCAGCATATTGCGAATTCTATGACCACTGCCGCAGCGACCTTACTTAAAAAAACTTAATTTCCCTTTGCACCCCATGAATGAGGTATGGGATAGCTTCTCGCGTTGTTGTGAATTAACACGCTTTCTATTTTTAGATTTACAACTAACGGCACCTACTTGTTTATCCACGAATGGGAACGTCACTGTTTGAGAAGCTCTTACTAGACACGCCGATTGACTCGACACCTATACTGCGAATTTGCTGCCCACAACATTCGAGAGGAGCCGACAATGAAAGAACAATTTTTTTATGATGACTGGAGCCAGGTTTGATCCTGCGATCTCCCGCATGGTAGTCGCATGTTTTAACCACTTTGCCATGGCCGGTCCCAGCGACCGTACTGGGTTTTGCAAAACCATGCTCAGACCAGCCCTGGTACGATTAGGAATGCCGCGAAGTGTCTGAAAGTAAGGATGCTGCATACAGGCCAAAACTGCAGCCAATGGCAATGGTTGCGGTGACAAAGCGTTATAATGAGAAGAGGAAGAAAATGACACGTAAAGGTTTTGCACCAGGGGGCCAAAACGAAATCAGCATGGCAATTGCACGGCTTAAAAACAATAAAGCTGCGGGAGCCGATGGACTACCGGCAGAGCTTTTCAAAGCCGGGGGCGATGAGCTGAGCATGCACCAGCTCATAAAAACGATTTGCCTCCAGGAATACATCCCGATGATAAAGTGGTCTATGTCATGTGCTTAAGAAAGGCTGTCCAAGTGTGTGTACCAATTATCGTAGGATCAGCCTTTTACCCATCGCATACAAGGTCCTGTCGAGTGTGTTATTTGAAAGACTGAAGCCCGTTCTGGCGAACCTGATTGGATCTTATCAGTGTGGCTTTAGACCTAGTAAATCCACCACCGACCAGATATTCACTCTACAACAAATTCTGGAGAAGACCCAAGAAATGCAGATCGACACCTTACATCTATTTATCGACTACAAAGCAGAATTCGACAATCCGATACGACAGAAACTATTAGATGCTATGACAGAGTTTGGTATTCCCTCGAAGCTGATACGATTTTGCGGAATTACACTGACTGACACGAAGTCTTTAGTGAAAATAGGCAAAAATCTAACAGAGCCATTTTCTAATATTAATATTATAATAGAGATGATCATGCGGAAGGCAGCAGTTAACACGACTGGCACCATCTTTTACAAAAGGCGCATACTGCTCGCGTATGCCGATGATCTGGATGTCATCGGTCGAGGACTGCGGGATTTTATTGCAGCCTTTTCGAGCATTGACAAGCAGTCGGTAGAAGTGGGTCTGGTGATAAATAAGGAAAATTTGTTTGTTTTAACGAACAAAGAGTTTATTCGGTTGGGACGCTGCGTGAACGTTGACAACTATAACTTTGAAGAGGTAAATGATTTTGTCTACACTCACACTGATCCTACCTGTCTTACTCTACGCAGCGCAGAATCCTGAGTAATTGCGCAGGTGGATCAATCTATTCTGGGAGTTTTCGAAAGAAAAATACTGCCCAAATTTTGGGACCCATCGTCGTTAACGGCGAGTACCGTCGTCGAACCTGTATTCGGTCGGATTTGAACGCGCTTGACTACGTCGATGTCGTTGTACAGCTCATACAGGTTCGACGACGGTACTCGCCGTCAACGACATCGACGTAGTCAAGCGCGTTCAAATAGACCGAATGCGATGGCTTCGACACGTTGTAATGCAATAAACGCGATGGAGGCGGCGACCAAATCTCCGATGGATGAACCAGGTGAAAGAGATGTTATCTAAGCTTGGTGTAACGAACTATCTACGGAACGCAAAAGACCGAAGCGATTGGAATACTTTTTTACGTGCGGCTAGAGATAGGTACATTTCTGTTGTTGCTGCCTTTAAAGAAAAAGAAGAAGAATATTAATAGATAACTAGTACGGAACTAGTTCCGAATAAGTATTATTCTCTGCTGCTTTAATATACCACTAATTGACAATTCAACATTAAAGGGCTGACAAATATCTCATTATAACAATACACCATCTGTTATTTTGCCAACACATTATTGACCTGACTTCGCACCTTATGATTCTGCTACATAGATTTTTTTACAAACAGTTTTAGTTATAACCCAGATTTCGAATTTGTGATTTCTTATCTCGGAACACCTTAAGCATATCAAGTTAAACAACAACAGCAGCAGCTGTTACTCCTTGTAGCTCCATCACTGTGCGACTAGAGGTATACTCGCCTTAAAGCTAACAACCATCAGCATTTGTACATGAAACTGAAGTGTCCTGAAGCGTAGATTGGCTGCGAGGATGCGGCGGGGTATGTTTGTTTGTTTTGCAATGCCAGATAATACTAAGTGTATTAAACGATTTATTGGCTTTAGTCGTATCTTCGAATAAATAAAAATACTGTCAATCACAGCAGATTAAATTTACACGACCATTGACGTCATTGCTATCAACAGAAAAGGTGCTAATTGTTTCCCTTACTCGACTATCTGGTAAATAATCCACACGAACAGAAAACAGAAAAAATTTCAATAAACTCTAGCAAATATTATTAAACACTTGAAGATATCGACAACCATGGAAATTATTTGTTGGAGCCAATGACACTGCTGCTGGTGGTATTTTAGCTATACGTGGTTTGCATTTTATTGATGGCCAAATATCACTTGACACTGAAGAGTAAAATATTACAAAGTTGGCCTTGACAATATCAGTACAAAGTTATTGTCAACACCAAAGATAATTAAAGTCGCCGTCTGCTGTGATATGGACGAATGGCATACTGCCACCAACATAATTTAGCTCCCAAGTGCTCTTGAGGCAAATACTGCTCTCGCTCGTACATATTAAATGTGACCACCACAGTGTCTAGATTGTATCGAGTGCGGCCATAAAAAAAAGTTGTTTAAAAAAATACAAAAAGAAAAGAAAATGTGTGTTGACACATCTTGTACTTATTCCCTGAAGTTATTAAGGTTATTCCCTGAATACGAGAAATAATTAACTCCATTAAGAGATATGTGCAAAAGTGATAAACATTAAACAATCATTTGATGCGGTTTGCACAGACAGATCTCAAGGCGCAAACAAATTAAATTGGTACTTAGCATGAAGATGTTGTTGGTATACATATTCAAGGGACATTGTGTGGGGGGCTAGAAGTTATAATATTTGTGAGAATATAATTACATCTTGGGATATTGTGTGTTTGAATTAAAAGTTATATTCAAAAGAATTTAATATAAACCATTTATAAAGCTGATAACAGTTGGTTATGCTTGTTAAGCTAGTATCGTGTGGTAAATAATAACTATAAGCTTTTTTTCTGTGTAATCAAAATTTTTCGTCTACGATTGGAAGCCAACATTACTCGCGTAATTCCCGAGATGCCAGTGATAAAGTTGGAAATAGGTCAAAAGTTGTACCTTCCAAAAAGACCACCTACGGCATAGTCGAGGCTAACATTTGAATATATCTATCGTGTAAAAATTAATGTCGTAGATTGATATTTTGAATCATAGGAAAAAATTCCGACTTCCAACTACAGTTTAAGTTTTTCATATAAAATAAGAAAAGCAAGTTCTTAATGAATCACGCTTAATATTCTTTCAATTTTTTCCGGTTAACATCATTTTATTATATTCTTATGTCTGAGCAAAATTATGACTATTTTCCTTCATATTACAACAAATATTTATTCAGCCGCTGTTTTCAATACAGGTATTCCTCTTAATTTGTATGTTATAAAATACATTCATCACTATAATGAAACAGTCACAACACGACATTAAGGTTATAATAGACACATTAATCGGTGTCCCTTTAGCCTTAAATCTCCTTAATGAACATTTTCATAACAACTTTTAGACGAAATGTCCAAAAACTCCTAATGCTTTTAAGTCACGAATGAAAGGATAAAAATAGCGTAACCAGTATCACATATACCTTTAAGAAAATTATATAGCGGCGACACTTCACCAGTTGAATGTGAGTAATTGACAGAAGTGAAAACCTTGAGAGTTTTTTTTTTTTTGTACAATAGCTGAGTAAATTAAAGCTTAGCGTGCCAGGCCATCCGCATAACAAACAATAACTTGTTGCTTTTGTGGATATTAAAAATGAACACAAAAACGTTCATACACCAGCAACAACAATAACACTCACAATTACTCATACTTACCAATATCCAGAGGCGGATTTCATATCTAGAGGGCCTTCTATCATGCATTATTTCAGAGATCATGAAGAACTACTTTTTAGCGTTACTGCCCTCTGCTTTGCTCTACTTTAAGAAATAATATCTCGATTGTGTGTAGTTGGCTCGTACTTGAAGAGATTCTTTTCTCTCCGCTATCGAATTAGTTGTAATCTGCAGCAAAATATACATACACTGAACTTGAAATTTGTTGCTTGCGAGAGTCAGTGCATATAGTACCCTATTTATTGGAATCCATTTCACTAGTTTCCGGTAAACGATGTGGTGGCCATTGACCCCATTTGCAGACATTTCATACAAAAAATCTA